>OX465376.1:20459556-21019981 GCA_950004255.1 Mesopsocus fuscifrons | reverse complement strand
CTTCTGACACCAGGTATATGCCTATACTGTGGTATATTATATATAATAAAATATAATATAATATAATAATAATATAATATAAGTAATAATAATATAATATAATATATATAATAATATAATAATATAAGATATCAGAGCAGTGGACTCAATCCGAAGGTAGGTAATAGGTGTTCGAATAGCAGTATGATTCCTATAAGAGATGATTTCCACTGTACCTTAGATACCTACCTGCACGTTGTTTTCTTTTACCTATATTTAAATTTCAATTATTGTAAGAAAATTCTGTATACTCAAACTCAAAAATGAAAAAAAGCATGATTGGCCATGCACAAGGGCCGATGTCCAGAACATGAATAACAAGATTAGCTATACATTGGGCGCTAAATCAGTGAAAGTGTAGATATGCCCTTTCTTTCCCGAAGAATTTGGTTGTTTAACTTCTAAACAAAATGCTAAGTATAAAAGCTGGCTGTAAATATAACCGACGCAGCACACTGGCGCGTCGACTACTTTCACACATTTGCAAACTTCTATTGTACGAGCCAGACTATTGGCCATGTTCACGTTCACCAACCTCGAGTTCTCTGGATGGGTCTTTAGAAGAAAACTGTGGTGGTTCGGAACACACCAAAAACTGTAGGTCCCCATCGTATACCTACTAATGTCCGGGGAGATGATATTCGGTAGTGTTGCACGCAATTCTTGAAAAGATGGTCTAGTTCTATGTTTTTCTATGAAAATGTAGGTAAAAATATACCTATATGTTTAAAAAACATTTTAAAAAATTGTTACACCTCTAATCGATAAAAAAAGTAAAAAATTCCAAATCTCGAAACTGCTCGGTAACTTTTAAAAACAAATTGGCGGGAAATACATTGTCGCAAGAATAAAACTGTCGCCACAACGCTACAAACTGACGCACTATTGCAATATTATTTTCTTTTTCAAAATCGAAATTTCTCAACCAAAATAAAAAGTGGAAAATACCAAGGAGTCGTAGCCTAGCCTCAAATGGGCTCTAAGACCTGATATTAATCACCAAACCAATGATAAGTGGTAAGCAGAACACGTAGTGACGTCATAAAGAGGCCTACTACGCTATTCATAGGTTGTTGCCAAAAAATGTTGCAAAAACCAAAATGACCGTGAAAGTTACTCAATATTTCCTTGCCAGTAGGTTTTCGTTTTATTGCTTAAATCAGAAGAAATCAGGATATTTTGGAAATATTAAGCACATGAGGAAATGAAGAGGAAGTAGGTCACCATAAACTCGATTGTTTTAGGTTAGGTCTGGTTCGTTGGCACAGGATCGTGTAATGCAAGGTTTGTTTATTGAGGAGGTTGTCTGGTTTGAAGATGATGTTGTTTTGTATCCACCAGTGGTGTGGTGTACTGGGTAACAAACCTACGTCATCAAATCGACCTCCATTCTTAAGTTATTTGACCTGTTAGAACCAGTGACAAAACTGGATACCTACCTACCAATCTGTGTGTTGCTGTTTTATGAAAGTTTTCTAGAGAAATTTGGATTTGGCCTTACATACCTACTGTTAGAGTTACGTATAAGGAAAATACACTAACAAATAAAGTATAACAAGCTAGGATATGTTCCTATGAGGAAAATGATAAGCAGCTAGATGTCGTTGCATGTGACTGCAGTGTTTTTGTCATTACATTGTGAAACGTTGAACTGTCACCATCTTTATTCCTACAAAGGTTATGGGACCAGGTGTTGAAGTGGTACCAGTGTACTAAGTGGGAGCAAGTGCTACCTATGTTCCTACTACTACCAGTGTGAGTACTTTTATTGTGTTTTTCCTATAAAGAAGCGATCTGTCAAAATGGAAAAAACCCGTGGAATAGATAAGCTTCAAGGATCCACAAATTGGGCCACTTGGCTTTTTGACATTGACCTAGAGCTTTCTGTGAACAATTTAAAAGATTTAGTAACAGGAGCTAGTGTTATGCCAGTGGAAGCGAACTTTGCGGATAAGCCGACCGATTTTCTGGCTGCGTGCAACAAATTCAACGAGAATGATGCCAAGCTACGTTTTCTAATAGGAACTAGTGTGGGTAGTGAACCTAAACGGCATATTCTCACGTGCAAGTCTGGAAAAGACATGTGGGATACTTTGCACTCAGTGTATCAACAGAAGGGCGAGCGTCGGTTAGACCTGCTATACTGCGAACTTTTTAATTATCGGAAGTTAGATACTGATAATATTGCTACACATGTGTCCAAGATCAGCAAGATATGGACAGATCTCAATCTGGCTTTGAAAGAAAAGAATGTTCAACTTCCTAATTGTCTGTTGCTCAATCGTGTGTTAAATACTTTGCCTGACGCGTATCTGGAGTTCAAGAACGCTTGGGAGAGTGTTCCTGAGAAGGATAGGAACATAACATTGTTGACAGAGAGGCTACGTCTGCACGAACAGAGGCTGGGTGAGAGTAATAAACCTGCTGAGACTTCTGTCGAGACTGCACTAGTGGTCACCTGTTTCAACTGTCACGAAAAGGGGCACTACGCTTCTAAATGTCCAAAGAAGAAGGCGCAGAAGAAACCGTGGAAGAAGAAAAATAAGAAGAAAGGAGCTGAAGAAGGAAGAAAAGAAAATACTAGTTTGTACGCGACTGCTTTGTCAACCGACTTGCCGAATCAAGAAGATGAGTCACAGTGGGTGATTGACAGTGGAGCTACGCGGCACATGTGCAAGACTAGTGAAGGCATGAACCAATTGTGCACTAACTCTCTTTTTCAGGTTACAGTTGCAAATAATTCACAAATTGATTGCACTGGCATTGGTGATAAAAATGTAAATTTGAAGCAAGGCAACTTTGTCTTAAAAAATGTAGCTGTTGTACCTCAGCTCAAAACAAATTTACTGAGTGTCCCCACTTTATCAAAAAAGGGTTTTATCACTATTTTCGATGAATCAAAATGTCTTATTTACAAACAGGAAAATGTCAACATAACGGGAAAACCGACATGTAGTGGCACGCTATCAAAAAATGGTGCTTTTCTGCTAGACGTTGGCATGACTGATCGTAAACAAAAACAAAAATCAGATGTTGCTAATAATTTTTCTCCTAGCAATTCTGAAGTTGGTTTCGCGGCTGGTGATTCTAAGCCTAAGCGGCCTAAGCATTCTCAAGTGCTTATGCATACTCGTTTGGGTCATCTGAATTGCCGCAGTATGAAGCTACTAAAGGATGGCATGGTGTACGGGGTAAAGTATTCCGAAAAGGAGGCTTTCGAGCCCTGCATCGCCTGTATCAAAGGTAAACAGGTAAGGTTGCCGTTTACTAAGCACGAGCTTGGACCAAAATCTAAACGATTATTGGATCTGGTTGTAAGTGATATAATGGGACCATTTGAAGTACCGTCTTTTTCAGGTTCCAGGTACTGTTTAACTTTTACAGACGATTTTTCTCGCAAGACATTTGTTTACTTTTTAAAACAAAAGTCTGAGACGTTTGATAAGTTCTGTGAGTTCAAAGCTCTGGTTGAAAAACAAACTGGAGAGAAATTGAAATGCCTCAGGACAGATAATGGTACTGAGTATGTGAATACTAAGTTTTCTTTGTTTCTGAAACAGCACGGAATTCGTCATGAACTGACAACCGTCTACACACCTCAGCATAATTCTATAGCTGAGCGTCTGAATCGTGTACTGCTGGAGAAAGGGCTGTGTATGCTCACGGAAGCTGGCCTCAGCAAGCAGTACTGGGCGGAAGCGCTGTCGACTGCAGCATACCTGAAGAACAGGTCGCCCACCAAGGCTATCAAAGGAAAAGTTCCTCAACAGGTTTGGTCTGGTAAAAGTGTCAATCTTAGTCACCTGCGAGTGTTTGGCTGTCTGGCTTATGCTCGAGTACCTAAAAGAGCTGGAAAGCTGGATGTGAAGAGCACAAGACGTGTGTTTGTAGGTTATTCGGAAGAACGTAAAGCCTATCGTCTTTTTGATCCTGATACTAAGAAAGTATTGTTTTCCAGGGATGTGACTTTCATTGAAAATAAATTTCCGGAACAATCAACTGAAGCTGAAAAGGCTAGTTTTGAGTCGATTCCGGGTGAGACTGTAATACCTATTGTGTTTCCTAGTCCACAGCAGCAAGCTGTCGTACCCGAGGGGAACACAGGCGACAACCAGCGGCATGAGCGGGGTAGTCCGCAGTCTGGTGTCTCCAATGCTGGTCGTGGTCGTGGCAGTCCGGCAACTGCAGGAACGAGCGCAGCAGCCGGTGGTCATGGCAATCAAGATGGCAGTATGGATGGTTCGAGAGTGTCATGGAGTCCGTCACCAGTGGCTGTACCGGGTGATGACTCAGTGGGGGATCCTGACTACATTCCCGAAACTCCAGTACTACCAGATGGATATGGTAATAGATATCCTAATCGGGTAAGAAAATCCAAGATGTTTCCTAATTTTATTGCCTACAGTGTGTACGACGAAGTCGAACCGAGAACTGTGAATGAGGCTTTAGGAGATGAAAGTTGGAAAAATGCTAGGCTTAGGGCTGAAAAGAGCCAAGTCTGAACCATGTGTTTTTCACAGAAAATATTCTGATGGATATTTAATTGTTGCAATTTTCGTTGATGATCTGTATTTCTTCACTAACTCTAATGAAGCAGATAGAGTGAAAAAGGTATTGGCTGAACGTTTTGACATTCGAGATCTCGGGCTAGCAACCCAGATGGTTGGAATGCGTTTACGTAGAAATGGCAATACAGTTACGCTTGATCAAAGTGAATATGTGCGAACTTTACTGGAGAAGTACAGAATGTCAAACTGCAAATCAGTAAGTACGCCAATGGAAACAAATGTAAAGTTTTCGAAAGAAGGAGAACCTTCAAATCAGCCATATCAAGAGTTGATAGGGTGCTTAACGTACTTAGCTATTCATACAAGACCTGACATTGCCCATGCAGTGAGCCGTTTAGCCCAGTTCAATGTGGGACATACCATTGATCACTGGAATGCAGCTAAACGTGTACTCAGATATCTACATGGTACTGTTGATCTATGTTTGGTTTACAGGAAGACTGGAAAACCGCCAGTTATGTATGCAGACGCAGACTGGGGAGGCTGTGATATCGACCGTCGTTCATACACGGGGTACGTGATGATGATTGCGGGAGCAGCGGTATCATGGGAAAGTCGAAAACAACAGACCGTGGCCATTTCGTCGATGGAAAGCGAAATGATGAGCGTCACCGAAAGCTGTCGTGAAATTCTCTTTGTCCGGAAACTGCTGAATGAGTTGTTTGGAGAGAATTACTTGGTAGATAGGACTGTAATTTTCAACGATAATCAGTCATGCCAACACGTAGCAAAGAATGAGGTCTGTAATAACAGAACGAAGCATATTGCAATCAAACATTTCTTCATACGAGACTGCATAAAAGCCGGTCAAGTAAATCTCGAATATTGTCCAACAGACAAAATGATTGCTGATTCTTTGACTAAATCCGTTCCCAAAGACAAATGTATTTATTGTCGAAGTGTCATGATGGGAAATGGAAAATAAATTTAGGGGTTTAGGCTGTTCTGTATTGTGTTGTTTTACTACTGTATTTGTAGTGAGTGGGGGTTTGTTAGAGTTACGTATAAGGAAAATACACTAACAAATAAAGTATAACAAGCTAGGATATGTTCCTATGAGGAAAATGATAAGCAGCTAGATGTCGTTGCATGTGACTGCAGTGTTTTTGTCATTACATTGTGAAACGTTGAACTGTCACCATCTTTATTCCTACACCTACATTCGCTATTTTTTTACCCTTTTCCTGCACACTTTGTTATGGCACTATTGTAATTTGTTATTGTTTTTTTTCCAGCAAGTCTACCTGCTGTGATCTATCTGTTTATTAATATACATCGCCAAAACTGAATGTATTGCGCCAAAAGTGAACTTACATTTACCTGGAGGTTAAAAATCACAAAGTCCGCGCTTTGTGATTTTCAAAAAGTTTCGGCAGTTCAAGAATGAGTGAAGAGAATGACGGGAAATGGTCCTGCAATGTCTGCACCTATTCCAACTGGTCGTCCAGCATCAAATGCAGCATGTGCCTCGCAAGAAAGTCTGCCGAGGATATTTACAGACTCCAGGGAGAGATTCATGCTGAAGGAGCAAAACCTTTGGGGGCTAGAGCGGTGACCCCGGACTTGTCAATTTGGTCCTGCCCAATCTGCACCTTTCACAACAGCGAGAAAGCTGCAAGGTGCTTGCAGTGCGACACCCCTCGCCGCAACATCAAAAGCCCAAAAAACACAAACGCAGAAAAGTTTAATTTAAAAAATGATAGGTACAATGTAGATAGTGATGAGTTTGAGTACAACTTTAGGAAAATTTCGAAATCAAATTCACAAAATTTAGGCTGTTCCAATCCAGAGCGGGCTTCCATTATTAAGTCCAACTCGCAGAATATTATTGAGGCTTTCTATCATTCAAATAAAAATAATTTGGATGTTCGGAGTCCCGAGAGGGGTAGTGTTCGGGACCGGGAAAGGAATGTTAACGGCGGAGAAGTGATTGATTCCAACATATTGGCTGAGTCGCTGGATAGAAGTCCTTCGAGTAGAAGTTTGAAAATACAAAGAAACCTGACTAAGAAGCCTTTAGAAGAAAGAGACAATATCAATGAACTTGCTAAAGCGAAGTCCAACATTTACTCTAGCAAAGGTAAGTGGTCTACAGGTCAACCAAACTTACCGCAGACATGTTCATTTACCTCTGTACATTGTCTAAGAAGACTGGCACTTTTTTTGAGAAAGAAACAATATTCGTGTCTACTATAAACTCTAGCTGCTAGCTAGTTGCTATCTTCTCTCCTAGCCGAATTGTGTTTAGAGGAACACTGAGCCGGGTCACACAGGTTCGATCCCGGTTCTATCAAAGTTTTTCTGATCGGCATTCACCTCTGATATGTTCAGCATGTCAAGTGAAATGTATATCAAGGCTGTGGTGGTTGGGAACCCAACTAAAACTGTAGGTCCCCGTCATGTTGCATCTTATATGACTGTTTGTTTGTTTCAGGGGACTCTTCATCCTGTTGTGGGAAGTGGGTATGTCATCACTGCACGTATGAGAACTGGCCGAAGGCTGTCAAGTGTGTGATGTGCGGACTAACAAGGGAGAGGGCTTCTCCCCCCATTTTGGACAGCCCTGACTGTGATAACGCCCGCGGCCTCCCCCTCCCCCTCCATGAAGACAATTTCCTATCAAACCTGAGAAGGTAATCATTCTTAAGACGGAATATACATTTGCTATTTGTTTACGTTCTTCCCCGACCATTTTTTAGGACACTGTTGAATATTTAAATGTTCTGAAATATTATGTCTTTTTCACGTCAGGAATTAACAGCTGTGATACCTTTCCCTAGTAATGTTTATGGTATTTTCTATTGAACCAAATTTCGCACCTTTACTAATTTTCCCATTTTTCAAGATCGGGGTCGCGTCGCTTTGAGCCAATTGAAGCGCTGACATCACGGCGACAGTTGTCGCCAAACAATTGCGAGATGGAGCGGAAACTGCGACTGTCACGCCAAGCTGACTGGAGGTGGTTAGACGCTTGCATAGGCGTCGTGGACGGAGATCCAGACCCAGTGGAGGCGTACCTGCGCTCCGGGGGGGACCCTGCTCGACACCTCACTGCCAATGAGATCGCCGTGCTCAACCGGCCGAGTGCCTTCGATGTGGGACATACTCTGGTTCATCTTGCTATAAGGTCAGTATATGGAACTGGATAACCCTGGTAATTGCACGACTGCCAATGGCCGTGGCTGCTCTAAAAGCTAAACATAGTGTGCTATATTAGAACAGGAAACAAAAATCTGATTGGCGTTGCAGGTTTCATCGGGAGGAGATGCTGGCCATGCTGCTGTCTCGTATAGAGGGCGGTGGGTCCGGTGTGAAACGCGTACCCTCGTACGTCGCACCAGACCTCGCGGCGGATATCCGGAGACACATTAGTGCCACGTTACGGCAGCGCAAGGGCAGCTTCCCATGCTATTTTGTCGCGGAGATCACCACCTTCGCCTTGCCAGCTGGTAAGTTTGCAACCCACCTGTTGGTGCTTACAGCTCACACCCTTGGTCCGAAGGCACAGATGTTACTTAAACAAACTAACTGTTGGCCGATGCCAATGATTATTTGGTGTGAACAGAAAATTGCTGCTACCGGGATTCGAACCCAAGACCTCAGTCGTGCGAGTCTAGTGTTTTCCGACTAGACCAACGTGAGCTAGCGCTAGTAACTGATATTTAGCGGGGTTGATAAGCTACCGTGAGAAGGGAGCCACTGCTTTGTTCTCTCCCCTTATATGTTCTGTTTTTTTTTTTTGTTAGAAGTGGAAGACGTATCGACTTCGATACAGAATCAACTGTTCGAGGAGCTCCTGGATAAAGAAGTACAAAGCCAGCTTGAAAGTGACCCACCGGTCGTCAACTGGTCTCTGGAGATAACCGTCCGATTAGGTAAACCAGACTTTCCCAATGGGGCTGTTGCACGGAATTTGAAGAGTCGGTGTATCAGCCGCAAATAGGAACTTCAAAGCAGCGATGTAGAAACCTAAATTCGTTCCAAAAGTCTGCCCTTTTAATTGTATAGGGAGCGTATAATTTGGTTTTCTGTTTGGGTGGGTGGCTTTATCTCTATCCTGTAGTGCCAAGCAGCAGCAGTACATTGTACTATTGTGCATATGTTTGTGTCTAGGGTCGCGACTCTACGCTTTATGGAATCGTAGTGCAGGCGATTGTCTGCTGGACTCCGTCATGCAGGCCACGTGGGGAGTGTTCGACAGGGAGAACGTGCTGAGGCGTGCTTTGGCCGAGAGTCTCGAGCAGGGCAGCCATTTGTAAGTTGTTTAGTCACTATCCAAAAAATTTATTTAGATTATAGGGTGGCTTTTAGCAGTTCCTGAAGTCTACTATAGTGCCCCGTAAACGTTCACTATAGTGCTATCGTCCTGAGAAGAAAAGTTGGTGTCTTTCACCACCCTACTGACAGCGCGATTATCGTAACGTTAGCAGCGGACCTTTAACGGCAAGATAAAGTAACTTCATCAGCACGATAAGGCACCCTTAGTTCACTAGTTTCTGATGTTGTAAAGACATAGTCAACAGTTTCCTCAGAAAAATTGCTAGTACCCGGATTCGAACCCGGGACCTCAGTCGTGCGAGTCTAGTATTTTCCTGAGAGTCCTTCACTGTTTTTATTTGAAGGTTCTATCCTCGGTGGAAAGAGTACGAGGCGTGGCAGGCGACGCAGCTGGACTTCTCACTGAATGAGGCTCAGTATCAAGAAGACTGGGCAGCTCTGCTTAGCCTGGCTAGCCAACCTGGCTCCAGCCTGGACCAGCTCCATGTTTTTGCGCTCACACACGTGCTCCGGCGGCCTATCATCGTCTACGGCGTGAAGTACGTCAAGAGCTTTAGGGGCGAGAATCTTGGGTTCGCCCGATTTGAAGGTGAGTCATCTACTCCTGAGTTGGAGAGATTTTTCTCTAGAGGCTCTGATGGGTTCCTGGCCTTCACCTGATATCATCACTACTTGATGTTAAGGGTCCGCTATACCTGACGATGCATTTTTTGCCGCCCATAAGATTAACATTGCGAGCGACGATTCATTTTCAAGGTTTACCCTTCATTGGAAAGACACAAAATTTTGCCTGTACCTAGCTCTAACAATGTTCTAGGTCGTGTTCGAAGCAGATTTCCCATTTTTTTACTTGTTTTCGAGATACATCACTTTTCTTGAGGTATGCGATGCTAGCATTTGCAAAACAGTTGCAATAAAAGAAACCAGTGAGAAATTGGGAAATCTGCTTTGAACACGACCTAGAACATTGTTAGGGCTAGGTACAGGCAAAATTTTGTGTCTTTCCAACCAAGGGTAAACCTTGAAAATGAATCGCCGCTCGCAATGTTAATCTTATGGGCGGCAAAAAATGCATCGTCAGGTATAGCGTCCTCTTAAGGACCCACGCACTTGTTGGTTAGTTAGTTAATTAATTAATTAATTATATTTAATAAGTTCCTAAATATTAATTAATTATATTTAATAATTAATTAATATTTAGGAACTGAATATTTTGTGTGATATCCATACTACCTAGAATAAATTTTTGCTACCGGGATTCGAACCCAGGACCTCTGTCATGTGAGTATATTGTTTGTTTAGGTGTGTACCTTCCGCTGCTATGGGAGCCGTCGTTCTGTGTGCGTTCACCCCTGGCTCTGGGCTACACTCGCGGCCATTTCTCTGCCTTGGTGCCTCTGGAGCCTTACACCACGCTCGACATCTGTACAAAGATGGCGGCTGCAGACAATGTCGACAACAATGAGCAGCTCCAGCTCACCTTCCTGCCTTTGATGGACCGCGACCGCAAGATGCTGCCCGTACATTTCCTTAAGCAGGAAGAGGTTTGTCTAGTTACGATATCTCGATAGGTACTGGTACGTGCACCATGCTACACTTTCTGGTAGATTCTGAATTACCACAGCCCCGATAAACATTTCATTTAACATGCTGAATGCTGATCAGAAAAACTTCGATAGTGTCGGTATCGAACCGGTGTGAACTGGCTGTAATTATTTTAAAAAACTAGTAGAAATTCTTCTGAGTTATTTGTGCTGTGTTCGTAGGCTGGAAAAGAAGAGGCGGTGCTTCGACAATGGCTGGACGTCTGCGTCACAGAGGGAGGCACCATGGTGGCTCAGCAAAAACTCCACAAGAGACCTCTTCTGGTGGCTCAGATGCTGGAGGAGTGGCTCAACCACTACAGAAGGATCGAGTAAGTGATTAAGTGTGGGAGAGATCGTGGTAAGCCAGAGGGAGGCACCATGGTTAATAGTTAGTTAATAGTTAATAGTTAATAGTGAGAGGGTGGCACCATGGTGAGTAGCTACGAGTGAGAGGGAGGCACCATGGTGAGTAGCTACGAGTGAGAGGGAGGCACCATGGTGAGTAGCTACGAGTGAGAGGGAGGCACAATGGTGAGTAGCTACGAGTGAGAGGGAGGCACCATGGTGAGTAGTTACAAGTTACAAGTGAGAGGGAGGCACCACGGTGAGTAGCTACGAGTGAGAGGGAGGCACCATGGTGAGTAGTTACAAGTGAGAGGGAGGCACCATGGTGAGTAGTGACGAGTGAGAGGGAGGCACCATGATGAGTAAATATCAGTGAGATGGAGGCACCATGATGAGTAGTTAAGAGTGAGAGGGAGGCACCATGGTGAGTAGGTACGAGTGAGAGGGAGGCACCATGGTGAGTAGCTACGACTGAGAGGGAGGCACCATGGTGAGTAGTTACAAGTGAGAGGGAGGCACCATGGTGAGTAGGTACAAGTGAGAGGGAGGCACCATGATGAGTAGTTAAGAGTGAGAGGGAGGCACCATGGTGAGTAGGTACGAGTGAGAGGGTGGCACCATGGTGAGTAGCTACGACTGAGAGGGAGGCACCATGGTGAGTAGTTACAAGTGAGAGGGAGGCACCATGGTGAGTAGGTACGAGTGAGAGTGAGGCACCATGATGAGTAGCTACGACTGAGAGGGAGGCACCATGGTGAGTAGTGACGAGTGAGAGGGAGGCACCATGATGAGTAGTGACGAGTGAGAGGGAGGCACCATGATGAGTAGCTACGACTGAGAGGGAGGCACCATGGTGAGTAGGTACGAGTGAGAGGGAGGCACCATGATGAGTAGCTACGACTGAGAGGGAGGCACCATGGTGAGTAGGTACGAGTGAGAGGGAGGCACCATGATGAGTAGTGACGAGTGAGAGGGAGGCACCATGATGAGTAGCTACGACTGAGAGGGAGGCACCATGGTGAGTAGTGACGAGTGAGAGGGAGGCACCATGATGAGTAGCTACGACTGAGAGGGAGGCACCATGGTGAGTAGGTACGAGTGAGAGGGAGGCACCATGGTGAGTAGTTACGAGTGAGAGGGAGGCACCATGGTGAGTAGCTACGAGTGAGAGGGAGGCACCATGGTGAGTAGCTACGAGTGAGAGGGAGGCACCATGGTGAGTAGTTACAAGTGAGAGGGAGGCACCATGGTGAGTAGTGACGAGTGAGAGGGAGGCACCATGATGAGTAAATATCAGTGAGATGGAGGTACCGTGATGAGTAGTTAGAGTGAGGGGAAGGCGCCGTAGTGACTGTTGGTTATTGTTTCAGCCAAATGACGCAGGCACCGTTCACGGTTCGAGCTGCACCCGTCCCCGAGGCTGACTACTCTAGCGAGGGCGAGACGGACGATGAGTGACATGCGCTGCTGTCCTGCTATAGAACTTTACCGCTATAGATTGTACAAATCTGTTGTTGCTTCCTATCACTGGTTTCAATAAATTAGAAAATTGTTTAAGTAGTAGTTATTATCTCTCACGAATAAGTAATTATTAGTAGTAACTTAGTAACTAGGGAAACAGGTTGATAGATACCTATCAGAGCTACTTATGTCAAGAAAATGCCATTGTTAGGGATAATATAATGTTGATTTTAGTTAATTTAACAGACAAACTGGGTAATTGCTGTATTGTTTATAGACAAATAACTTTGAGATACTACCTATGTTTACTCCACGCGCAGGCGCGTAATCTCATTTTTTTTCAGGGGGGGCAAGGTTCAAGCAAGCCAATAGTCGGTAGGGTTCATCCGATTTTGCTCAAATTCGGTATATAGGTAGGTACCTAATCCTAATGTAGACATGTTTTTAGATAAATTTTGATAACTCAAAAATTGCGCCTGCTATTGTCAAAAAAAGGCAAAAAAAATCGTGTTTTTTGACAGTTAGGAAGGGCTGGAGGCTATGTATATCAAGTTGGAACTTTGAAAACTTGTTAAAGTGTTTTTGAATAGATGTTTTTAGGTCAGTTACAACCATTTGGAGGTGGGCTAATAACTTTGCACGGTTTTGGCCAAAACGTGCTGGTCATCACTCCGGTGGCACTGTTCAACCGATTTCAATAGAAATTGGTAGGGAGGTATACTTTAACCTTGTTTGAAGTTTTAACGGACCAAATTTATCTAACGTAATAATTATGGCCAATATTGACATTATCGTAGGAAAATTTTCCAAAAATGGAAGTCACGTTTGTGATTGGTTAGGTCACATTTGCAACAACGCTAATCGACGGATTTTCTTGAAAATTGGTGAAAGTGGTCTCAGATAGATGCTTCGAGGTGATTTTCAATAAATTTTCAATTACGTGAAAATTAAGACCGTGACATGCAAAATAGGAAACATGTACTTTGCGCGTCGAATGACACTTCACTGTTTGACGGATATTATGTTTGAAATTCGGTACACAGGTGTCTAGAATTGTTGTCCAGCGTGTTGCAAAATGTTTTTCAGAAGAAGGTAAAATTCTGGCCAAAAAAAATAATTGACTTAAAAAAAATCAAAATTTTCGATGCCGCTGGCGTAAAAATTGCGAGAAAGTCAAGTGCGACCATTGTTGGACCCTTTATTTCAAATTCACTTCATCCGAGGAGACAGATTTCAGGGGGGGCGCGTGCCCCCTTGCCCCCCCCCCCCCCCCCAGATTACGTCCATGTCCACGCGCATCTTGGATGACAGTAACTTCACACATTGATTTCAAAAAACCCAAGGTTCCCAAAATTATTTTTTGCTCAGAACCAGAAATAGACTTGAGAAGTAGGGTCACAATGATTTAAAAAAGTTTAGCAACGACAATTCACATATTTGTAGCCTATCGATAGTGGAGTAGCTTTAAATTTGAAATATGAATGGTTTCCCGCTATTTTTTATAAATTCATAGTTTTCATATATTTTAATTTTAATAAATAATTTAACATTTTAAATATATTTCATACTATTTATGAATTAAAAATTTTGTTTTAAAGTGAACATAAGGTATTAAAATTAATTTTAATAAAACCAAAAGCAGAAGACGTCATTCCTGTCGCCATTTTTGTTAAATTTTAAAATGTCGGACTGAGAGAGGCGTAGTGTGTGCGGAGTCGATCTGGAAATTGGCAAAAAATCAATTTTTTGACCGAAAATTAAGCTAAAGGCCAGCTTTTTGACGAGTGCTATGTGTATTATTTAGTTCTGAAAGTGGTGCAGCTTCTTTTTGAGGATATTTAGTGTAATACTCGACCGCTGTCATGGGTAAGTTTAAATCCATTCACTTGAGACATGACTCATTTTTGGTCATTTTCGTAATCTTGATCCTACTGAAATGTCTTTATTTGTGGTTTATACGTTCTATACGATGTATAAGAACGCGTGTTTATTGTTAAAGACGTGTATTTGTACAGAAATAGATGCCGAAGTGTAGAAATGACAGCTCGGTGGGGCGTGTAAACAGTAAATGAAAATTCACTAATTTTGGCTGATGTCGGCGTTTTTTCTTAGTTTTCTTTTCACATTTTAAACTCCTTAAAGGTTTTAGCGTCACGTTTAGAGTGCACATCAATTTCACCCCTTGAATGGGAAGTTTTTACCTTAGGGGATGATTTGGTACCACCCTTTTTAGATAATTATGTAAGTCTAGCCGGATTATAAGTGGCCCCGCCCCTGGCCTTAGCCTTAGCAACTGGATCTACTTCTGTTCAGATAACAAATATCCAAATAACATTATCGAGATATCTTTTAAACTGACTGATAGCAAGTAGGCGCCTACCTATATTCCGTATAGGGTTCAACCTTTAGTACACAAGGGGGTAATTTGGTAAGAATCACGTCTGACGACGGTTTCCTTCCAGACCGGGAAAAAAATTTCGACCGATCTGGAGTAGATCTTGGGTCCTCTTGCACCTACTAATGGTACACGTAGTTTATTGGACTGGTGTTTTGGATAGGAAAGGATGGAGATGTGGGTCACTACGCTCGGTCTGTAGTTGGGACAAGTAAATCCATTCTCTGACATAATACCTAAAATTAGACCCGCTACAAATTGGATTCCGTGACTGGGAGTGAGTCACACGCTTTCACCCGTTTCTTCTAACCTCCAAGACTATCAGGAGCTCTAACAGCAAGATTATCAGGAACTTTAGCAGCAAGACTAACGGGACCAGCAAGTCCTATAACAAGACGATGGTCAGGAATTTTAACAGCAAGACTATCAGTAGCGGTAACAGGAACTTTAATAACATGACTGTTAACAGGACGATTATCGGTATAACAGGAACGTTAGAAAGAAAGTGTAACAGGAACATTATCAGGAGCTATAGAAGCAAGGCTATTAGGGGCTTTAAAGGAAGACCATCAGGAACTAAGATTCGAATAGGTATTTGCTATTAGTTTACATTTTTTGGACACAATTTTTTATTGACAAAAATCACTCAATCTTAAAATCACAACATAGCCTGTTAATTTCTGATGCCAAGAAGACATTTTAGAACATTTAAATATCCAACAGTGTCTTCAAAAAGTGGTCGAAAAAAACGTAAACAAATAGCAAATGTATATTTGGTCTTCATGCTGTTGTGGTTATGTATGTTTGAACTATTTATCGTGAAAAAGTGCCTTGGGACCATGGATCTGAAGGCGACAATCGATTTTCCAGACGGTTGGTTTGGTTTGGTTGCGGTGCAGGCTGCGGTCAGACACCCGATACTGTCTCAGTCTCACCGCTCTATATTTCAGTTTCGTTCGTTGCCTATTCTTGTACCTGTCCTGTTTGCCTTGAGAGGTCATTTCACGTAAGAAGGTTACTAGACCACAGCACCTAGTACACGAGAGGGACCTACAGTTTTCAGGGTGTTTGATTGGATCGGGATCGAACCGGTATGCCTGAGCTCGGCTGTTGATTGGCTCCTTGTTTACGGCACTGGTTTGGGATTGGCAGATGGGCAGGCCTATGGTATTGTCCTATTTACAAAGTTGTAGGCGGGCGAGCCTGGAATAGGCATGACGTCACCCTGCTTTCCGTCTCATTCATTATTACAATAATTAACTGTAGTGGTCGCGTAATGTGGCAAGCTGCTTATGTCACCTCTCCTAGCCAAGTGTCTAGAGATTGTTATCTTTAGAGAAACACAGGTTCTATCCCGATCCTGTCAAAGTTTTTCTGATCGGCATTCACCTCTGATTTGTTCAGCATGACGAATGTATATCGAGGCTGTGGTGGTTCGGAACCCACCTAAAACTGTAGGTCCCCGTCGATTACTTACACGATGGGTGAGGTGCTGGTATTTGGTAGTACTGCCAGCTGAGCACGATGAATTGAAATGTCTTTGTCTTGTTTAAATCATAAGAATCGTCAACAAACTGCATTGGGTCTACAGTCTGAACTACATGATGGAAGTTCATTGGCCCAATGGTCCAGTTCCAACTGTACCTAAAATAATTGCTGCTAACTACCTATGTTAGTGTTGGTAGGTTGCAATGCTCTGAATGGCACCTTCACCTGGAAGGGTGTTCCTTCTGATGTAAGAAGCCAAAGGATTTGAGCTCCTGGGTTCGAATTCCAGTCTCTTCGAATTTTCTGTTGGGTATCAGTACCCAATTGCATCGTTACAAAACGTACGGGGACACTATAGGAAAACTACATAATATGGGGTGTAGCTGCAACTTTGCATGCTTCTTAGTAATAAGGAGCCGGGTGTAGCTAACTGGAACCCATTAGAAAATGTTTCAATCATTTTAAACTAGCTAAGTAATTTCCAAATGTTTTATCCAAAAACACTTCATAATGGACGAAAGGCAACAACAGCAGCGGGTCTGGTTATTCTCTGATTAATGTGTGGGAATCTCATATAGAACTCTCAGTGACGTCATCATCTCCTATAGGCCCTGGGGGAGCCATGGTCCTATCTGTATACAAGGCGGTCATTTGGCCCAGGGCTGTGGAAAAGTCTTCATGAAAAAAATCTCGACAGTCAGGATTAGATCCAGTGTCCTCTAGCTTCGGAAGCTCAATCCCCTGTTACTGTATGACCCACTTCTGGTTTATAATTGCTGGAGTCCGTGCCATGGTGTCTGGGACTAGTCAAATGTAGGTCTGCGCGCTGGAGCGTAGTTCCTGTTGGTTCGGCTATTACAATTTGTATTATAGACTGGACACCTCCTAGGACATTTTCGTCACTCAGATTTTAAATATTCAATAGTATCCTCATAAAGTGTGCAGAATGAAACGTAATCAAACAGACTGTGTAGACGCCCTTTGCATATACGAATGTGTGACGTCATGATAGTAGGTACGATATGGGTTTAGGGCAGGGAGTCACGGGTTTCATTGCGGCGAAGTGTGGATGGGTATGTGTACTTTGATAATGGCGAGATGGCAAGGTTACCGCTTGGTTATCACTTATCACGCTCAGGTGTCGTCAAAAACCTCCTCCGGCATGATTCGCAAGAAAATAAAGGGTCCGACAACAGTCGCACTTGACTTTCTCGTACCGATTTTTTGGCAGTAGTGGCCACAATTTGTGACCAATGAAAAATTCCTTAAAAAGGTACATCAGCCGTGATTTTAGACAGGCACATATCAAATTTCATCAAAATCGGATGAACGATATAGGCTGTGGAACAGTTAACGGACAGACATTTTTCAGGAACTACTTTTTTTTTGCACCCCCAGGATCATGCATAGGAAACATAAAAACAATATGGACTTATCGCTGTATTGACTAGCGAGAAAGTAAAACTTTACATGAGTCGGGACTAGATCGTGGCTCCTCTTGGCCCACAACCTCACAATCTTAGAATGCGTGAAATATTACTGTACCGGATGAATGGGGAATGCGGATGAAGGATTTCTGGAATTTGTTGCGTCGCGTCGTGCCACTAAAATAAAATAAAATACATTTGAAAGTCTTTCGATCTTTTATCGAGCCCGTTTTAAAAATAGACACATGTGTTTAATTATCCTCTGAGACGTATCCAATTTCAAACTTTTTCCCCTTCCTGCAGTAAATGCATTAGGGTGTGACCAATCTGGGATTTTGGATTCTGAAACTTTTTCTTACCTGAACAGATAAAAACGAGGGGTAATCACTCCAGATATTACTTGAGATTCCATAAAGATTTCCAAAGATTGCCAACGAGTGGTTAACCCCTCGGATAAAAATATCGAACAGACTAACAGTATCGTATGATTCTGCAAAAAAAAAAAAAATCTTGAGTCCCGAGGATATTACCTTTGAACCTTTCAGACTGTATATGACTGTGGTTGGTACTACTGCCAGTGACCTTGAACCGACGTTCTGATAATGCTTGGGCATTCCCGTAGGTACTCATATACGTACCTGTGTATAGCAGCAGTGACCTAAAACCATCGCTATGGTTGCGCACGACAGCAATTTCCACGCAAACCGAACCTGGCCAGTGTTCTTTCCGCGTTGTGTTGCGTATGTACATACGTACGTGTAGGTGTACGTATTTGTGTCCCCCCTCTCCCCGGAGTGTGAAATTGTGTTTTTATCCTATATACAGTCGTTTCTCTATATAACGACCGTTAGTTCGCTATAGAGAGAGGTTTGTTGGGGTGCGTTCGCTCGTTATACCTAGAGAGGTTTTTGTAACAGAGAGTGACAAATAAATTTATCAGGACTGAATATTTTACACAAAAGTGTTTAGCTGTAAGTTAAACATGGTTGCCATGCGTTGCTAGGGAAATAAAATTCCAACTGGAATTCATAGAGCCCATGTTTAATTTACAAGTAAACACTTTTGGGTGCAAAAATTCCAGAAGAACTAAAAGCAGGGATACAGATTGCCACATTTCCTGACTTGTGTAATGGGGTGATTAGGTCAGAATCACGCACTACAGTCGAGTTTCCCCCCAGCCGGTGAAGGCTAAATTCACCTACCTGGTCGAAACTTTTGTCCCGTGCCTCGTAGTTTTTCTAGGTTGGTATAGGTATACACCGAGGGGGTAACCATTCTAGAGATTGCATGACGATTTCCTAAGATTCCCTGAGATTCTCAACGAGATTCATGGAAAGATGCACCCCGAAGCGAAGGGTTAACTACTCCAGAAATTTCCAAGATTCCCTAAGATTTAATAAAGATTTCCAATGATTGCCTGAGATTTCCAACGAGATTTCTGGAGTGGTTAACCCCTCGGTATATACACTTTGCTGTGGCACGTATACTTTTTCCCAGCACCTCCGTTGTGTACGTACGTACGTAGGTATTGTGGTGCGCGATAATTAGATGGGTGTTCGAACTATCAATTAGGAAGTTTCGATCTCGTGTTATCAGTTTGGGTAACGTGAGAGCCGGCGGATGCTCCAACACTTGCGAGATACAGCCCGGTCCCGGCCAACCTAAAACTGTGATCTGTGATACGTGTGAGGTGCAAGTGTGCAGGTTCGAGCCATGTCGTGTTGATTTTTGGTTTCAGCTGGTCTATTCCGGATCTGCTAACGCTGAGTTAACGTCGAAGTAGTGTACTTTTAGCTTAACGCGTATAATTAACGACCGAAGATCCGGAATAGGCTTACTGAATTCTGTAATATAATTTTTTTTTTAATCGGAAGTAATATCACAACTCAGCCAAATACTTAGTCCCTGAAGTTAAAAAGACGTAATATTATATTTCAGAACATGTCAATATCCTCTCTTGACAAAGCCTGACTCGTGTTGAAACCCTCCTTATAGCGAGCAAACTTACATGGTCGTTATAGAAAGAGACTGATGTGTTGTATTAGAGAAGTTGCAATACAAGAAAAAATAATTTGGGCATTTGGCAAGCATGACATGGATTTGTATCCGCTGTTATCTGTCATTCTGCAAAGCGAAATGTCGAAATATCACTTCCAACTAGTTCTAGATAACGCTATCAACTTAATGTTGTACATACAGCACACAGCACATCCTCTCCCACTCTTGTAGTACTGTCTGCAGCCTGCAACGCCCTCGTATGTTTGAAAAACGAACGAAAAATGTAAAGTAGACTTTTCTTCAAGACAAAGCAATTTTGTCATTGAAGTACAAACATATTGTTTTAAGAACGTAAAGTAAGCAAAAATTCATTAAAAAATGACTTTTGGTTACTTCACAGTGTTTGAATTACCAAACATCAACAAACTCACTGATACAAAGTGTCGAGTTTGTTGATGTTAGGTAATTCAAACACTCTGACGTAACCAAAAGTCATTTTAATGAATTTGTGCTTAATTCACGTTCTTAACAGAATTGACTAAGGATTTTTACTTCGATAAGGAGGTTAGTTTCTATGACAGCATGAGAAAAAGTGCTTTGCTTTGGTTCAGGTGAACATCAATATCCATGTCTTGAGTGAAATGTAGTTGGGATATTGATGAAGAGGTTATTGAGATGGATGAGACTCATGGATCAAGATGATAGAAATCTTGTAAACCTGTCAATCATTACCTAATGAGGTATATGCTACATCCAGATCGAGAATCCAAGCCAGGTCGGCGATGTTCATTTATCACATCTTGTTGAAGGCAGGGATGCCAAAATTACATAAAAATATAATTGCAGTACCAGCCACCGGGAATCTGTCTCAATACGTTGGAACATTAGGTACTAAGGCTTCGTTGATCGTTCCAACCAAAGGAAAAAATCGTATTAATTTAGCGCTCTTATAGTACTTTTGAAGCTGAATGTTTAAATATTACAAAATGTACGTATAGTACTGCCCATCCCTGGTTAGAGTTGCAGGCTTAAATCAGAACTGTCTCTGCGAGAACGGTGCCAGCCTACTAATGACCTCTTAAGAAGTAACTGCTTCCTATATACCCTCTTAACGTTTTATAGTGTCTGCAACGTCTCCCGCCTGGGTCCGTCCCTGATTTAATGCTTTACTCGTAAATGCATCCGTTTTATTTTTGTCCTTGAGTCCCTGGCACGTACTTCGCTTTTAAGACTGAAGTACCTTCAATGCTGTTTGTTGATGCTTTTTAAAGACACTTTTGTGAGGAAGGATTTGTTCTGAAATATAATATTTTTACAAACGTTAGAAACAGTTTAAGATGAAATGGTATAGAAGTCGTATTCACATGGACCATAGCAAAGCCTCATATCGTAGAAAGTAATTTCGGTATTGAAATAAAAGTATCTTAAATCTTTAGTCATATACTTTTAAGAAAGTAAAGTAAGAAATTCATTGAAATCACTTGGCTAATTCCGAGGTGGTAACCACTCCAGAGATTCCTTGAGATTCCATAAAGATTTACAAAGATTCCCAACGATATTCATAGAAAGGTCAACCCCGAAGTGATAACCGCTCCAAAAAATTCCAAGATTCCCTGAGATTTCATAAAGGTTTCCAGTGATTCCCAACGAGTGGTTAACCCCTCGGCTAATTGACAGTGTTTGAGTTACCAACTATTTAATCTGAACTCGTCAAATAACCCCCAGGTATTCGTTTATCTAGAGTGCTATGGGAAAAACCAAAAGCAAAGTGGTTCGCGAGGAATCTGAGACTCAGAAACTGAGTGAAAGACAGACTAACATCAATAAACTGATTCAGCGTCTCAACTCCAAAAATGACCCCGTGCCCAGCCTGATTATCACCGAACCTGATGATAATATTGAGGAACCTGCGACCGAAGCTACATTACAAACTACAGTACGTGAATATAACAACAGTTACAATGATAGCGACAGCATTGTTATCCACCAGC
The DNA here is from genome assembly GCA_950004255.1 of Mesopsocus fuscifrons. Lineage (NCBI taxonomy): Eukaryota > Metazoa > Arthropoda > Insecta > Psocodea > Mesopsocidae > Mesopsocus > Mesopsocus fuscifrons. The sequence goes on along the minus strand of OX465376.1, from coordinate 20,998,405 downwards.
AGCCTGTACACAACAGTCAGGTCCAGTGCGCCAAGCTTGACCCCAACGAAGACTTCCTCGAACCGGAAAAAGATGTCAACGTAGTGGTAAAGAAGAGTGATAGTATCGACTACATTATCGATCTCATCGTCAACAAAAGTGCCAAAAGAGAAGAAGAACTGTTGCTGGAGAAGAACAAAAAAGTCAAAAGAAGTCAGAGTTATAATGGAAAAGAGCAGAAGAAGGATAAGAAAAAGTATAAGAAGCTTCGGAGCTGTGAGGACGATGATTGTGAGTGGGAGGGCACGCTGCTTCAGAGGCTGGACAGCCTGCAGGAGAGGGCGCAGATCTTCGAGAAGCGCGTCGACCACATCGACTCCTGGCTCCGGAAGGACACGGACTTTGAGAGGAACATGAAGAACGTCCTGGAGGAGACGCGGCAGCAGGAGGAGACGCTGGAAGAACTGAAGACTATCGAGAGGACGAGGACTCCGACCAAGGACTCGCCGCTCATCGCTGCCCCCAAGGCAGACCCCATCATCCGCAACACCATCGACCGGTTACTTGAAGAGGAAGACCAGGTGTCACCCTACTGCTGGGACTCCTCGGGAGGCAGGAAGAGTAAGTCTCAGAGAGTCTCCTTCATGCTGGTGTCTTGTTTTTGTGCCCCCCTTTCGCAGCCTCTGGACACAGAGGGTGACTTGGTCAGTCGAGTTTCTCCAAAGCCCAGGTTCCACCAGAAAATATTTCGTCAAGTCGAGAGTAGATCCTGGAACTGCTCTATTCCGGTCCCTCCTTTAACTTAGTAATGAGCGGTAATTCGGCTGAGTATTTGAGCAGTTGGTAGAGTCCTCTTTAGGTCTCTGCGATGGTTAGCGGCCGCGGAGTCAATATTGACCCCCCGAGCCTGAAGTGCTAACCTGCTAAACATTGATAATGCAATCAGTTGCGATTGTTCGGTGTCATGGTGTCACCACTCACCTTGATGTCTTTGACTCTTCTTTAACTGTGGTGGTGACACCAGTCACCTTGATCCTTCTTGATGTCTTTGACTCTTCTTCAACTCTGGCTGAGGATATAACCAGTTTTTATTGTAGCGGTGGGCTGGGCCTACTTTTACGACTGAAGTGTTTTAGGTTTTAGGGTTTGGCTTCAGCTCATTCTACTACCCGTAAGATTACTCAGAATTTCACTTAGAATTTTCCCTAGCAACTTATACGTACGCATAGTCCTGGGGGTGGGGTGGCAATATTTTTGTGAGTACCCGCCATCCCTCGGTTGCCATTCCAGCCCCTGCATTTCAAAACGCATCGCATGTGCCCAGCTTTAAAGATCGCAGTGGCCGTTACTCCAAGAAAAAAAGGCTGGCTCCCGGTGTTATGTTTATGTATCACTGATCGCGGTATAATTTGTTTGGACGGTACAGGATAGAATGACATGAGTAGGCGGCTATTGTTAGAACTTCCCGACGGCGACAGCCTATTTGCAGCGCTTCCGCCTCAAGCAGTGAAAGGGGGCGGACTGTCAACTCTTTTATTTACTTTGTCAGCTCATGCATTACTCTGTGTCTGTTATATCTTTGGCAGCCACTCAGTCCTTTTTTATGAAAAGATCGTGCTTCATCCCAGCGAGATATTATAAGCAAAATGATATGACACCGATGACAAATTTGGAATTATATTTGTAAGATGGTGCTGATGCTTCCCGTGGATCAAGCTACCAACCGGTCAGAACGGCCGGCCCGGACGCATCGACCTACCTTCCAGGATGGTAGTTTCGCCGTCTGTTGGTCTCTGTATATGCTTATGTCGAGTGAGAGGCATGCTGTTGGCTGGAAGGCTGCTGCTGTATGCTGGACGGCAGGAATTGACTCGTTGACCCAATTAAGCAAGGTCAGCTGTATGGGAGTATGAGACATTACTTGATTGCTGACTGCATCTACATGTCGTATAAATAGCCCTTCCCTCACCACTGTCTTGGTAGCAAACTCCGTAACGCAACAGCCGTAGATGGGATTCAGAGTCCCAAACTTTGAGACAGTTAAGGTTTCCCCCAGCGGGTGAAGGCTTGGTTACCTGTCTAATAATGTGTCCTTATTGTTTTCATGAAATTATTCTCAGACCATGACCTCTGCCATCTCTCTCATCAGGTATTGTTTATGTAATATTCAACGTTTCTTGTAGAAATTGTTTCCGCTTTTCATTTTGCCTAGGTAATTCATTGCTGCAAAAAATATGTTATAATCTTAGGATGCGGTAAAAATGCATCAGTTAGCTATAAAATGCAGTAGAAAGTGTAAAAAAAACTTGGAACTGCAGTAAAGTGTTTCGGACAAAGTGCTCGCTAGGTGTGGTAGTCACGACCGGGAGGGGGGGGGGGGGGAGTGTCAAGGTCGTTGCCATGGTGACGGAGAGGGCCCGGATGTGCAGCCAGCTTTTGCACTTTTCATGATACCCTTCAGTCCTACATTGATCAGTAACTAAGCTATACTATGCACTTGTACATGAGTGCTGGTTGATTGCATATACACAGTAATGAAGGCGTTCATCTTTATCCAGTGTGCTCAGCTAGCAGCACATGCAGCCTCGATATACATTTCACTTGAATGTTGAACATATCAGAGGTGATTGCCGATTTGATTGGATCGGGGGTCGAACTAGTGTGATTAGGACATGCGCTGTGTATACGATATACAGAAATTCCAAGGTGTTATGACGTCAGAGCGTGTCCTATCTTCTTCTTTATGACCTTGACTGACCTCTGAGTCACCGGCTGACACCAAAAGCTCCAGCCCGTGCGGGCTCGCCAGGCAGAATTCTTGGCACCGGGCCTCAGTCCAGAGCCATGCCCGTTCAATGCAAATCATTGTGTAAACTGGTAACGGCATATGGAATAGCCGCGATAGGCGAGTGGTCTAGGGTCTAGGTGTTTGTCTGAGAGCCGAGTCATACCGGTTCGATCCCGATCCTGCCAAAAAGTTTTTCTGATCGGCATTCACGTCTCATACGTCACCTCGAGTCCTCGCTTTAGTCTGGGTCAATATTTGCCAACATCCGTTGCTAATTTATCTTCTCTGACAGTTGTACAAGTCCTAATGCGGGAACGCCCTCACCGCTTATCAGTTATCGCTCCTCTTCTGTCTACTTCCCTCTTCATTTGTTTCGTCATTTGTCTGTTTTCGCTTTGAGCCTCCTATAGACCATCTCAATCCCTCGTGCTCAGCTGGCAGCACTATCCGAATACCAGTTCCCCACCCTTCGTGTTAGTGGGGACCTACAGTTTTAGATGGGTTCTGCCGATCAGAAAAGCTTTGATAGGATCGGGATGGAACCGGTGTGACCTGACTCCTGCAATTTTGTGCGGAAAATAACTAGTATCGGCATTTCGCGGTGTGTGGGTTGGGTTTAAATTGGTTGCCCACTTGGATGTATCAATTGCGGTGATGGATAGCAGGTGATGCCGGAGTAATACGTGTGTACGTCTGTACGTGCCGCTTATTTGCCAGTGACCTCTCAAGCCCTTCGGGCTCTACAAGCCTTCCTCCTGATAGAGAGGAGACAGTGAGCAGGGGTGCCCAAGTCCTGCCTCAGCAAGTCCATTACAAAAATGGAGTTTACTACTGTGGAATCATGATAACTTATTCTTTCTTAAGTCTAAGAAGACAGACACGTTGTTTGAGAAAGATAAAATTGCTTCTTCTAATCTGGAAGATAGAAGCTATGTTTTCGCCCGGTACAAACGTTCTTTATTCGCATAGACTGCTCACAGCGGCTATATTGCGAACCAGGTAGTCTATTGCAAAACGATATCTATGGTTTCGTCCAAATAATTTTCTCTGATACCTCGTTTACTTTCAAAGCGAATTCTACCAGAATCAAGGAATTATCTAACTGGAACCTGGCACATTTACCTCCAACATAATTTACTTACTTAAAATCCAAAAAAATTCTTAGTTTTTTCGATGTGGAGTGCCGTGAGGGTGAGCCTCCAACCTTGACCTACTTACTGTTTAACAAGTGCATGCTCTTGCAGAATTTTTATTCCGCACCCTTTTATGCCACCCTTCGTGGCCTCACGCCATAGACGGTAGAGTTTTCCTTCCAGGGTCGGAAAAGATTCACCGGAAAAAAATCTTCAGAAGTTGGGACTAGACCTTAGGTCCTTTTGCTTGGTGTCGGGATATTTTGTAGACCCCTGGAGATGGAGCTAGGATAGAGCCAGGTTGCCTGGATGCCGTAGCATTAGTATGTTCGGTGTGCCAGTCAGTGCTGTTCTGCATTCCGGTTGTCTTATACATTTGAACGTGGTTCGTGTGGAAACGTTTAGTGCCATCGTGGGTTTATCAATACCCTTCTGTAAAGCCACACCTACGTTATTATTTGTTTGCTCTTTTCTAAATGACACAACAAAGTGATCTTTGGTGTCTCATAAGGAGTCAGTCGTGTTTGTTTACGTTTTTTTTCTGCACATTTTATGACGACAAACTCGATCGTAAAATCACAGCACAGCCTGTTAACTTCGGCAGTTTAAAAGACATATTATATTTCAGAACATTAAAAAATCCTATAGTTTCCCATAAAGTATCCAGAAAAAAACGTAAACAAATAGTGAATGTATGTAGTTCTTAAGAGCAGTGACTGCCTATATACAGTGGAGTTTGTTTACGTTTCTTCTGAAATATAATGAATATTTTTAACATCTAAACCTTCTCGAAGAAATGGTGTTTGTGGGGGGCTGGCTGAGCAACGGCTTGGTCCGTCATTGCAAAGTTCGTTTTGGATTCGCTGCGACCAATCAAAACGTTTCTCGTATCCATCTCCCGTCCACTCCTGTTTACGGTAAGGCTCGCACGACTGAGGTCCTGGGTTCGAATCCCGGTAGCACCAATTTTTTGTTGGTAGCATGGATATCACACCAAATATTCATTTGGCATCGGCCAAAAATCAGTTTGTTTAATTAACATCTGTGCCTTTGGGCCCTTCTTTCTTCGCTTGTTGCGGGCATAGCCCCGTTATTTCTTGTTAGAATTTCATGGGTTGCAATTTTCGAGGTTTCCGCGGAATATCCCGGTAAAAAACAGAAAAGAGTGCGGTGCACTGGTGGAGTGCAAGTGCAGTGAAGTGAAACTGCGGCTAACTGGAGCAGACATAGGGTGAAAGGACGTGAGCCATTATTAGATTAGACCCGCATTCCACCAGCCATCACCTAGGCAACGCCCTCATTTCCGTTATACTCTTGTAAACAAACTTAAACAATATGTAAACAAATAGTCTTGACTTTAGCGGAACCGGTTCGATCCCGATCCTGTCGAAGCTTTTCGAATCCTCAGTCTGATATGTTCGTTATCTCAAGTTGAACAAATATCGAGGCTGTGGTGGTTCGGAACCCATATAAAACTGTACAGTTCCCCGGTGGGGAGCTGGTATTTGGTAGTGCTGCCTGTAGGTGCTGAGTTTGTTTCCCCTACCTATGATGCTGGATGAATAACCTGCAGCCTGTTCTATGATATCAATTTTGGGTCATCCAAGTAAAACCATATTCTGTATTGTAAGATATTAATGAATGTACTTATTCTGATTGCAGGTAAAACATACTGCCAGACGTGCAAGAAGAAATGCTCGGGAGAGGTGCTCAGGGTCCAGGACAAATACTTTCACATCAGCTGCTTCAAGTGTAAAGGTAAGCTGTACTTCTTTCTGATTAACCTGAAATATAATGTATCTTTTTAACACCAGTCAGGATTGAACCAAATTCTTCTTGTCAAAGATTCCCCGATTCCTGAGTTTGGTGTTCAGAAAAATGTGCTTTATATTTCAGAACACAAAATTTTGTCCTATGCTTTGAATAGTCACTCCCAACATTAATGGAATGTGACCCCTTGTTATTTCATTTGACCCTTCATTACAGTCATGTAGCCAACGTTTATAATATAACCTTACGACCGAATACACATTCGCTATTTTTTGTTTATACGTTTTTCCTGCACACTTTATGAGAAAACTATTGAATATTTAAATTTCTGAATTATGTAAATGTTATGTATGTCTTTTTAACAGCAGAAAATAACAGGCAATGCTGTGATTTTACATTAGAGTGATTTTTGTCAAATTTGTCCGAAATTAACCCGTTGTGTAAAATTCACAACACAACCTGTTAATTTCGGCTGTTAAAAAGGCATATTATATTTTAGAATACTGAAATATCCATTTCTCGACATAAAATGTGCAGAAAATAACGTAAACGTCGTGGCCATTAATTTGTTCCTTCGTCAATATAATATGTCTCACCTAACCCCCATCCCCTTCAAAAACTACCCTGATATCATGAGACTTTTTGTTTGAATTTCAGCATGCAAGAATTCGCTGGCCCAAGGTGGATTTTTCTGCAAGGATGGGGCGTACTTCTGCACCAGTGACTACCAGCGTCAGTTCGGCACCAAATGCGCACAATGCGGCCAATATGTGGAGGGGGAGGTGGTGACTGCCCTGGGGAACACCTACCATCAGAAGTGCTTTACATGCGCGCGATGCAGGTACATTGACCAGCCTCACCCTGGTATAGTGGGAAAATACTTGACTCGCACGACTGAGGTCCCGGGTTCGAATCCCGATACCAGCAATTTTCTGTTGGGTGCCTTAAGGGTCCGCTATACCTGGCGATGCATTTTTTGCCGCCCATAAGATTAACATTGCGAGCGGCGATTCATTTTCAAGGTTTACCCTTGGTTGGAAAGACACAAAATTTTGCCTGTACCTAGCCCTAACAATGTTCTAGGTCGTGTTCGAAGCAGATTTCCCATTTTTTTTTACTGGTTTTCGAGATACAGCACTTTTCTTGAGGTATGCGATGCTAGCATTTGCAAAACAGTTGCAATAAAAGAAATCAGTGAGAAATTGGGAAATCTGCTTCGAACACTCCCTAGAACATTGTTAGGGCTAGGTACAGACAAAATTTTGTGTCTTTCCAACCAAGGGTAAACCTTGAAAATAAATCGCCGCTCGAAATGTTAATCTTATGGGCGGCAAAAAATGCATCGTCAGGTATAGCGTCCTCTTAACAAATATTCATTTGGCTTGGACCAATAAAACCACCTACTGTATTTATTTATTTATTTGTGTATTTCCAGGCAAGCATTTCCCTCTGGAGAACGCGTGACGTATACTGGAAAGGAAGTTTTGTGTCAGAAATGCACGCAGATTCCTGTAAGGGATGCCAGGTCGCCCGCTACCAGCCCCTCTGGTGCTAACGGTCAGTATAAATAAAGGTGGATGTCGCCCTAAAGTATCTCCTATCGAACAGATTTATCTTGACGTATGTTTAGCTTATGACAAGTGCAATCCACTGGAGTCCACTTTAAGAAATGTTGCTTAAGATAACAGAATGGCTCCAGCCCCTCAATCTTGGATGAGAGTGACGTCAGTGATATCCAGGGGTGGATAGACTACACAAAAAATGTGAATTACCGTTGCTAAACTCTTTTAGATCATTGTGACCCCTTCTTAAGTCCACTTCTTCTAAACAAAAAATTATTTTGGAATCCCTGTGTTTTTCTTTCTCGCTAGCCAGACATGGCGGGATAGTACCTATTTATTTTTTTATTTATTTGTTTAGCTGTGTGTGCTGGCTGCGGGGATGAGCTGAAGGAAGGGCAGGCGCTGATTGCCTTGGAGCGACAATGGCACATCTGGTGCTTCAAATGCCGCAGCTGCGAAACTGTCCTCCATGGCGAATATATGGGAAAGTGAGTATCCGCCTTAAGGCCTCAAGGTTATTTGTTTACGTTTCTTCCGCAAACGTTATGAGGACATTATTGGATATTCAAATGTTCCGAAATGTTGGATTTTGGATTGAGTTAAAATTACGACCGTTAAAAAATTGAAAAAAATAAATAAATAGCGAAGATTTCATACGGGGTGAGAAAGTTAAGTGCGACTGTTGTCGGACCCTTTATTATTTTAGTGTGTGAGTTCGCTATAGAGAGGGTTTCAAAATGAGTTCCCTCGTTATAGAGAAAGTAGTTATACTGAGTGACAACTGAATATTACTTTTCTTTGTGTGTAAAGGGACGGGGTGCCGTACTGTGAGAAAGACTACCAGAAGCAGTTCGGGGTGAAGTGCGCGTACTGCTCTCGCTTCATCAGCGGCAAGGTTCTGCAGGCGGGGGACAATCATCATTTCCATCCTACCTGCGCCAGGTGCACCAAGTGTGGCGACCCCTTCGGTGATGGCGAGGAAATGTACCTACAAGGTGAGCCTATCAAGCTAGAGGACCCTGGATCTAGTGCCGAATTGTCGGGACTTTTTCCTTGGTGAATCTTGCCCGGCCCTAGGCCCACCCAGCCGTCATGGCTGAGGGAAAACGACTGTCGAAAGTTTACCCTATGGTTTCTGCGGTAACCGCTCTATTTCTCTACGGTATGGTCGTGCACATTATATGATGATACTATTGGATAGGTATTTAAATGTTCTGAAATATAATACATTTTTTAAAGTCATAAATGATTGGTTAATTTCGGAGATCGTAAAATCACCACACAGCCAGTTAATGTCGGCCGTTAAAAAGACACATTATATTTCAGACCATTTAAATATCCAATAGCTTCCTCATAAAGCGTGCAAAAAAACGTAAACAAATAGCGAATGTACTAGTATGTCCGGTCTTAACAACTTAGTCTGTTTGCAGGTGGCGCTATCTGGCACCCTCGCTGCGGCCCTGGCCCCACTGAGAACGGTACCGTCCTGAATGGGTCAGGTCTGGTGGAGAACGGGCACTGCACTGACACTGACGGGGAGATGAGCGGGAGGGAGGGCAGGGAGGGGAGGGAGTTTGACCGCATGAGCAGCTCGGCAGTAAGCGAAACACAGGTATGGTATCGCCACTCTGACCTGCCTGGCCCGAGGGCATTTTGCACTGTTCAATGTACACAGAATGCCCTCGGGCCAGGCAGGTCAGAGTGGCTATACTATACACTGCTCTACACTGCTTTCTTTAGTCCACACTCAGATTTCACTGGTGCTCGCACAAAAGGCTGTAAGCACAGTGATGTTTGACGAAATAAATAAAATATAATTGCTGTTTGTTTGCGTTTTTTTCGGTCATTTTTTGAGAACACTTGGACATTTAAATCTTCTGAAATTGTCGCATGTTTTTTAATGTTCGAAGTTACCTGGCTCTGTTGTGATTTTACGATCGTTTAATTTTGAACAAATTTGTTTGTTGACGAATTATGACTCGATCGTAAAATCATGACATAGCCAATTTCTTTCTGACATTAAAAAGACATAATACAGTTCAGATGATTTAAATATCCAACAGTGTTCTCAAAACATGGTCGAATAAAGCGTGGATTCAGTGTTAACATTAGAAAACCAGTTGAATATGTTGTTATTTTACGATCGGTTACTTTTTGACACCTTGATAGGCTTGCACCCGCTGCTTTAGATGTTGGCGATGCCGTTTACTTTTGGTTTGATTTTCCGTTGTTGATTTTTGTGTTTTTCATTTTTTTTTATTTGGTTTGATTTGGATGTACCTATTGTTTATTGTTGTTGTTTTTTTAGTTTTCGTTTCGCTCCCGCACGCCCAGTATGAATGGCTCGATTGGTAGTCCCTCTAGCGCAAGCAGAAAGGTAAGTTGCTTTGTTTTTAATGCTAAAAACAGACGTGGCACTAGAAGTAACCATCGATACTCGATCGAGACTGGTAATTGCACCTCCATTCGATTTGTATTTGTTCTCCAGGAAAAACTAGAGCAGCCACGGCCATTTGTGGTCGTGCAATTACCAGTGTTCCGTACTGAACATGATTGACAATGATATTTTTTTCTGACACCTGTCGGATGTTATGTTCAGAAATATAAGTATTAGTATTCAAACATCTATGTTTGCAGTACATGTACACGAGGACGGGTTCGCCTGGGCTGATTCTGCGTGAGTATAAGACACCGACGTACTCCGAGAACATCAGCAGAATCTACACGTACAGCTACCTGACGGAGGAGCCAAGTCACAGCTACCTCAAACGACCTATCGACCCCTACGACAAACCCCCCACCAGTCCACATTTCCACCGACCCTCCTGTGAGTACGCTTTTGTTTTACACGCCATTTTGGATTTTTAGGGGCAGAAGAATGTATCCAAAAAATCGTTAAATGGCGTCTTCTTAACGGCCGAAACGAACAGGTTTTGTTGTGATTTTTGTCACCAAAACATTTGTCTAAAATTAACTGATCGTAAAATCACAACACAGCTTGTTATTTGAGGCCGTTAAGAAGACGTTATATTTCAGAATAGTTAAATATCCAAAAGTATCCTTGTAAAATGTTCAGAAAAAACCGTAAACATAGTCGCATAGACGCCCTTAACCTAGTATCTGGTGCTCAAAACTGTTCGTTTCTGAACAAAAGAATCGACGAAACTTCTGTCTTTACCCCTCCTCTTCAGTCTTGTCTTTCTTGATGTCTAGAAACTTATCTTTTGCATGTTCAGCGTCACACTCTGTACGTAGCGGCAGCAAAGTCCTGGTGAAGACGACGTCTAGGTCCGGAATGAAGGTGATGGCGGAGAGTATCCGCAGCGAGACGCCGCGTCCGCGCTCTCCTCACATGAACAACGAGGAACCAATTGAGCTGGCGCACTTCCCGGACGCCAAGAAGCCGAAGCCGGGGGAGAAGCCCAAGATTGAGAGGGATGATTTCCCTGCCCCGCCCTACCCCTACAGTGACCCCGAGCGCCGCAAGCGCTACTCCGACTCGTACAAGGGCATGTCTGACGATGAGGAGGACGAGGTCGATGCCAAAGACCAGGACAAGGAGAACGAGGATGCCAAACTCAAGGTAAACTCATCGCCTCTATTTCGATTCGATTTCGATTACATTACGAGTTCTGAATGATACTGTTACGTCCACTATTGGATATTTAAATGTTCTGAAGTATAATAAGTCTTTTTAACTGGCGAAATTAACCGGCTCTGTTGTGATTTTACGATCGAGTGATTTTTTTCAACAGTAATTTGTCCAAATCACAACACAGCCTGTTAATTTCGTTTGTTAAAAAGACATATTATATTTCAGGACATTTAAATATCCAATAGTATCCTCGCACTTAAGACGGAATATACAGGACACCGGTGGATATTTAAATATTCTGAAATGTAGTATGTCTTTCTAGAACGTCAGAAATTAACTAACTTGTCTGTGAACTTGCAGAAGGAGGAGGAAGAGCTGAGCAAGATCGCTACAGGGATAGGCAAAGTGTTCCTGCAGAATGTGAAGGAGCGGGAGAAGCTGCGGCAGTGGAAGCATCATCATATGGACCCTCGCAACGCCTCCCGCGTCCCTAACGCTAAGAAAGAGCCCCACTACCGCCTGCGCTACCAGTCCCCCGTCAATGCCTGTAAGCAGCGAAAGCCGAGTATTTAGTGAAATACTGAGAACCGGGTTCGATCCCGATTCTGTCAAAATTTTGGTTTGGTTCAGGTCACCTCTCCCATGTCAGCTTAAGAGATTCGCTCATTGTGAGTGTGTGTGGTTTGTTTTCAGCGCCTTCCCGTAACATGGACCACCCGCGTCCCTGGGAAGAGGACGAGATGGATCACAGCTCGAGCTACAGGTCGTCAGTGGGCCGCTCTGTCGGTGCTATCCCCAGCTACAATGGTAACTATCTCATCTTCTCATCTGCGATATCTCGATCGATACCGGCACGTGCGCCACCACTAGTGGCCATCTTGAAGTAACGCAAGTACCAATAATCCAATGCAACACTCACTTGTTCAGTTAATGTGTGACGGCACCTTTGAGAAATTCAGCGGTTACCGTGGAAACCATTGAGTAAACTTTCGATAGCGATCGATAGTGCACGTACCGGTATCTATCGAGATTCAAGTATCGATTTTATTCTTTCGAGTGAAATATAAAATGTGTCCCCGCAATCTCTGCCATTTTAGGTAGATTTTCTACCAGTTAATTCTCACTTGTATCTACAATGTAGGCTCACATAATGTAACGTATGACTACCGTAGTAAGCCCTAATCAGTTAGTTTCAGGTTTTAGAGTTACTTGGGTGGTATTGCACGTATTGCAAATGTATATTTCGTCGTAACATTTTTCTTGGTAATATTCTCGATTTAAGAACATGAACGTGTAATACTGGCCTTAACGAAGAATGTTAGGTTGGGTTAACAACTGGATAACTTTATTTAGGTTAAGGGTCCGCTATACCTGACGATGCATTTTTTGCCGCCCATAAGATTAACATTGCGAGCGGCGATTCATTTTCAAATTTTACCCTTGGTTGGAAAGACACAAAATTTTGCCTGTACCTAGCCCTAACAATGTTCTATGTCGTGTTCGAAGCAGATTTCCCATTTTTTTTTTACTGGTTTTCGAGATACAGCACTTTTCTTGAGGTATGCGAGCATTTGCAAAACAGTTGCAATAAAAGAAACCAGTGAGAAATTGGGAAATCTGCTTTGAACACTCCCTAGAACATTGTTAGGGCTAGGTACAGGCAAAATTTTGTGTCTTTCCAACCAAGGGTAAACCTTGAAAATGAATCGCCGCTCGCAATGTTAATCTTATGGGCGGCAAAAAATGCATCGTCAGGTATAGCGTCCTCTTAATTGATAGTTATCTTGGATTTTGAATAAAATTGTAACGTCGTGGAATAATTGATTTCATGATTAGCAAGAATTTCTAGTCATTCGGTTATCAACAGATGAAAGGTATGCAAACCTTATTAACGGCCACCACACTTTCAATCCCATTTTTCAAGAAAACTGTTGGTAATTAGGTATACTTATTATTATTGTTGAGAATTTTTTCAACTTGTCCTGGATTTATACATCGTGTAAAATGGCCTTAACAGTTTTCTTGAAAAGATTTAATAAATGTACATGAACAAGTGCAGTATGTGGTGGGCCTTAAGCATGTCCGTCCAAATTCAGCAGTTCTCGTTTTGTTTGTTTACTATTTACTGTTATTCACATTGGCATGGGAAACTTTTCCATATTTTGTTTAGTCCTTTTTATAATCAGTCGGTTGTATTGATGATTTTTATTCAAATACACTCCATCTTGTTGACTGAGCTTCTGAAATAAAAAATATCTTTTTGCCATCATAAGGTGCTAATATTGTCCTATTACTACTTAGGTGTTTTTTACTGCCAGGGATTTTTTTTTTAATTTTTTACTTCCGAGGACACGAAGACACCGTTGGATAATTAAATGTTCTGAAAAATAATATGTTTTCTTTACGTCAAAAAATCCTACATTGTCCTCAAAAAACGGTTGAAAAAAAAAAATCAAGTGATTTTTGTCATTTCGTAAGTCTGCTTTTTTTCTGTTGATGGAAAGGCATGTTATATTTCAGACCAAAAAGTCTTCAGTGTCATAGGACTCAAGTTCTTAAGACTGAATAATGCATTCGCTATTTTTTTACGTTTAGACTTCAAACTTTGTGAGAAAACTATTGAATATTTAAATATTCTGAAATATAGAATGTCTTTTTAACGTCATTACTATGAGGCTATGTTGTGATTTCACGATCGGTTAATTTTGGACAATTTTTTTGGTGACAAAAATCACTCGATCGTAAAATCACAACATAGCCTCATGAGTAATGACGTTAAAAAGACACATTATATTTCAGAATATTTAAATATCCAATAGTTTTCTCACAAAGTTTGAAGTCCAAACGGCCTTTAACGAGGATGGAGTGTACAAACAAAACTCATCAAATTTAAAAACCAATCTGACTTTTTTATTAATCACTGTATCGTAGCAATTGTTAACTGCACTTCGACTCATTCTTTTATCATAAGTGTATTTTTGGTACATTTTTTAGCGTCAGGCTGAAATTTTCAAACACAAAATGCAACTTTAGAATCGCGCTTTTGGCCTCTCTATTTATTGTTTGGATTTCGTTGTTTTTGATGAATGTAGCTCTTGCTAACTTGCTAATAATGTTTTGTCATGAACTCAGTTATTTCTGTTTTTGTATTGAAATCGCATTTGTTTCTTTCTCTTCAAAGCTTCAATTCATTGAAATGAGTTTTGGTTACCTCATTATCATTGATATTCATTTTTTCTAAAATGTTATAATATGTTTGAGGATAGGTACTGTTGGATATTTAAACGTTCTGGAATATAATTTGTCTCTTTAACGTTTGAAATTAACTAGCTGTGGTGTGATTTTATGATCGAGCAATTTTTGTTGACAAAAATCACTCGATAGTTAAATCACAACATGGCCAGTTAATTTCTGGCGCTTGAAAGACATTATTATAATTCAAAATATTTAAATATTCATCAGTGTTCTTAATAATTTTTCGGAATATACGTAAACAAATAAAAAATCTGTATTCTGTTGTAAAAAAAATATTGTCATACCATTTTCTTTTTTTTTGGGGGGGGGGGGGGGGTGCTGATTTTATAAAGGGGGATGCGCGAATACCCCCTCGGGTCCTGCGCTTATTCAAAAAAAAAATAATAATAATAATAATAATAAATAAAGGGGGATGAAGCTTTGAGGGTTCTTGTAGCGTGCGCATTCTGCATGTGTTATGTGTTATTGTGTTGCGCAGCTTTGACCACGTCCCGGCCCGCGTCCCGTAAGGCCGCCACCCTCCCCACCAATCGCTACACCAGCGGCTACTGCAGTGACTATGGCGTCGGATACAACGTGAGTCACCTTACTTTACTTTTTGTTAGGGCCCTTGCATACCTGCCGAGTCTTGACCAATTAAATCTCGTATTGCGACACCCCTGTGCTATGACTGGTTGATGTACAGTCTACCTGCAAATTTGTCCGAAATTAACCGAATTTCTGCCGTTAAAAAGACACATTATATTTCAGAACATTTAAATTTCCTCATAAAGTGTGCAGAAAAAACGTAAACAAATAGCGAATGTATGTTCGTTCTTAACTTACGACTAAACAGTTTAGGCTGAATTTCACCACTTTCCGATAGTGTCTTTTAACGAGAGGATTTAACGAACGGATTTACGTTATCGTATGTTTAGCTTACGACAAATGCCTTGCGCTTGCACTTGTTTCTTTGCGATCGCACTTGTCGTAAGCTAAACATACGATAACGTAAATTCATTCGTTAAATCCTCTCGTTATAGACACTATCGGAAAGTGGTGAAATTCAGCCTTAGTTGGTTCGAAACTGGCCGTATGCAGAGGCTCTAGATCACCTTTACAGACAAGCCGCATCGTGTCCGAACGTTGAGCCACTTTGTTTAGCTTACGGCTGAAGTTTAGTGATATAACATAGGTTCTTCAATCATTTGTACGCATATAAGTCAGACAAAAAACCAAACTGTTTTATTTTGGCTTTCAAAATGACGATTCGGCCACAGATTCGGCTTGTAATATGTTGAGTAGATTTATTCATGGAGACATCTAACCAAGGTAAGTGTAGGGAGTAGGTTGTAGGGGAGGTTAGGGTAACTTAGGACGTTGGAACATTCCCAAAGCAGGTTACAGGGGAGACCTGGGTAATGTGGGACTGTGATGCTGATTCTAGTGGTGAGCGCGTTGCGACATGTCCCCAAGCCAGGGTATGGCCTCGCCCCTCGCTCCCATACTTTCAGTTCCACCGGCGGATCTGTCTCGAATATTGGGGTGAGTCCATCATGCCTCAGGCTAAAACCTGGAGGTTAATTCTCGTTCTTTTAACATCCAGTTAAGAGGACGCTATACCTGACGATGCATTTTTTGCCGCCCATAAGATTAACATTGCGAGCGGCGATTCATTTTCAAGGTTTACCCTTGGTTACTGGTTTCTTTTATTGCAACTGTTTTGCAAATGCTAGCATCGCATCCCTCAAGAAAAGTGCTGTATCTCGAAAACCAGTAAAAAAAATGGGAAATCTGCTTCGAACACTCCCTAGAACATTGTTAGGGCTAGGTACAGGCAAAATTTTGTGTCTTTCCAACCAAGGGTAAACCTTGAAAATGAATCGCCGCTCGCAATGTTAATCTTATGGGCGGCAAAAAATGCACCGTCAGGTATAGCGGACCCTTAACACCAAGTAGACGTCACTCTTCGATAAGAGTAACGACACCCATTGTTCTAAAAAAGTTCGCAGGGTTTCTGAAATTATTTTTGGTTCAGAACAAGAAGGGGTCAAAATGATCTAAAAGAGTTTAGCAACGACAATTCACATTTGTGAAGTCTATCTACCCCTGCATATCACTGACGTTACTCTCATCAAGACCGAGGTGGAGTATAAATGATGTTATCAGGGTGCTATTTGGGCGTTAAGACAAAGGGAATTACCCCCTTGGGTGATTAAGAGGGTTGTGTACCCTGTGACGTCATGTGGCTTTGAAATCAATGAACTTATTGATTTTCCAGTCGAATATTGATAAACAGAGTACTCTTATCGTCGTTAGTTGCTCAACAATGATTTTTTGAAAAAATCCGTACACTTTTTGTGTCACGTATTTTTTTGAAAAATTATTGCTAAGCAACCAATCATGATAGAGACCTCTAGTTTGCTCAAAACCAGTGACGTCAGAGGGTCTTCTACACTCTTAACTGATATTTATCATTTGGAAGGTACTTAAAAAATGCAGCTGGTAGATATCTAGGAACGGTTTTCTGAAGATTTTTGGAAATTTGTACTTGCATTTAAGATAAAAGATGAAGGTGAGTTTGTCTGAACTTCGGGTGACCGAAGCCATGAAGCACTCTGTCACAACTTATGTACGTTTAAAAGCTGTGATGCAATGCTGTTGGGTGATGTTTCTTAACGGCGGCGTGTTCCTGATGAAATCGTTGTAAATTTATTTCTTCTGAAATATAATAAGTGTTTCACGTCAGAAACGAGTTCCCCAGCCTAGTCTTCAGAAATATGTCAATAAAGAAACAAAAAAATACATTTGACAGGATAAACAGAATTTGAAGTTTATTGCGTTATTGTGGTTTATTATATTCCAAAACAACATGAAATAGTTTCTCAGATATTTTCGTTTTGTAATCCATGTTGTATATTTTCAGGGTGACTTCTCATTCAGTGGCTTCGGTGAAAAAACACACAGCACAGATTTTAGCAGCGGAAAATCAGACAGTAAGTATTAGTAAAAAAAAAATGATCTGAAGTATATCTAATGTTTTCCATAAATTGTCCTGAGACCCATTAAGGTGGAATACACGTATTTGGTTCGCAATGCTACGTAATTCAAGCCCTACTCCGAAGTTACAGGACGAGTGAAAAGTGTTTATAGTGGGATGTAAACCTGAGACTCTTTGTCGTGAGGTAGTGTTGTATTTTTGCATGAAATGGAGTAATAAGCCCACAGGAGCGGTTTTAAACAGTCAACTACCAGTCCACATGTTTTTTTGACAGATCGCAAAAACACAACACTACCTCACGCGAAATATATTTTTGTAACGTTTCGGACTAAAACAGTATGATTTTATCGTCACATTTAGTAGAAAAGCTTGATAAATGTTTGTAATATTTACCGCCGCCATGTTACATGTTGACAATTTTTATTTCACTTACGGAAGTGGGTAATTTCAACACCATTTCTCTACTTTTTCTCCTGTAAAAGCTAAACATAGTGTCCTACTGTCACTCGTTCATTTCGCGTTCGAATAGCACACATGTTTAGCTTTTACAGTAAACACAACCAATACGATATTGCAATTACCAGTCTCCGGCAGCACTAATATGTAAACATTAGTTTTGTCGAATATTTACTTTCGCACAGTGGTTAAGGACAAATGAATTACAACCAGATGCTTCGGAGCAAAATTTCGGTTTTTGTTTTGACATTGAGAGGAATTGCAAAAAAGTAGTGAACCTGTATCGTTGACTTTCGAATACCCTTAACTGAATTGATTGTTTTTCAGTTTCCGGAGGATCCATTTCAGAAGTTGACCGGAAAGCTCTCGTAAGTATCTGTTCTATTTACGATATCTCGATTGATACTGGTAGGTTTTCCACCATTAGTGGCCATTTTGAAGAAACGCAAGTGAAAGGTTGTGTCACGTGCTGGCGAAGCTGTGGTGGTTCGGAACCCACCTAAAACTGTAGGTTCCTGTCTTGTACTAACACAATAGGTGGGGAGCTGGTATTTGGTAGTGCTGCCAGCGGAACACGATATTCTTGAAATGGTCCAGTTGCTGGACTTGTAACATGATTCCGTGTGTTCCAGAACGCAGAGTTGCCGGTGTCATCAACATACCAAGGGCTGCGGTACTCGTCGTACAGCCCTCACCTGCGCCGGTCCCTCCCCACTCTCTCCCACATGAACAACGAGCCTCCCAAGATTTACCCCTACCATCTCCTCCTCATAACCAACTACCGTCTACCGGCCGACGTTGACCGCTGTAACCTAGAGGTATGTACTATTGGAGCTCTAGTAGGGTTGATCACACAAGGGGGTAAAGTTGGTCAGCATCACGCCTGACGGTCGAGTTTTCACCTGGAAAAATCTTGACCACTCCGGAGTAGATCTTGGGTCGTCCTGCTTCATAAATCAGAACTCAGTGCCCTGCTAATCCAGCTCACTGTGGCTACATCATTATGTAGACATATTGTTTTATTGTTTTGGCGACATTTGCAGCATCAATTAAGAGTTTCATTTGTTTTATTGTTTTTTAGCGACATTTGTCGGATGCGGAGTTCGAGCAGCTGTTCCAGTGCACGCGGACTGACTTCTACAGGATGCCGACATGGCGTCGCAACGAGTTGAAAAGACGCGCCAAACTATTTTAATTCATAATCACCATTCACCTTCAACAAAACTGCACTCTGTAGCCTAAAGCCATCACCTTCTTCAGTGTACGTTCGACGATGTCCAGTTATGTTAACCAGAGGCTAAACCTCCAGTTAAATTGAACTGCACGTCGTCGAATCCAACCTCAGTCTGACGCAAACTTCATTTTAATTCAGAATAGTCCACTTTTAAGACGGAATGTGCATTTGCTATCTGTTTACGATTTTTAGAGGATACTGTTGGATATTTACATGTCTTTGTAACGTCGGAAATGATCTGACTACGATGTGGTTTTACGATCGGTGATTTTTGTCAATATTTTTTTTTCCAAAATTACTCGATCGTAAAATCGCAACATAGCCTGTTAATTTCAGACGTTAAAAAGACCTATTTCAGAACATTAAAATATCCAGCTGTTTTCTCAAAAAATGGTCGGAAAAAGATACAAACACGGTTGTGTGGTGACCCTTAATAAGAATGCGTCAGATTAGAGGTTCACTGTTTTTATTTTTTTAAAAGATTTTGGGCCGCGCCAAAAATCTCGGCTGCTTGTCTTGCAGCTATTTATACTAAACTAAAAGGCACCTCACAGTTTTTATTCTCAGTATTTATATGAATTGTTTAATTGATAAAAAAAAGTATTAACTTCGCAGCTCGCAAAACCAAAGTGGCTGGTAAAAAATAAAATAAGTTTTTCATTTTGTTATCAGCCATTTTGTGGAACAGGCAGCATAAACAAGGGAAATGGCACTGATGGCGCTGAATACAATGTTAATTGACAAATTTGGAAGGCGGTGCTGACGATGCCAGTGCAGTACAGAGCAACATGCAGATGTTTACTGAGAGAAAGACTCTGCCTTATGGGGAAACTCAAGGAATCATTAGAATGCAGCTTAATTATTACGTGGTGTCACTTCCATGTGATTGCTTATTTCACTGCGAAGTTTGGTAGTTTCATTCTCTGTTGTTGTTCAGTTACATGGGCAACCGTTTTAACAGGACATGGGACAGGTAATGTTTATCTATGTTCTCCTGAACCAAAACAAACCACTTTTCGTCACGTTATCATAGAAACTGTGTTACTTCTGACACCAGAATGTCGAGTTCATTCATGTTTGGTAATTCAAACCGTGTGAAGTAACCAAATGACAAATTTTCTTAATCTTAATAAAATTGGCTAAAGATTTGCTATGTATTTATTTCGATACGGAGGTTAGTTTCTATGATAACATGAGAAAAAATGCTTTGTTATGGTTCAGATGAGTATAAATAAACGTTACCTTACTTCTCCCGTGTCGCCTTAAAGTTAGTCTGGTTCAACGCAAAAATATTAAGCCAGCTTCTTTGCCTGGACCATGCGTTATTTTGTGGCTAAATTAGTAAGTAGGTAATAATAATATATAAAAAATATTTTATTTAATAATTTAAGGTAGATTAGTGTTTTGCAGTTATGACGAGCGATAGATGAGTGATAAAGGTGTGAAAATGTGGCCATTTTTATTGAATTTTGAAATGATAGGTGAGGATTGTACATAGCCTTTGCGTTCTTATTAATTCATTGCGGTCGATCATGGTCAGTTAGGAGTCAGTAGATACTAGTTTATTGACGTTTTTTTTTTCCGGAGGAAACTGTAGGGTATTTATTTGTTCTGAAATATATCGTTTTAAGAGGACGCTATACCTGACGGTGCATTTTTTGCCGCCCATAAGATTAACATTGCGAGCGGCGATTCATTTTCAAGGTTTACCCTTGGTTGGAAAGACACAAAATTTTGCCTGTACCTAGCCCTAACAATGTTCTAGGGAGTGATCGAAGCAGATTTCCCAATTTCTCAATGGTTTCTTTTATTGCAACTGTTTTGCAAATGCTAGCATCGCATACCTCAAGATAAGTGCTGTATCTCGAAGACCAGTAAAAAAATGGGAAATCTGCTTCGAACACTCCCTAGAACATTGTTAGGGCTAGGTACAGGCAAAATTTTGTGTCTTTCCAACCAAGGGTAAACCTTGAAAATGAATCGCCGCTCGCAATGTTAATCTTATGGGCGGCAAAAAATGCACCGTCAGGTATAGCGGACCCTTAATTTTACGATCAAGTAATTTTTGTCTCTAAAAAAATTTGTCAAAACGCGTATTATATTTCAGAACAATTATTAGCCTCAGAGTGATGTTTGTTTATCTTCAATCAAAACAATCTTTTTCTCATATTATCATAGGAACTAACTCCTTATTGCAATAAAAATATTGTGAATCCTTACTCAATTCTTTTAAGGACATAGTAAGCAGAAATTCATTAAAATGACTTTTGGTTATTTCAGTGTTTGGAAAACCAGGCATCAAACTCCACATTTTGGATCAGTGGTTTATTGATGTTCGGCTGTGCAAACACTGTGAAGTAACCAAAAGTCATTTTAATGAATTTTTGCTTACTTTATGTTCTTAAAAGAATTGACTAAGGGTCTTTGTATGTTTTTATTGCAATAAGGAGGTTTGTTTCTGTGATTATGTGAAAAAAGTGCTTTATTTTGGTCCAGGGGAACATAGATAAACATCAGTGTTGTCTCATTTCAACTTAAAGACGTCAACAATCAACATTCTTAATGTCATCTTTCTGAGGAAACTGTTCGATGTGGTTTTTGGAAGTGATATCTTTTTAACACAAGAAAGTGTGAACCCGACTGAAATTAATTAAGGGTGCGTCCCACCATGCCCAGTTAAAATTAAACTGGAGATTTACCATGTTAAATTTAACTTAAAAGTTAAATTTAACATGGTAAACATAGGACAAAATCTCCAGTTTAATTTTAACTGGGCATGGTGGGACGCACCCTTAGTTACTTAAAAAAATATCCAACTGTTTCCTTGGAAATATGTCATCAAAACTCATTCTGCTGCCACGTAGTGACCCTCATATTGACTCTGGTCAGTGGGTGACCCCTGCTGTGACTCTTGAATTGACCCCGGTCAGTGGATGATCCTAAGAAATCAGATGGCGTGGTTTTATGTTTTTTTTTTACTTTAGGGCTGATTTCATCAGGCTACAGTGAGACATAGTTAGCCAAGGATCAAGGCTTGATCATAGTTGGTTCGTTTTATTCTGCATTTCTGCACTGCACTCCTGTTATTGTTTTTATTTGTACGATTTGTGTCTCCCCGTAGGAAGTGCCGTTATCTTCATGACTATTTAAGGGTGTCCACACATTCGTGTTTGTTTAGGTTTGTTTTTCGACCTTTGTTTGAAGAAATTATTGGAGATTTATATGTCTTTTCCTCAAAAAATAGCCAAAAAATGTGGTCACCCTTAACTGCAACCCTTAATCCCAACGTTATTTTATGAAATGTAACGTAGTCTTGAAGTTGACTGCACTATTCTTTTTTGAGACATTAGAATAAGTTCCTATCATTTTGCAATTAGTGGACACTGAGAATGTAAAAATCATACCCGACATTGTTATAACGGAATATACATTTTCTACTTGTTTACGTTTTTTTAGACCATTATTTGGGGACACTGTCCAAAATCACTCGATTGTAAAACAACATAGCCAGTTTCATTTCAGACATAAAAAAGACGTCTTTTAGAACATGTAAATATCCAATAGTGTCCTCGAAAAATTGTCGAAAAAAAAGAAAACAGATAGCAGAAATGTATATTCCGTCATACCCTGATCTGTATCTCATGTACAATAATAAAGCGTTTACGTCTGTAGCCTTCTCTTCGAGCTACGTACAAATTCAGCTCGGAAAAATTACAAAATTTTCAGATTTTCGGCAGCAAAAAAGTGGAGGAAGTTGGAAAGCCACCGAGGCATTTGCTACCCATCAGATGCTAGAAAACTAAAGAAGAGAAAATAAATAGAAAATAATGCTTGCTTCCCTACCTCGGTGACTTTCGAACCCCCTTAAGCCATCCTTTGTGTAAGAATTTTACGCAGTAGGTACTCCAGTTGGGTAATTTCTATTTGACAGTAAGAATGGATTGCACAAATTCTTAAGGCGGAATAAACATTTCCTATTTGTTTATGATTTTTAGGACACTGTTGGATATTTATGTCTTTTTAGCGTCCGAAATTAACTAGGTTGTGATTTTACGATCGAGTTAATTAAGGGCGTTGAAGACATATTATATTTCAGAACATTTAAATATCCTACAGTGTCTTCAAAAAATGGCAACAAATGTCGTTATGTCAAGCAAATTCCGAAATCCACTCTATTAGATTTGTATTTAAATAGCTTTAATGTACAATTACCTAGTGGACGCAGCACAAAGCCGCCTCTCTCATTAATTTGACGTAAGATTCTGTAGTTTTACATTACGTTCACTCACGTTGGTTTTCCAACCAAACAGCTTTTTGCCTTGTCAAATAAAAAATTCCTATTTCTGTGTTTTGAACTTTTGCCTACTTTTGATTGTTGTGACAAAAAAAAATTGCAGGTTAGGTATGGGAGGTGACAATGACGTCACCGTTTGCTACCTATCTCACTGTAAGCTAACTATAGAAACTATCAACTAAAGATCGATAAATCGAAGTCTGACAAGGACACAGCTACTCTACTGTCTCAACTATGAAGCCGGTAATCAAAATTTTCAACCCGCTATATCTACGAAGGGAGAAGACCTTTGGAGCAAATTTCGAAGTCCTTTATCGCGGCTGATATATAGTTTCTCCAAATTCGATACCGTGCAACTAGCTCATTAATCTGGGTGAAAGGCACAACAAAGAAAATACCACCGAAAAATATTTTAATCTACATACGGTCTAGAATTCCAAAAAACGACTGCTTTGTATGCACTGTATTGTATCTACGGCCTTATGATAAAGGGGTGTGACTACTTAAAGCTGAAGGTGTACTCATACATCAGCACCTGGACTATGTTGGCGAATATTTGCTTGTGGTAAAGTTGCCGCAGTTCGAATCCTTTGCTGGTATACAGCTCACGAGTGCCTGTGTGACACTCTGACGTCACGAGCTCAATACTCTCATACCCTGAAACAGTAAATTAAGGGTCCGCTATACCTGACGGTGCATTTTTTGCCGCCCATAAGATTAACATTGCGAGCAGCGATTCATTTTCAAGGTTTACCCTTGGTTGGAAAGACACCAAATTTTGCCTGTACCTAGCCCTAACAATGTTCTAGGGAGTGTTTGAAGCAGATTTCCCATTTTTTTTACTGGTTTTCGAGATACAGCACTTTTCTTGAGGTATGCGATGCTAGCATTTGCAAAACAGTTGCAATAAAAGAAACCAGTGAGAAATTGGGAAATCTGCTTCGAACACTCCCTAGAACATTGTTAGGGCTAGGTACAGGCAAAATTTTGTGTCTTTCCAACCAAGGGTACCTTGAAAATGAATCATCGCTCGCAATGTTAATCTTATGGGCGGCAAAAAATGTATCGTCAGGTATAGCGTCCTCTTAATGTGAAATGGGAGGCGTGGTGTTTATTTATACAAGTCTACAGCCAGTACAAAGCGTAGTGGGACACCGGGTCCCAACAATCTCTATACAAGTCGGGACTATGATCAAACCACCGTTACCTCAGACCTGTATCTGTCTCTATTATCCTAAGAAGACAGACTCTTTATTTGAGATATAAACATTGTTTTGTCTTCTTAATAACAAGCTAAGAAGACTGATGGAGTGTATAAGCAAACAGTTGCTACTGGCCCATCTTACAAAGTGAACCGTCTTTTTTTCGTAAGGTGACCCTATTGACCCTTCTCTTATACACTAGCTTGTTATTTAAAAAGACAAGAACACTGTTTCTTTCTCAAACAAAGTGTCTGTCTTCTTAGGATAATAGAGACGGATAGACAGGTCTGAGGTAAAATTGGTTCCATCATAGATCCTGAGTCCACTTGCAAGCAAGTGTAAACACCCCTCATTCCCAGTAAGTGTGAGACTAACCTTTTTCCCGGCAAAAGTTGAGCGCTTGATCAATAAGGGCGGCTGCGACGCCGTGCCGCCTCCACGGAGGCACCACGGCCATCCTCCGCATCCACGCCGCCGAAGAGTCGGAGGTGCTGCCCACAACAGCAGCTGTGCCGACCAGCCGGCGGCTCCATCTGCCGCTGTTGTCTTGTAGGTAGGAGGAGGCATCTGATTCCTGAAGGATGCGCACCATGCCACCCGGCGAGGCATTCGGGGCGTGTGAAGAGGTGAACGCTTCAGCCACCCAAAACCCTGCGGTCATATCGAGGGGTTCAGACTCAGGACACTATGTTGATGTTAAAGAGCGACCTCACAACCACTAATAAAGATGGCGTCGACGTGGCAGCAGGCACAAGATGGCGTCTCAAATTTGATGATATTTATACTACTAGGATCTACTTACCGGTGTACTCAGACGACATGTACGTCCTGGGAATATCCATCATGTCAGCCATAGTCAGGGCGTTGAACAAGGTTGCCAAATAGATGGCGGTGAGCATAATGATCGCTGACAGTGGGATGGACAGGAGGCAGCCGAGGGGACTCAAACCCATAAACACAAACATTATAGCTGACGTGATTACCACAAGCTGAAGCGCCACCTGTAGTAACACAGCTAGTGTTATTATCACGACAAGAGACAGCGGGGCTCAGTGCAATTATCATGACAAGGGACACTGGTGCTAAACACACACATTATAGCTGACATGATTACCACAAGCTGAAGCGTCACCTGTAGTAACACAGCTAGTGTTAATATGATAACTGAGAGAAAGCGGGACTCAAACACAAACTTTATAGCTGACGCCATTACCACAAGCTGAAGCGTCACCTATTGTAACACATAGAAACCATAGAGTAAACTTTCGATATTATCGATCGATAATGGCGAGAAGATGGTGGTACACGTACCGTCGGTGGCACTTATCGAGATATCATACACAGCACCAGCTAAATGCGAAAACACACCGGATATAAGACCAACCTCGCGTGTAAGAGCGGATATGAAGGCTTTGCGTACAGTTGACATGGTCGCTTGCCTCACGATCCTCCGGCACTGCTCTTCGTCTCGAGGCTGATAATTTCGAATAACTACCACACAATCCCCAAGTCCAAGCTCCATAACAACTGAAACAAGAACAAGAGTCTGTCACAAGCAAGCTCTGTAGTTAATCCATCACTGGCTGCGTGCCATAAGTGAAACATAAGCTAGGTTGACTTCAGCCTTTATACCTGGCTAGATTCCCTCACGTTCCTTCCAGCTTTTCTTCAACTCCTCAAGCTTATTCCTCTTTCTGTCCTTCGCAACACTCTTCTTCTCTTTGGAGGCTTTCCTCTGAGCTTCAACACTGTTTTCTCCGTTGAGCAGATCATCCAGCCTTGACACCATTAAACTCCGAGCGATTTCACGGTTTTTATGAAGAAGTCGAGACTCGTGGCACTTCACTACTATTCCTAAAAACAAAATTATTCCTCTTTGCTTTCGTTTTTCCCGACAAATGTTCCGAAATATTTTGCTAACGTTGAAAATGTCACAGGGGGATCAACTTATACCTCTTCACTTCCACTCTCAAAATAACCAGGAAAAAATTTCCATCCGGCCACAATTCAAACCTCGTTTCTACGGTTTACAAAATCGGGTGCCTTATTTGCTCACCATCCAAGGGGCTTACCAGTTGGTTTATGAATGAGCACCACACAATTGACAGTTTTATTGACCGCCTGACCGCCAGGTCCACTTCCCTTCACAAACTGTTCTTCCAGGTCATCTTCAAGGAGAACAGGCACTTTAGAGTAGTCGATTGTAAACTTGGGGCGCCTCCCAGATAGATGGATCAGCCGAACTGCACACGAACAATATGTTGTAAATACAAATAGACTGAGGTCCTGGGTTCGAATCCCGGTAGCAGCAATTTTCTGTTGGTAGCATTGATCTCACACCAAATATTCATTTGGCTTCGGCCAGTTTAATTAACATCTGTATCTAAAAATGCATTTTGTTGGAAATTAAATGTTCTGAAAATACGTCTTCTTTACGTCATAAATTTAACTGACTTGTGATTTTACGTTTGAGATTTTTTTCGATAAAAAATGTGTCCAAATTTACTCGATCGTAAAATCCATAGCCAGTTAATTTCTGACGTTAAGAAGACATATTATATTTCAGAACATTACAAAATCTCAAGGTCGTGTCACGTCATATACCTACCTTGGCCATACTGAGGGGGAAAGTGAGGAGATAAGTTGATACCCCTCGTCTTTTTATTTTGTAGGTAGGCAGGTATGTGAGGTATGCCAACGTAGCTCTTTTGGGGACGTATTCTGAATATCGAAGAACAACTTCTATTTACATTTTAGAAATGGTCACGTTATATCATCGTTATATCGCCGGGTTCTATTTTCCCAAAAAGGTTCTTACCACTTGGTTTATGAAGCAGCACGACACAGTTGACTGTTTTATTGAAACCAGAACAACCAGGACCATTTCCCTTCACAAACTGTTCTTCCAGCTCATCTTCATGAAGAACAGGCACTTTAGAGTAGTCTACTGTATCCTTGAGGCACCTCCCAGATAGATGGATCAGCCGAACTGCGTATGGACAGAACGTTGTAAATACTGAAGCTCACCTGGCCTAATCTCACGCCACAAAAAAATGCATTTTTAGATGCGTTACAAAGGAATTAAAGTTTGTTTACATAGAGCTAATAATTGGTCATTTTATTGGTACATACAACGGGTTATCAATCGAAAATTGTGATAAGATGGTGGGGTACGTACCAGCACGTACAACAAAATTTAAGAATACCTAGGTGTCTACTACCCAATGCTATAAGAAAAGCTAAGTACTAACCACAGCTTGGGGCATTGAACAAGGCTCGTAACATGGATAACCAAGACGCGTATATGGTCAACTGTTGTCAAACCACTCTTCCGTTCTGGAGAAGTGTTTCACCACGCTGAAATAATATAAAAATCTCAGGTACAGTTACGATATCTTGACTGATACTAATATTCGTTCTCCAGGAAAAACTGAACAAGCCTTTTTTAGCACGGTGCCGAGATTGGCGTCTCCATACCTGTTGATGGGGCTCAGACCCATCTCAGACCATGCAATATTTAATGCTAGGTTTTACCTTATACTGAAAGCTGGCTTCCTCAGCAGAGGCCAATTTGGATGATGCAAATTCTTTCTTGACTCGGTCCAGAAAGTAGCGACGATTAGTGTATTTCAAACCCTCAGAATAGCGGATTAGTCTCTTATAAAGACTTAAAACTTGCACTCGGCTAGGAACAGACATTTCATATTTAGAATTTCCACACGTTTGCACACAGGAAAAAATAAACAAAACGGTATTTTAAGCAGACGACGCAATTTTATTAAACGAATGAAAACGATATATCGACTAAAAAGGCAAAGGAGTCAAAGGAAATTTCCCGCCAAAACAAATTTAAATAACTGGGTTATTTTACTATTTTACTCATAACTTTGTATGATTGTATGTGACACAATTTCAATGGTTTCAAGATAATTACAAAAAGTACAAGACTGAATTCGAATAGATTTCTTAATTTATTATAATTATTCTTCCTTTTTTGAGCGCTAACTCCGAGACGAAATACTTGTGACTTTTGGCTTATATGGTGACACTCCGTTACATAGTGACAGTGTCAATAAGTAACGTAGATATGCGAATGTTTCCATCACTAGAGGCGGTGACGCAGGTCGCGCACTGGTTAGCAAAGCACCAGTCTATGCAGGTCACCGCGTACTTGTGCCCGCCTAGCTCCAAGCACTTGGTGATCCCATCTTCTGAGATCTAGAAAAACAACAGGGAGAATTACAAAGGGGGTGATTAGATCAGAATCACACCTGGCAGTTCAGTTTTCCCCCAGCCAGTGAAGCCAGATACTACCCATAAGGGAAATTCACCAGATTTTTTTTTTCGCAGTTGTCCTCAAGCTTCATAGTTCACTGACTGTTATGACTCACCTTGAAAATGACTCCACTGTTGCTACCGAGGGTAAGAAGGAATGTTCCCGAGCTATCCAGACAGAACGGCCGATTCCTGCTGGTGGGTAACTGACTCTCAGCTGGGAATGTGAGGACCTGGTTACTGTCCTTGTTTACCAGTGACTGCGACCTCAGCTGCAAAAACTAATCCAATTAGCAGAGTCTGCAGCTGTACACAAGGGGTTAAATGCCAAGAACCACGTCTGACAGTCAAGTTTTCCCCCAGCGGGTGAACGGTAAAGATTTATCAGGAAAATTTTCAACAACTCGGGACTAGATAGGGGATAAAGATGGCCGAAACTCACCTGACGATCACTACCAAGGTAGAAACAATTATTTCCATCTATGGTAAGGTGAACATAGAGAACGGACGAAGACAGCGGAGGGAGGGAGTCTGTTACTTCGTTTTTACGGACATCGACTAGGAAAATTTGTCCGTCCTGGCAGCCGCAAACGGCGAGGCTTCCATTAAGGGAGAAGGCACAGCTGGTCACCGAACCCGGCACTTCAAGCGTTCTCTGAAAAAATTACGACTGAGTGAAGAAAAACTCCGTAACCCTGGGAGGTTCCCAACAGTTGAGTTTCCCTCCAGCCGGTGGAGACCAGGCAACATCATAGCTGGGTAGGCCCAAAGCTGGGCAAGACTGATTAGAAGCATTTCATAACTAGACAGGCGTTTACAAAAAGCTACCCACTACGTACCTCAATTTTTCTCGTCTTCAAATCTAAAAGGAACACTTTCCCATTCATGATAATCAGCGCGGACGACTCGGCTGGGTTGGAAATAATATCATCTAACCTGAAAAAAATTTCAGAGCAAATCAATATCCAACACGTTCCTTTAAAAGGATCCTTTGATCATGAAAAGCAAACATCAAGCGACATTACTTAGCTCCTTCTTCAATGCCGATAGGAATTTCCCAGACTTGCTGGACTTCTTTGACGTCGAGCAGTCTGAGGGGACCGGTGGGGTCTGCACACAGTAAATAGCGCTCGTGGTGCAGGACCCATTCCAACAGATCAGTGTGCGGGTGAGTGGGGAACACTGCGACAGTGCGGCACGCAGGCGGTGTAGACCACACTCGAACTGCACCAAGTGCGTCCAGAGAGGCCACCATGTTACCACGTCCATTCAGCTTTAGTCGTGTAATCTCACAGCTGTGCTCGTTGTATTCGTCCTGTCAATAAAAAAGTCACCACTGTGGGACACGACGAAGCATGAGGACCTAGGTTCTAGTTCCAGCCTGTCACGATTTTTCCTGGTGAATCTTTCTGACCCTGATTGGCACCTGGCTTTCACCAGCAGGAATAAAAATCGACTGTCGTGCGTGATTCTGACAAGATCACCTTCTTGTGAATAGAGGCAAAGAAAACTCCACACAGCTTCTTAAACTGACCTGACTCAGGAACAAGAAGCTTCCCTCAGGGCGTAAGCCTCCCCTCTCAACCAATCTGGAGCGGGCGAAGGTCACGTCAAGCGAGGAGTCTCGGTCACGACGCGCCGGGCGTGAGTCACTGGACGAAGATCTTTTGGACAAAGTCATCTTCTTCTTGAGGGGTTTCGCCGCAGCGTAGGATGAAAGAGAGGTCGAGGGTTTTGGACTAACGGACCCGGCGGTAAGGTTCATTTTTATCACAGATTTGAGCGTTTTGCTTTGCTGTTCCGCTGCTTTCACTTCTCTAAAACATAGTAAAGGGTTTGACACTATTCGTACTTGTTTTTTTACAATTGAAAAGGTACTATTGATACTGAAATATGTTGCGATGATCGAGTGATTTTTGTCGACGACCAATCGCTACTTAAAATCACAACATATATAGGTATACACGGCACCTTTCCTTCCAACCGTTCCCACTGAAAAGAAGAAACAATTTTTCTGCAACCAGGCCAATGGACCATTTCTCACATACTCACTGAGAAATATTATAAAAGTCGTCCATAATGTCGGAAAGGTCGTCCGGAGGTTCTGAAGGCTTTTCTCCTTCACCAGAAGAGAGAAGATTGGCCAGACCTTTCCGCAGCATCTCATTCTCCTTCTGTAAGGCTGCCATTTTGGAGGCGCTTTCCTCATAGGCTGCCAGAGTGGGCAGCGACAAGTTCTGATAGGCTGATGACAGCAAATTATGCAACGACACAAACAAACTGTCCTGCCATTGCCTGGTGAAATACATCGCGAAGCTCGCACTTTCCTCAGGATATTTTATGTAAGGTATTGCTTAAAAAAAAAAAGAAAATGGAACATACAATTAGTTTTTTTCATAAATCCTTCCCCTTCCAGTCTTACAATAACAAAATAAAAAAAATACACTTACAAAACCAATCTTTCCAATCCGACTGTCCAGACAAGTCTTGAGTCATTTTGGAAAAGAATTCGGTAACTTTGTCAGACTTGCTGTTTTCAATTGCATGGACTACATAAAACTTGAGAAGCGCGCCTTCTAGTTTCCGTGTGGCAACTGACAGATGATGATCCTGCTTTGTGAAGATTTTCGTTTCCAAATGATTCCATCCGTCTCTCAATCCGGCTAAATCGTAGTTATAGACACACTGCAGTAAATTCTCAACCACTCTATCAACGCGGAACCCTTTGTCTTTTTCTATTTTAAGCTCATTATCAAATGCTTTCAATGTACCACTAAAACCTCGGAATAAAAGGTACTCTTTCACGATTTCATCGGTAAACTGTACGTGCGCCATTTTGTTTGTTTACTAATCATTCAAACGATATATTGATTTCAATCGATTACTCGTTTACAAAAGTGTACTGAAAGATAAAATGAAAGTACGAAAGTTTGTTTTTACATGCATAACTATTTATAAAATATGACATTTTAAATTTTTAACAATGCCAAAATTCAGTTTTGTTATTTACTGTTTTTTCTGAAAATTTTAAAGTTTTTTGGAGGGTTAAAATTATTAATTTATTTTTAGTTTGTCGCTGCTAATTTCTTTGCGGATGTTCATAATGTCAGAACCAGGTACAAGTGAGAGTTCATCAAGGCTGAACAGTTACGATGGTAATGTTGAAGGCAGTCAGGTTCAGGAAAGTGGGCCACTGAAAGTCATAAACGAATACAAGAAATTTTACAATGAATGCATGGAAAAGATTGAAGAGTGCTGTGATAATGAAATGAAGGTAATAAAATATTGATGAGGAAGTCAACTTACGTAGAGGGATAAATGTTTTCTAAACCTCCATCTGTCCACCTATAGGCAGGTAGGTAGGTAAGTAAGGTAGGTACCTACTCAGGCATAGTATGGGTAACTTTTGGATTTCAGAGCCGATAGGTTCCCATAAGTGGTCCAACGTAGGTACTTACCTAATCATTATGGTTGATTCTTTGCGATCCCCCAACATTCTTCCAATACCTAATTACCTAAGGGTGGATACCGAGGGGGAAATGGGTAACCCCCCCCCAAGCCCAGTAGTACTTACCTACCTATCTAGCTCTATATACCTACCTAGTGATATGAAACTAAGCTGAATGTAAACTTTTGTTTTAGCAATACTTAAAACCTTTAAAGAAGATGTTAGAAGATCTGTGGGAGCAGAATGGATTGCTGTTGAAAATTATAGAAGATTTAGAAGAAACATCTAATCGGCAAATGCAGAAAATGCATCGGCGGCATCAACAGGAACTGGCAATGGCCTCAGTTGGGACCAAAAAAATGGAAAAACATGTAAGTTATTTATTTTTTGAGTTAAAGGCTCACACGCCTGTTGGTGGCTACAGCCCATAAAACCCTTGACCCGAAGACAGGTGTTAATTAAACAAACTGATTGTTGGCCGAAGCCAAATGAATATTTGGTGTGACATCCATGCTACCAACAAAAAATTGCTGCTACCGGGATTCGAACCCAGGACCTCAGCCGTGCGAGTCTAGTGTTTTCCCACTACACCACAGTGAGGTCACACTTGCACCATGAGCAGTTAATTTATATAGGTCGACAAGAGTGCCGCTGACCTGGAGACGTTACTCAAGATTATTGAAAGAATGACTGAAATGGATGATATCTCAGTGGAGGACTATACATTCCAGACGATCAAACCCCAGGATATCAAACGGATCCTAGCTAACTGGTACGTATAACAGTAAATAACATATAGCGTTAAACAACAAATAGCACTGTCTAGTGAGCCTTATTTCTATGAGCGATGGATTAGGCCAAAATAATTTTTAAAATGAAACCAATAAAAAATCGATATTGCAACAATCGTATCGTATCGTATTACAGGAATCGAAGAATCCATGTGTCAAGCCACCCCTCTTCAGCGGAGTCATCCCCTTCTTTAAGTCCTCGAAAGCTACATGCACCAGCCTTGGCCTCAGGTGCCGGTCTTCACCCAGAACCTGATATCTGCCAGTGCGATGTCAGTGACTTCTCTCCTGACACCACTGACAAGAATCACGTGACTCCCTATAAAACTGACATGACTGACTTGAGTCCTTGTACTTCTGACAATACTGACTGGACTCCTTGTACTTCTGACAAGGCTGCCTTGTCTCCTTGTACTCCTGGCAAAAATGACTTTACTCCCTATACTGCTGACAAAGCGAGTCAGAGCACGTTGGAGTGGAACAGTGTTGGCACTACCGTCAGGGTTGTCTATTCTGCACCGGTCCAAGATTTTCACGGGACACCGCGCTGTGAAAAATGCAACGGCATCATCTAAAGCTCTAAATTATTTTGGCGTTGTTAATAAATTCTTGTGGGCTGTTTGAAATTATTGCACCTTCAGGTACGAGTTCTACATGGTACTGGTACTTGTACGCCCATAGGCTGCTCCATCAGGTAAACATAGTATGCTATTTGCATGCGAAAGAACATGGCTGCGAATAGCACACTATGTACTGGAGAACCAATATTATCGAACGATAAAAATGGTGATGTATCACGATATCTCAATATCTTCGATATAAGAAATTTTATGTTTCAGAATACCACTGATGATTCAGGCGAAAACAAAGGGTAAGAAAACTATTGTTGTTTTTTTAGTAAATTTTCATTTGTCTAATTTCATACCGAGTGTTTCTTTAATATCGGGATTTAATTTGGTTTTCAGCTCATTCGGGTTGGAAAGGTTGGAAGGAGAGAAAGAGTGTGAGAGCTCTGCCAATCCTGTTGTTGACTCCAAACAAATGAAAACTGTGGCAGTTCAGGTCGCCTCCACTGACAAATGCAGATGCAGAACTGAACAGGTAAGTACCTAGGGAAAATATACGTAATGGCCACAATGGGCGCCGGATGGTTACCGCCAACACCATCACCTTCGGAATAGCTCGGGGTGCCTCGGCTTTTTGCCAGCGTTTCATTGGCTACACTGCACTGTCCACTGCAGCACGAAGGGGAACTGCTACCTAGAAGGAATGCCTCCCTTCAAAGTGGCCTTCGACAATAATATTGTTATTCCAGTGGTCAGAGGATACGGAGAAGTCGCGCCTGGAAGTTCTACGGTTAGAAGAAGAACTGGTGCGGCAGCAGAAGGAGCTGGCTGCGGCGCAGGACGCGGTCAAGAACATGGACGCGAACTTCAAGGAGACCCGCTGGGCCCTGGCGGCAGAAGTGGCTGAGAAGCATGATCAGGTTAGTAGAAATAGATAGCCTCACATGATGCCGGGATTTTTTATTATTTGATAAATAACTGTGTACGGTGCTGGAAAAATAAGAAATATCTGAAAATGTTCCCTGCAAGAGGTAGGTCCTTTCGCCATGATTTTATAGGTATTTTTAGTTAAAGTAACGCAAGTGAAAGGTGCTGGGCAATGTTTGTAATCAAGCGCATACAACAATCCAATGCAACAATCACTTGTTCAATAAACAAACACCATGCAACGATACCTTAGAGAAACTGCGGTTACCATGGAAACCACTGTGGAATTTCGATATTATCGATTGATAATTGTGACAAGATGGTAGTGGACGTACCAGTATCAATCGAGATATCATAGTATTCTGGACTTTTAACACTCTGCGGACGGCAGTGTCTATCAGACACTGTTTTCAACTTTAACTTTAATTTTCTTTTAAACTATAATAGGTACAGTATTGATATTTTATGACTTTGTCTAACTTTTCAACATCTTTCATTTGCACTACTTTTTATTTTTATCGCGTGAGTAGTTTGAGTTGTGGGACATTCACTTACCATAGACGACGGACAGTGTCTACAAGACACTTATGGGGAAACTCACACAATTCAATGGCAGGTCTTTCGAGATGAACTAAGCGACACTCATATACGGCTTCAGAAGAAGTATTCCTGTTTTTCGTCATCTTTTGAATGATAATATAGGCAAGAGGACCAACAAGGAAAGTGATACAAGTCAAGGGGACAAGGAGGAGTAAAATAGGGAACATGACTGGCTGTGGCGGGTGCATGTGCACTGCTTCACCAGGTTCCCTATCCTACCCCGTGTTACCGAAAACGGTGGCGTGGCGCGCCGCGGCTAGATGGGCTACCTCATTCGCATCTGCTCACACAATGCAAACAACATCAAAAATTACTTCGAAATAAAGTGTAGTTCATAATTTAAAAACCTACGAGCAGCTAGAAACAAGGAATAACATAGAAATTGGACATGGTGTCTGAGAGACACTGCCCGTCGTTAACGGGTGCAAGCTTTTGCCGTCCGCAGAGTGTTAAATTAGTTCCATATTCCTGTTTACTTACTCATAACCAGGAAAGTACGGAAAAAAGAATTCCAACGTCTTCTTTGAGGGGTAGATCAGGTCAGTGAGTCTACCCAGTCCTTCACCGGCTGGGGGAAAACTCGACTGTCTGGCGTGATTCTCACCAAATCACCTCGTTGACTCTAGGTCACTAGGCCCTGGCCCTCCTCCTCCTCCTAGTAGCTTTGACCTATATGTCAGTTTACGGTGAGCAGGTGCTCGAACTCCGGCGCGTGGTGGGCACACTAGAAGAGACGTTACGGCAAGCAGACATGCAGACTCATTTCAAAGACGATATCATCAAGAAAATGCGACTTGAGCTGAAGAACGCCAAGACGACGCGATCGGTGAGTTTCTGTTTTAGTATTATTTATTTATTATTTATTGAGCGATAGTCAGCAACAGACTGGTGACCCGATACCCTGCGTCTTAAGGGGAAACAAAAACAAACAGTTGGGGGGGGGGGGGGGGGGGGAAGCCCAGCAACTAGACCATTTCTGTGTTAGTACACAGTGGGGACCTACAACATATCAGGTCGGAAAAGCTTTGGATAAGATTGGAATCGAACCAGTGCTCTCAGTACTTCCTAGAGACAACCATGTAGACCACTCTACCACATGTCACTTTTCTCTCTTTGCAGTGTATTGTCCCTGTTAAGTCCGAAACTGTTCCTACTGCCATGAAGAAGAAATGTCGTAATGTGGGGGTCCAAGTTCAAACCATTATCAATCGTAATTTTTCTCCTACTGGAAGCGAACCAATTTTCATTTTGGACCTTAGCAAACCTCCAATGATAACTCCAGAATTTGCCCTGTTGCCCTTAGTATCTGTTAGATAGGGTGCATGCATTTGTTACTTAAGGGTAACCACACACACACAGTCGTGTTTCTTTATTTTTCATTTTTTTGGAATTTGTGGTGACCCTGTACTATAGTGTACCAAAAAGTATATATTATTATAGTATAGTGGATGTATTGATGGTTGGATTAATTTCGGCAGTGATTTGGTAGTCATGGATAGTACTTAGGCTGGATTTAGTTAATTTCGGAATGGAACGTACCCGAATTTTTTTCTGTAAGTTAAACAAGGTTGCCATGCGTTGCTAAGGTAAAGAAAGTCGGAATTTTGTTTACCTAGCAACCCATGGCAACCTTGTTTAACTTACAAAAAAAAATTCGGGTACGTTCCATTCCGAAATTAGCTAAATCCAGCCTTAGGTAGTTTTGGTCGTTCCTAGAAGAGCTAGGACCTACCTTGCCCTCCCTCTGTAAGCAAGGGGGTGGTTACCCTCTGTAAGCAAGGGGGTGGTTACCCTCTGTAAGCAAGGGGGTGGTTACGCCCGACAGTTGAGATTTTGCCAGCCAGTGAAAACCAGGGTTGTTGATAACATGTTGAATTAAACATAATATAAGTGTGTATTTGGATATAAATTGGAGTTTTAAAGCTTTTACCGATTTCTCTGGAGGTATAGTTAGTCCCGAGAAACTTGATCTTGCCGTTAAAAGTCCACTTGCGAACATTACGAATTACATAGCGAATGTTATGTTTGGTCTTAACCGAAGTAGAATTCGTGACCTGTCTTTGGTAAGCTGCCAAGATAGAGGTCACGGAAGTTGAGCATTTTGAAAGAACGTAAAGCTGGAGACATTTGGAGGGGAGAGGGGACTTGTGTTTATATTTATCCCGCGTTGGCTTTACCGAGGACTCGCTTCCGGTTAGGCCCCCAGTCTGTTATGTTTGTCGCAATCTGTTGTCTTGTCTGATCTCTCGCAAGGTAAAGTCAAGTTTAGCCCATCTTTTGTGAGTTTCATCAGTATAACTTAACGATATGATAAATTTTCCAAGCATATGTTTAGCTTACGGAAAGAGGCAAACCGTACTCTAAACCTCGCGATAACATTTGCGGTAAGCTAAACATATGCTTATTTACCCTGTAGTTAAATTGGAATGGTGAAATCCATCTTAAAGGATAATAATTATAATTAGGAGGTATGTTGGTAAAATGTACGCCTTACTTCTGACGTTAAAAAGTCATGTTGTACTTCAGAACAAAAGTTACCTCAGTACCTATTTGTCTGCAGTCTGTTGTTGACGTTTTGTGAGGGCACTGTTGGATATTTATCTGTACCTATGTTCTGAAATGTCTTGTTAACGTCAAAAACCATTCTGTGTTTATTTCCTAGGAGGGTCGAAAACTTTGCGATGTAGTGGCTGAAGTGACTCAACAGCAGAGGCGTCTGGAGGAGAGAATGGCCCCCGGGGTGATGCAGAGGCGGCAGGAGAGAGGGCAAGGAGAGGGGGATAGGGAGAGTGGAGGAGAGAGGGCGGAGGGGGAGGGGCCAACCCCTCGGGAGAGGGTGGCTCTCCTGAGGGAATGTCTCAAAGCTGACATTCACCAGCTGGAGCTGGAGGAAGATCGGTTGAAAAATGGAAACGGTGCTGAGGTGTGTCTTAAGGTTCTGCTTTTCCTGCTGATGCATTTTTTTAAATTTTTTTGTAAAATTTAGGTTGAGAAGACCCCGAATCTCGCCTTAATGTTTTAGGGGTCGAGAAATTCCAGATTACCCAATTTCGCAGTGATTTGTTCGACCCGGTGGTACCTACCGATTTAAATCTACCTATATCTATTCTATTATTCCAACTCAAAGAAATATCGATATTTTAAATCGATCATCGCCCTTTCTTATTTCCTATCAGTTCGTATCGACTTATCTCTTTTGTTTTTGCTGTTACCAGACAAAATGCCAGACTGCTTTGGGAGCTGGAGATGGAGGGGAGACTGACTCAGCGTCCTCCACGAGCAGCAGCAAACACGATTGCAGCATTGTCCGCAGCAAAGCCCAGTTTGCTGCAGCCACACTCCGCGATATTCAGGCTAATGTTGACGGACTTATTACTCTTATGAAACAAAACGTAAAGGTGCGTAATTTGATTAAGGGCGGTTGA
Organism: Mesopsocus fuscifrons; assembly: GCA_950004255.1. Classification (NCBI taxonomy): domain Eukaryota; kingdom Metazoa; phylum Arthropoda; class Insecta; order Psocodea; family Mesopsocidae; genus Mesopsocus; species Mesopsocus fuscifrons. Next base: position 20,960,125 of record OX465376.1, on the reverse strand, counting down.
TCAAATATTTAATCCGGGCTATCCTGTAATATGGAAGTTTTGGTCTATAGTTAAAGTTGACCCGCTGTTCTGAAATATAATATGTATTTGTGCAAAGTTAGTTGGTTGGAAAAGAGCAGCATAGTCAGTTAATTTCGGACGTTAAAAAGACAATACATATTACACCTATTTAAATATGCAATAGTATCCTTATAAAAAAAGTTAACAAACACAACTGTGTAGACGCCCTTACTGTTATGCCAGTGCTACCATGAGAGATCTTTAAGACCACTGGGAAATATTAATTATAGAATATTACTATGACTCCTTAATTTTTTAGATCTCAGAAAAAGGAGACGGAGGCGATTACGATGGAAGATTGAAAACACTTGAAGGGGAGTTTCGTGACGTGGAGTGCCACCTGCTGGACATCGCTGGAACTTTAAACGACTCCAGCCCGTTTCAAGATGGCTGCGGTTGTCATAGAGACCGAGTAAAGGTTCTTCATACGCAGCTGCAGGAAAGGGACGAAACCGTTAAATCACTTAGGAATGAATTGACGTTACTTAAGCAACATCACAAAACTGTAAGTGGTAAAAGAACGAGCTAGGCAGGTATATATTTCAGAATATTTAAATATCCAATAGTTTCCTCATAAAACATGCAGAAAAAACGTAAACAAACGTAGACGCCCTTAACACTGTTCACCAATGAATTTTTAGGAATCTGAGGAGCAAGGAGTAGCTATTGAAGCGGTGGGTGACTTGGTGGCGCTTGTTGACGAAATACTTCTCAAAATGGCGGTCAATGTCGACTCAACTGGAAACGGAAGCCAAGCCCCAACACCGGAAACGCTGAAACATCGGATCCGTTTGCTGAACGAAGCCTTGTTTAATGTCTGCTTACCTGGACTGAGAGAAGAGCTGGCTGCAGAACGGAAATTGGTATTCACTTCCGCTATGCTTTTAAGACATTTGTTTACGTTTACTGTTCTTAAATATAATATGTCTTTTTAACGTCAGAAATAAACTGGCTATGTTGTGATTTTACGATCGAGTAATTTTGGACAAATTTTTTTCATTGACAGAAAACTTTCGATTGTAAAATCACCACATACGTTAAAAAGGCACATTATAATATTTTAGAACGTTTAAATATCCAACAGTATCCTCAATTGCTCGTTTGCTAATTAATTTTTAATTTCTTACGTTAAAAAGGCACATTATATTTCAGAACGTTTAAATATCCAACAGTGTCCTCAGTTGCTAATTAATTATTTGTAAAATCAGGTTTCAAATAAAGAAGAAACGTTGCAGAACTTGCATACCATGGTGGAGCTACGGGAGAAGCAAGTTGAAACTTTCACAACAAAAGTACAAGATCTGGTGAGTACTCCGAAGCTGGATAACACTGGTCATTGGCTGCTATAAAACCTATTATAGTATGCTATTCGAACTAGGAAACAAAGAGGACACTATGTTTAGCTTTCACTGGACAACCAATTCCTTCGAAAATGGTGGTGCGATTACCGTCCTAAATACAGTATGCCATAGTGAGTACTATCGATACTCGATTATAACTGCAGCTATCGATCGACCGATACTATCGATAGTTTAGTTTATGGTAATTGTTGTCGATATTCGATTAATAGGTACGCGAGTGTCTGAAATTACTGATCTTAAAATCACAACATAGCCAGTTAATTTCGGACGTTAAAAAGATAAATTATAGTTCAGAACAATCATAAACATTCCTCATAAACGTGAGTCATGACGAAAACAAACACTATTAATTTAACTGCGCTGTTTTTTTTTTATTTTTTTACCTTTTTCAGGAGCGACAGCTTGATGAACAGAGACAGGTGATAGCTGACTTGCAGGAGGCTGTGCAGAAATGCAAACAGTTGGAAGTAAGTAGTCGTAGCGTCAGCAATGGCGGGAGCAGCATTCTCAGCTGGACTCGCAACCAGTGCCCGTCAAGGCATGTGCACGATGTTTGATTTTTTTTATTTATTTATTTATTATTCGTACGTTTCATTAAACGGATGTAAGCGCCCTGTTGGGGCTAACACCGCAGGAGATTGGCGGAAGCCTTAACGCTACAGTCAAGCCACAGTAGCCTCATACTTTGCTTGAGAAAGACAAAATTGTTCGGTATTCCAAAAACTCAAAAAATAAACTGGCTAAGGGTGCGTCCCACCATGCCCAGTTAAAATTAAACTGGAGATTTACCATGTTAAATTTAACTAAAAATTTAAATTTAACATGGCAAACATAGGACAAAATCTCCAGTTAAATTTTAACTGGGCATGGTGGGACGCACCCTAAGAAGACCGATCTGGAGTGTATACGAGTATGTGTACAATGTAGAAGCTCATCTTCCAAAGTTCAACTATCTTTTTGATTGTTTCGTAAGCAGGCCCTATAAGAACCATCTGCCATGCCTGTCTTCTTAGGGTGCGTCCCACCATGCCCAGTTAAAATTTAACTGGAGATTTACCATGTTAAATTTAACTCAAAAGATAAATTTAACATGGTAAACATAGGACAAAATCTCCAGTTTAATTTTAACTGGGCATGGTGGGACGCACCCTTAGACATTAAGAGTGAGGTTTGACACTATAACGTTGTTGTTGTTCACAAAGCAAGATTTTTTTCTCTAACTATTTATTTTTGGTGGTCTTTTGTACTTATTTTTTCTGTGATAGTAACCTAGTAGATAAGGCAGAACTGAAAGTGAGTTTCAAAACTATTTTCTCATTTGAAACATCTGGTGGCAGCAAAATGATTTTTCTTCCTGTTTTTTGGGGAAACTGTTGGAGATTTAAATGTTCTGAAATATAATAGTCTTTTTAACGTCATAAATTATGAGGCTATGTTGTTGTTTTACGATCGAGTTACTTTGGACAAAATTTTATTGGAAAACGTGTATTACATTTCGGAACATTTACCTACGTAAATATCGAACAGTTTTCTCAAAAATGGGAAGAAGGAATAATTTTGATGGCCATAGAGTCTTTTGGATTATTTTGGACAATGCTCTTCTATAATATGAGAAAACAGCTCTACGTCACTGGTGAGATTATCTCACTACTGAGACTGTCTCACTATAGAGACCATCTCACTTTGAGTTCTGCCTCACCACCGTGATCGAATGTTTTTAATTGTTCCTTGTTACTTAGTTACTTACTGCATTAGATGTACTTACTATTTTACAATTCGTAAGGTGGCTTTCACCAGTTAAGGGTCCGCTATACCTGACGGTGCATTTTTTGCCGCCCATAAGATTAACATTGCGAGCGGCGATTCATTTTCAAGGTTTACCCTTGGTTGGAAAGACACAAAATTTTGCCTGTACCTAGCCCTAACAATGTTCTAGGGAGTGTTCGAATCAGATTTCCAATTTTTTTGACTGGTTTTCGAGATACAGCACTTTTATTGAGGTATGCGATGCTAGCATTTGCAAAACAGTTGCAATAAAAGAAACCAGTGAGAAATTGGGAAATCTGCTTCGAACACTCCCTAGAACATTGTTAGGGCTAGGTACAGGCAAAATTTTGTGTCTTTCCAACCAAGGGTAAACCTTGAAAATGAATCGCCGCTCGCAATGTTAATCTTATGGGCGGCAAAAAATGCATCGTCAGGTATAGCGTCCTCTTAACCTGCAGATAAAGTTAGTAAATTTATCTTCCCGAAAAGTAGTCGAAAAACTTATCTTGCCGTTAAGGCTGAATATACATTCGCTATTTTCGACTACACGTACTTGGTTCGCAATGCTAAGTACTTCAGGCCCTACTCCGAAGTTACAGGGCGAGTGGAAAGTGTTTATAGGGAGATGTAAACCTGAGACTCTTTGTCGTGAGGTAGTGTTGTATTTTTGCATGAAATGGAGTAATAAGCCCACAGGAGCGATTTTAAACAGTCAACTACCAGTCCACATGTTTTTTGACAGATGGCGAAAACACAACACTACCTCATGCGGAATATTTTTTTGAAAATTTTCGGACTAAAAAATGTATGATTTTATCGTCACATTTAGTAGAAAAGCTTGATAAATGTTTGTACTATTTACCGTAGCCATGTTGCATTTTGGCAATTTTTATTTCACTTACGGAAGTGGGTAATTTCAACAGCATTTCTCTACTTTTCTCCTGTAAAAGCTAAACATAGTGTCCTACTTTTACTCGTTCGTTTCGCGTTCAAATAGCACACTATGTTTAGCTTTTATAGTAGACACAATCAATACGATATTGCAATCACCAGTCTCCGTCTGTACTAATATGTAAACATTCGTTTTGTCGAATATTTACTTTCGCACAGTGGTTTTGGCGGAGTTCGTCGAGAATGTATGGTGGCCGTTAACGGCCACCATACATTCTCGACGAACTCCGCCAAAACCACTGTGCGAAAGTAAATATTCGACAAAACTAATGTTTACATATGAGTACAACCGGAGACTGGTATAATTGCAATATCGTATGGATTGTGTCTACTCTAAAAGCTAAACATAGTGTGCTATTTGAACGTGAAACGAACGAGTAAAAGTAGGACACTATGTTTAGCTTTTACAGGAGAAAAGTAGAGAAATGCTGTTGAAATTACCCACTTCCGTAAGTGAAATAAAAATTGCCAAAATGCAACATGGCTACGGTAAATAGTACAAACATTTATCAAGCTTTTCTACTAAATGTGACGATAAAATCATACTGTTTTAGTCCGAATCGTTACAAAAAAATATTTCGCGTGAGGTAGTGTTGTGTTTTCACGATCTGTCAAAAAACATGTGGACTGGTAGTTGACTGTTTAAAATCGCTCCTGTGGGCTTATTACTCCATTTCATGCAAAAATACAACACTACCTCACGACAAAGAGTCTCAGGTTTACATCCCCCTATAAACACTTTCCACTCGCCCTGTAACTTCGGAGTAGGGCTTGAAGTACTTAGCATTGCGAACCAAGTACATGTAGTCGAAAATAGCGAATGTATATTCAGCCTTAAAAGCCCACTAGATAAGGGCGCTATCGGCGGGATGGTGAAATACACCTTTTCTTTCCGGGAGGATAACGCTATAGTGAACTTTTAGAGGACACTATAGTAGACTTTAGGAGCTGGTGAACTCCATGTTTAGTGTTTGGTACTCGTGAATGTGCCATGTTGAAACTAGACTATCTCAATTGCTACTGGTGTATGCGCCACCGCTACCGGCCATCTTGAATTAACGCAAGTGAAAGATGGCGCCACGTGCTAGGCAATGTTTATAAACAAAGCCCATACAACAATCCAATGCAACACTCACTTGTTCAATAAAACAAATGCAGCGATACCATAGAGTAAACTTTCGATACATCGATCGATAACGATGATGGTGGTGCATGTACCAGTGTCTATCGAGATTCGATAGTTGAAGCCAACTACAAAACTACCCATAAGTAATTCATTAATTATTCATATTCATTGGCGTCGCCAGAGGGGGGAGGGGCAGGAAAATATCCCCCCAGCTGACTACGCCAATGTTGATGACTATTGCCAGTTAGTTTTGATTTATTTTATCATCAGTTCTGACCTGCATTGTGTAGAGGTACTAATTTTCGAACACACCTGCGACAATAAAACAAACTAATAATTAGTAATAATTTTGTGTGTTTGTTCAGCTTGCTTTTGTCTTCGTGGCATTGACTTAGGAAGTGAAAAAGGTAAGAAACTTTATTATATGTTAATAACAGTAATCCAGCAGTTTTATAATGCGGTAGTTACGTAAAGGTAACATTAAAATTGTTTTTACGTAACTAAGAACCTACCTACCTACAAACCTAAAAACATTTTTTGTCACTCCTTGAGGGATTTTTTTTTTTTAAATAATTGTATGTAAACGTTTCAGATCAGGTCAAGAGATAAAGAAATCTGCTCACTCCGATTCGAGGTTTGCGAACTGGAACTGAAGCAGAGGATGTCTGATAAAGAGGTATGTACTTTGTGTTTTCTGTCTGCCCGTTCGTCCGAGCGCCTACACCGTTCGACCGATTTTGTTAAAATTTCGTATTTACATTTCTAACATAATTTGTCAGTGAGATTTTCAAGGATTTTTGAATAAACTTAACGTAACGGAAGTTATTGACAAAACTGTGAAAAAAAAATTGCTGTCCTGGGTGGAACTGTTTGTATTTTTAATCGCTTGTTTTTAGTTAAGGAAAAAAGAAGAAGAGCTGCAACTGGCACAGGACTTTAATCTGAGTTTAAGGAAAAAACTCAGTTTTGTAACGGAAGAGTTACTGATGCTTCAGCCACAACTGAGAGACAGCAGAAGGAGGTCAGCACAGTGTGAGGTAAGTCAATACTTTATCAAGGTATGTGAGTTCCAAAGGTTGTTTCTTTGGGTATAAATGAAATACAATAACTGGCTATGTTGTGATTTTACGAGCGAGTGATTTTTGAAAAAAAAAAAAAAAAAATACTCGGTCGTAAAATTCTAAAAAAATAGTCATTTTTCCATTTTCTGAGGAAGTTGTCGAATATTTATTTTTTTCTGCACTATAATATGTATTTTTATGTTCCCTGTGTTCTACGTAAGGCCCCGCAAAAAAAGAAACGCAGCGGTCACCTAATTCAAGAAGTCCCAGTAAACTTCACCAAATAATGCTAATTTTTCGCGTCACAAACAACGAAATAAAACAGTTTTTTGTCTCAAACTGGTCTACTTTTATTGTGAAACTTAGTTAGTTGGACCAGCGTGTTGATTTTGGGGGTTTGAAAGTTCTGATTAAACAATATTTTTCAGAAAATCTGTGCTGATTTGAAGATGGATCTTCAACAGCGGGATGCTGAAGTACTGGCTCTTCAAAAACAGGTTAGTTTGGTTTGCAAATAACTTCCTAATTAGGGCCAAATTAGAGCAGTAAAACTAAGAGACGCAGGATCTAGTCCCGGGTTGTCGAGATTTTTCATGGTGAACAGGGAACCTGGCTTGGGGAAAACTGCATACCACTGGCCCTTCCAGCGCTGAAGCGCCAATAGCAGATGACACCTTTCTTTCTTGTTCTTTTAGACTCGAACAGAATGGCAGAAAAAAGTGAAAAGTCTGGAGAAGTCTGCCCTGAAGACGGAGGAGGTGGTGTGCAGACTCAGTGAAATGGTCGACGTTAGTAAGCGAGCAGAGAAGGATGCCCGGGCGAAACTCAAAGAAAGCCAGGCGCAAATAAAGAAACTCGAAGATGAAAACACCAAACTGCAGGTAAGTAGTAGGGTACTTAGGACTGATATTGCAGGTAAGTAGTAGGGTACTTAGGACTGATACTGCAGGTAAGTAGTAGGGTACTTAGGACTGATACTGCAGGTAAGTAGTAGGGTACTTAGGACTGATACTGCAGGTAAGTAGTAGGGTACTTAGGACTGATACTGCAGGTAAGTAGTAGGGTACTTAGGACTGATACTGCAGGTAAGTAGTAGGGTACTTAGGACTGATACTGCAGGTAAGTAGTAGGGTACTTAGGACTGATACTGCAGGTAAGTAGTAGGGTACTTAGGACTGATATTATATTTCAGAACCAATAAATATCCAACATGGTAGCCTCATCGATAAAAATCACTCGATCGTAAAATCACCACATACCCTGTTAATTTCGGCAGTTAAAAAGACACATTACATCTCAGAAGATTTAAATATCCAGTAGTTTCCTCATAAAGTGTGCAGAAAAAACGTAAACAAATAGCGAATGTATGTTCGGTCTTCATTTGTTGACAGCGGGATGTAATCAAACGTCATCAAGAGCTTCAGGCGTACGAACAACATGAGGTTTCTGAGCTGAATGACTTGGAGGCGACTGTGCGTAACCTTCACGGGGAAATGATAAACATGCAGAAGCGGTGCTCGGTTCTTACTGCAGACCTGGACAGGCAGAAAGCCATTCGGCGAGAACTCGAGTCGGAGATCGACAAACACCAGCGAGTTATCATCAAGGTGAGACCAGGCGATAGATCGATTAGGAAATCGATAAAACCAGTGAGTCAAGTGCGGGCATTGCCGACCCTTTATTTTATTTCTATTTGCAGCTGGAGGAAACATGTAATGAGTGGGCAAGGCGTTGCGATGAAGCTCAGGCCAAGGAGATGCAGGTGCGGGAGGCCATGCATTGTCTCAAGGAGGAAGGTATGCAGAGGCTCATGCAAGAAAGCTCGGCAAAGATCTCTGCTGAGGAGGAGGTGGTAGCGGCACGAGCCGAGGTAAGAGAACACAGGTTCGAATGACGGCCGCGGAAAAATTTCCCTCTACTTGTTGCTACCTCTTGGAGGTAGGACGACCTGTACCTTGGCTTTTTTTCCTTCCTCAGATTAGTAAACTTCAAAAACTTCAGTCAGATTACGAAGAGTTGAGAGTTGCCCATTCGAAAGTACTGGAGCGTGTAAAGATGGGGGAGCGGGTCAAGGGGAATCTGGAGAAACTTCTGAGTCAGGCTGAGGAAGAGAGGCGTCATGTGGAGGAGGAGAGAGCCTCCCTGGAGGCAGAGCTGCTGGAGGTGAAGGAGGATAACGCACTCCTCCAGGACAAGGTAAGGGTAAGGGAGCGGCTGGAGGATAACGCACTCCTCCAGGACAAGGTAAGGGTAAGGGAGCGGCTGGAGGATAACGCACTCCTCCAGGACAAGGTAAGGGTAAGGGAGCGGCTGGAGGATAACGCACTCCTCCAGGACAAGGTAAGGGTAAGGGAGCGGCTGGAGGATAACGCACTCCTCCAGGACAAGGTAAGGGTAAGGGAGCGGCTGGAGGATAACGCACTCCTCCAGGACAAGGTAAGGGTAAGGGAGCGGCTGGAGGATAACGCACTCCTCCAGGACAAGGTAAGGGTAAGGGAGCGGCTGGAGGAGCCTCTGTTTTAAGTCACCCATCCACTGGGCACTGGGCTTCGCTTCGGTCCAGTGGACGCGCAGCCTTTTAAGGAATGCATATTTTTCTTTCTTTCTTATAGGTGGCGAATCTAGCCCGATCCAAGGAACGAGAGTCGCAAAACCATGCCGCTGAGAATTCGCGTACACATGACAGGATTCAGCGGATGAGTGGAAAAATAGAGATTGCTAACGAGAAGGTATATATTGTGCTTATCATACCTGGTTACAAAGCTATGAAATAAGATGACTCAGAATGTAGTACCAACTTGCCGAAAATTTTGCTGGCATTCATCAGCCGCTTGTACACCCTCTGTCCCACTGGCTATCCAAGGATTATTTTATTTATCTGTTAAGGGCCACCATACATTCTCGACGAACTCCACCAAAACCACTGTGCGAAAGTAAATATTCGAAAAAACTAATGTTTACATATTAGTACAGCCGGAGACTGGTAATTGCAATATCGTATTGGTTTGTGTCTACTCTAAAAGCTAAACATAGTGTTCTATTCGAACGCGAAACCAACGAGTGAAAGTAGGACACTATGTTTAGCTTTTACAGGAGAAAAAGTAGAGAAATGCTGTTGAAGTTACCCACTTCCGTAAGTGAAATAAAAATTGTCAACATGCAACATGGCGGCGGTAAATATTACAAACATTTATCAAGCTTTTCTTCTAAATGTGACGATAAAATCATACATTTTTTAGTCCGAAACGTTACAAAAAAATATTTCGCGTGAGGTAGTGTTGTGTTTTCGCGATCTGTCAAAAAAACATGTGGACTGGTAGTTGACTGTTTAAAATCGCACCTGTGGGCTTATTACTCCATTTCATGCAAAAATACAACATTACCTCACGACAAAGAGTCTCAGGTTTACATCCCCCTATAAACACCTTTCACTCTCCCTGTAACTTCGGAGTAGGGCTTGAAGTACGTAGCATTGCGAACCAAATACGTGTAGTCGACCTTAACTCCAGATTCGTGACTACGAGGGACGCGTTATCCCTGACCTGAGGACGGCCCTGAACAAACAGGACCGCATCATAGACGCGCTGAAAGCCGAGGTGCGGGAAGCTGACTCCAGCTGTATGCGCATGCGCCAGGAGGCTCTGGCACTCATTCAGAGCACGGAGTTACACTTCTCGTCACACAAGATGGCGGCTACGGGCGACACAAGGTCAGCACTAAACATTTGCTGTCAGTTTATTTTTTGAGGACACTGTTGAATGCATAAATGCTCTGAGACATAAGACATAATACGCCTTTTTAACGTCCGAAAGTGCCATGTTGTAATTTAACGAAAAAGCGTCAACAAATAGCAAAATTTAAAAATTCTCTTCGTCTTTTGTTCCACAGACGAGGGGAGGACCACCGTTCGGCTGTAGCGGCCATGAGTGACAGTGTGTTTGCGGATATGCAGAGGCGTAGACCCTCGGGGGGCTGCGACCCCTGGTCCCCCGCGCCCCCCGCCGCACACTCGGTCTGGTCACGCCACCACACCCGTCTACACGACAGCAGTGAACGCGTCGAGTCTGGTTTTCAGGTACAGTAGAAGTATTAGCACACGATGAGGACCTACAGTTTTAGGTGGGTTCCGAACCACCACAGCCTCCATTCGCAGTCTTTTGTTTCCTAGTTTGAATAGCACACTATGTTTAGCTTTTAGAGGCGCCACGGCCATTGGCGGTCGTGCAATTACCAGTGTTATCCAGTTCCGTATTTGTTTGCAGAGCATGATGCAGTCGCCTGTGAACACGATGGCAGACCTGTGCGGCTGTGGACCTGACCAAGACTGCCAGGACTTATCTATGCCTGTTTCTTAGACTTTTTCAAATTCTAGCGTACTAAAAAAAAGTAAGTAAGGTTTTTTACACTGATCCGTACCAACGTAATTATAATATACCAAAGAGAGTTTGTTAATAACCAATATCGGTCGTTTGAATATAATCCCTGATTTGTACTGTTTATATTCCTAACTTACGAGTTATAACCTATAACGTAAGAGTAAATATCCCAGATAGATTAAGGGTGGACATCACGAGTCCAACTTAAGGCCGGAAATACATTCGCTATTTGTTTACGTTTTTCTGCACACTTTATGAAGAAACTATTATATGCTCTGAAATCGAGTGATTTTCGTCAACAAAAAATTTATCTGAAGTTAACTGGCTATTTTTGATTTTACACAAATTTTAACTGAGAAAAATCGTTTGATCGTAAAATCACAAGATAGCCGTGGACGTAACAAGGACATAAGTAATGACAAAAACTACGAAAATAAATAGCAAATGTATATCCCATTAACAGGAGACTTTGTTTGACGTAAAAAAGTCAACCTACTCAACTAAAAAACCTTGTAGAGACCATTAGGAGACATCTGAGGAGCGCTGCAATGACGCCATTTCAGTGCGGACAGGGTCCGGCATAACAAAAACAGAAATGTCTTCTGTTGCCACGACGGTCGAAATGTCTTGCGGGGTGATGAAGACAAACTGCGTGTTGGTATTTTCCTTGGCATGTTGCATGAGAAGGTCCATTACCACGCGACGGTTCACCTGCAACGGAAAATAAACAATTTCTAGTGACACGATGAGGGAGACACTTGACAGTCAAGGGTGACTGCACAATCGTGTTCATCATGTTTTTACCGATCACTATTAACGAGGAAATTACTGGAGGTTTATATTTCTCGACATAATATGTCTATTTAACGTCCGATCATAAAATCACAAAACAGCCAGTTAGTTTCGCGACGCAGTAGTATACTTGTCAAAAAACCACCAATAATTTTTCTAGCGTTTACTTTATTACGAATACTTTCAAGTATATGTGAATATTGATGAATTACCTTGTCCATGAACACGTCGAACTCGTCAAGGAAGTAGAACGGCATCATGACAGCCCGCCACATCGCCAAAATAAACGACACCTAAACATAAAAAACCAAATTAAAAAAAGGCCGAGAATGGTCGCATCTGACTTTCTTACAGTACGATAAACGCATTTCTTTCAACTCGAAAATACCAGAAATCTTTATCTATATGAATTTTCTAGAGACCCAATACAGACCACTACAAAGGTGGGCCAGTAGGTACCACTTTGGCCCACGAAAGCAGCCTTCAGCAGTGCTGCTGCCCACACAATGGACTCTACCACCCTACCCCATACACGACCACAGTGGGCCTTATAGGACCATGCTGGGCGATATACTAGCAGCGGTAGCCAGTTGAGCTGCCTACATTATGGCGATGGCGATGAAACTTAAAATTGAGTCCTATAACTGACCGTAGAGTAAGAGCGTTCGCCTCCCGACAGAGTCTTCGCGTCACTCCGTCCTTGCTCGTGCGCGTGAGGAACAACCTCCAGCTCCAACCTCCCCTCATCGTAATCAAATTGGAGCGATCCGTCGTACTTGCGCGTCCCAAGGGCTGCCTGTTGAGCCAAATACAGGTTTTAGTTACAGGTCGCCACGCAATCCTGTTTGTTTATGTTTTTATGCTTGAGAAAAATGTTGGATATTTACACTTCTGAGGCACTATAGTAATAAATGATATACTCCTAGAGGCACAACAGTAACGAATGACTCCACTTATCCTTCCGAGGCACACTAATAATGACTTTATCAGACATTTCTGAGACACAGCAGTGATGAATGACTTACTCTGAAGTATTTCGACACTTCTGAGGCACAGAGCCGCAGCATTTCGTTTTGGATATTTATGCGGTGCTGCACAGACCGTGTGAAGAATTTAATGTCGTCATATAACTTCTCCTTCGCGCCTTGCTTCTCCTCAAACGCAGAACTCCTCTCTCGGTAAAGCGCCAGCGTCTCTGATCTCGACCCTGTGATATTCTCCGCAGCTCTCAGATATTTCTCTTTACCTGACAAGACACAATAGCAGTTATTTATACAAAAACTCCAGGATGGCACAGAGGCCGAGAGGATAACGCGCCCCCCCCCCCCCCCTTCCCCGAGGCCTCAGTGCCTTGTTGGGTATCAAAATAATCGGAGAGGCTTCCTCAAGCATGTTTTCTCCTCAAATCGTCTCTCCGATTTTAACTGACCATGTTGTGATTTTACGATCGAGTAATTTTCTCGATTGGAAATGTATATTCAGTCTACGACAACAGTGACATAACAACTTACTGTCAAGCAGCTTGCTGATTTCGACGGGAGAGCGTGGGTTTAACACTCGTTCCGGGCACGCCTCCATAGCTTCAGCCGTACGCTGTTCCAGCTCCACCGCCAGTATAGCCTGCTTCTCACTGTTTTCGTTCAGCTAAACACAAATGAAACAGAGCGGATAGCAAGCGGTCTGGGTGGCTTTGGTGGTTCGGAACCCACCTAAAACTGTAGGTCCCCGCTGTGCACTAACTAGCTAAGCTGGTATCAACTAACTGTGTACCTGGCGCTTAAAACTCGTAAGCTGAGATTCCCAGTTACGGTGAGCAAATTCTTGTGCATTCTTGTCGTCTTGGCTTTTGTTGAGCTGAGTTTCAATGCGACTGATTTCCTCCTGAAGTAGTTCCAGCTCTGCATTGAGTTGGTCCAGCTTCTGGCGAGCGGCTTCCCCGGATTTCAGGACTTTGTCGATCGTTTCTTGCTTCACCACACGCTCTCTTTCGCATTCTTCTTTCTGTGTCTCCAGCATTGTTAACTAGAAAAATAGGGTGACCACCTTGGCATGAACTTCTTACCTTGAGAGCACCGCAACCTTAAAAACCCTATAGCCGTTGCGCACAAATACTTTGTGGAGTATGTAAGGTACTCAAAGAAGCCGCTTCGTGCAAGGCACTGTACAGTAAGCCAAGCAGTGAGCCATAGGTTTTTAAGGTTAGAAAGTTACTAGAAACTTTCCCTCATTCCATCGCCGTTTGCTGGAGCAAGAATACCCAGCATGCATGAGTATGAGTACAACCATTATGGGCTAGATTCGCCAGGAAAGCTATACCATCCATCTCTCATGAGAATAATATATCTTCAACATACCTCTTCCTCGAGAGCAGTGCGGGTGCGAGGGACAGGGCGGCTATCCTCCTTGTCCTTCAGCTGACTCAGCTCCATCTCCAGAGCTCCGCGGCGCTGCCTTAGCTCCCTAAGCCTGGCATCGGAGCGCCTCGCAAAGTCATCCATCTTAGTCAGGCTTGCCTGGAGTGTTTTCACCTCAGCAGTCCGAGTCACTACCTCCCTCTCCAGGCTCTTGATTTCAGACTCCAGCTTAGTAATCTAAGGAAGAAAGGAATTACTGTTGTTGTTACGTTTCTGACCATTTTTGAGGACACTGTTAAATAATTGAATGTTCTGAAGTATATGTTTTTTTAATTTCGGAAAAAATTTTTATTGACAAACATCACTCGATCGTAAAATCACAACACTGACGTTAAAAAGACACATTATATTTCAGAGCATTTAAATATCCAACAGGGCCCTCAAAAACAAGTAGCAAATGTACATCCCGTCATAAGGTGTGCTTGAACCACTAGTTTCATTATCCGCTACCCACGAAAGTCAAAGAAGAAATATCTCCGTCCACCTGAGTTCGACTCGCGACTTTCTGTCACCAGGCGAACGCTCTGCTCCCGTTCTTCTCAACTTACCACGTCCTCCCGTCTATTGCTCTGGTTGAAGAACCTGCTGGTACTGCGTCCGGCGTAGGTTCTGTAGTTGGGGGCAGGGTAATAACGGTCACACCCCAAAGTCACGCCCATGCGGAGACCGCTAGGAACGTTCTCGACATGAGTCAGCATAGCCGCAGCCTGCTCGTCCCTCTCGAACAGAAGGATTCCCTCGATGCCCGCCTGAAACATTAAAAAAAGGAACTTGAAAGCGGTGACGTAGAAACCTAAATTTGTTCTAAAAGCCTTCCACCTTCGCAGATAGAGGGGTTTCATAGCTGAGACTGCAGAGCAGCAGTGTCCTTGTCAGTCTGATGGAAAATGTTCAAATAGCAAACGTATATTCGGTCTTAAAATTGGCACCGGATTTTGGAAATACAAACGTCAAATTTCATTCGACGACACCCAGAATTGTAAGACCTTACCTGGTCAATGAATGTGTTGAAGACGGTGTCATCGTGAAATGTGAGATTATCCATGATGGTGTTCTGGCCCGGGACTTTGACGCGGTTTCGGGACACGTTATGACGCGTTGGCTGGAACTTGCTGATGATTATGGACGGTTGCTTCTTCCCCACCAAATCGTTCAAAATTTTGGAAAGAACTTTGAAGTCCTAAATAACAAAACCGTTTGTTAGGTTAAGCCACACCACTTCGATCCCAACCATATCGATTTCACGACCAAGTGATTTTTATCAATAAAAAATCTGTCCAAAATCACGACACAGCCAGTTAAAAAGGCATACTACATATCAGAACATTTAAATATCCAACAGTGCCCTGAACAAGTTGTCAAAAAAGGATTGTGTGGTCCTTAGCACGTACGTGATCATTATCACAACAGTAGGAAGTCATGAGTCCCCCGACCACAGATTCGATAGCAGGAGCCCATTTGGGGTCACAATTGAGAGCCACGTGCATTCCAAGAGGTCCAATCGGCTTCCGACTGAACTGTTTCCGGGCCACAGCTGCGTCAACAGCTTGAAGCAGTCGAGGCACGAATGCGCCAAATCTACAACAAAGAAATAAAACTTCTGTACTCCACCAATAAATTATAATTCAATTAGGGAGGCTATCTTGCCGTAATAAATCCACTAGTTAACGTTATGACTATCAGCAGGATGGTGACAGGCACCAACTTTTCTTATCAGAAGGATAACGCTATCGTGAACTTTTAGAGGACACTATAGTAGACTTTAGGACCTGGTGACACCCTCCCTTAAGGGTCCGCTATACCTGACGGTGCATTTTTTGCCGCCCATAAGATTAACATTGCGAGCGGCGATTCATTTTCAAGGTTTACCCTTGGTTGGAAGGACACAAAATTTTGCCTGTACCTAGCCCTAACAATGTTCTAGGGAGTGTTCGAAGCAGATTTCCCATTTTTTTACTGGTTTTCGAGATACAGCACTTTTCTTGAGGTATGCGATGCTAGCATTTGAAAAACAGTTGGAATAAATGAAACCAGTGAGAAATTGGGAAATCTGCTTCAAACACTCCCTAGAACATTGTTAGGGCTAGGTACAGGCAAAATTTGTGTCTTTCCAACCAAGGGTAAACCTTGAAAATGAATCGCCGCTCACAATGTTAATCTTATGGGAGGCAAAAAATGCATCGTCAGGTATAGCGTTCTCTTAAGCTGTAGTTACAGCGCTGATTTTTCGACTGTTTTGAAATATAATATGTCAGAAAATAGTTTAATATGCTGTGCTTTTATAATCGAGCTTTCTTCCACTGTTAGCTTTGAACGGTTGGGAGTAAAATTATGGTTACCCAAGGGAGAGATTTGGGAATCACGCCTGAGAGTTCATTTTTTCCCCCGCCGGGAAAAATCTTGAAAAGCCGGGACTAGATACCTGAGTGCCTCCATGTCTCCCTGCCCTCGCATGCCCTCCAGCTGGTTGATCTTGTGCGCTTTGTTCCGCTCGACATCCCTGAGCGCTGCAGTGGCAGCAGACAGCTCATCTCTTGTTCTAACCTTCGTCTCATTCGCGTTCTCCAGGTCTCGTTCTGCTGCCACGTACCGCTCCTTGTTCTCCTTGAGCTCTGCTTCCACGGCACGTATCCGCTCCACCACCTCCGCGTGCTCGGCTTTTGACCGATCGTTCCTGACACGCCAAAATTAGGGTCCGATTACTTATTCACCAACTTGTAAGAAACATCCCTTTTTTATGGGTGTGAGCACCTGGTTGGGCGTTAGCTGGAGTTTGGCCGAAGCTGAATACGAGTTGGCCGAAGCCAGATTAAGGCTGAGTTTCGTCATTTTGGAACTATTCCCCCAAACGTGTTTACCAGTAAATTAAACATGGTACCACATTGGCTCTATGAATTCCAGTTGGAATTTTATTTCCTTAGCAACGCATGGCAACAATACAAAAACCAGAATAACTGAACCCAGCCCAAGAGTGGGCCAAAGTCAATACATGCATGTCATAAGAAAATTTTGCTCACGCCAGGATTCGAACTCAGACCTCTCAGGACACAAGTCGCACCCCGCTCGGCCACTGTAAGGCGCATTGTTATGGACAGTATATCTCCAACTTATAGCTATAGCCCTAGAAGTTGTATGGCCTATTGGGTTGCCGTAGGTCCAAGGCAGGCCGGATTCGCCAGAAAAAAATCCCGCCAAGTCGGGAATAGATTCACGGTACGGTACCTTTGCTCTATCTCCTGAATGTGCTCCTTGATGCGCTCAATATCAGCCAGTGTCCTCCTTAGTTTTGGTAAGGTCAGATTGAGTTGGTTCTCCTGGCGAGTCACCTCATTCTGGACCTGCAATACTTCTGCATTGACTGTCCTCTTCTGGTCAGATACTTCTTTCTTCTTTTGCGCCACCTGAAACATTTTTCAAATTGTAAGATAATGTGTAAATGAAGAAGGCTGGATTTCATCACTTATCTTAAGTATATTATAGTGTCTCTTATCGAACAGATTTAACAATTGAACGTTTAACGGTAGGATAAGTTTCGCGGCTACTTTAACGATAACATAACAATTCGATCGTTAGGAGGCACTATAGTGAGGTGGTGAAATTTTGCCTTAGACTACCAAGGCTTTCTGAACGCTGCTAAACCTTACCTTTTCGAGATTCTGCTTAAGCTGGTTGGCCTCCTCCTCAAAAGCATCGATCTTCGCCTGATAAGTCAACAAATCGTTACTGAATTTCGCGATCTTCCGCTCCAAAGTTATTTTCTCCTCTTTTGCAGCCTCCAAAGCCTCCTCATCAGCTACCACCTGGACAAAACAAGGTTCAAGTTACTGTTAAGTGAAAGCACTATAAGTTGTGATTTTAAGATCAAGTAACTTTTGATATTTTAGTGCTGAAAAAAAATCCTCATCACCACGTCGTTATCTAGTTGCTGAGTGTAAAAAGACTTGTTATATTTCAGAGCAAACAAATGTTAGTCTCATACTTAGTTAAGTGTGGCTATCACCATAAACTTAAGACTGAACGCTATTTGTTTACGTTTTTTCTGGGCACTTTATGAGGAAACTATTGGATATGAGGATGTTCTGAAATAGACTTTCTCATTTTAACGGCCCGTGTTAGGATTTTGCGATTGAGTGATTTAATATCCAATAGTAAAAAAAACGTAAGCAAACACGACTGCGTAGACACCCTTAAGTTGGAATGTTGAAATCCACCCTTGATTGCGAACTCACCCCTGCCCACATAAACTCATTCTCCAGCTGTACCCTTTCCCTCATCACTTTCTCCAGCGAGCCAAAACGCTCCAGCTTCTTTCTCAACTCCTCAACCTCCTTCTCGGCGTCAGTCATAAGCTGAAAAATCAAACAAGGAATGTGAAACTGAGAAGAGTGACTCACTCACCGACGCCCAGTGGTGTTCACATCTCAGCTGCTCCATTTCTTTCGCCTCATTTTCCAAAAAATCAAAGTGATCCAACCTTGACTTCAGCTCATTCACCTCCTCATTAGCCTCGTCAAGAAGCTGAAAAACCATAAGACAGTGAAAAGTGAAGGGTCTGAGAAATTTTTTTGAGCATTATTTTGGTTACTAAAATTGCAGAAGCAAGGATCACTTACAATTCTACATCAGAACTATATCCGTACTGCATGAGACTGGTAAGTGCACGACCGCCAATGGCTGTGGCTGCTCCAAAAGCTAAACATAGAGTGCTATTCGAACGAGGAAACTAAGACTGCGAACAGGACACTATGTTTAGCTTACTAAATACAGTATGCCATAGTTTGAGTAATAAAATGTTTAACTGCATTTACCACCCTACCTGTAAAAATACCTACTGCACTGTCATCGGGAACTAATTCCCTGCGTTATCTTTCCAGTAGATAGCAGAAGACCTGTGACTTGCACTACGGTATTCTGGTATACCCCTTTTCAGATACGTACTTCCGGCAAGGAACTAACTGTGCCACACAAAAACACACGATATCCGCCAGGAAAAGCAGACAGGAAATGCCAAAGGACGAGGCAAAACCTTCAGATCACATGATGAAGTTTGTTGTTAACAAACACTGGCAGTAGCAACGACTGCAGCAAAAACATTATCGAACGTGAACAAACAGAATGAACAATCTTACTTCAGTTTTACGTTTGAGATCATTCCAGGATTCAGTGAGTTGATCGGAAGCGCTATCGTGCAGCTTCGCCAGTTTCTTCATCTGCGTAGCTTCCAAAAACAAATTGTAGCGGAGTTTGCTGTCGGTGCTCGTGAGGAAGCTACGGGCGACGTCCTGATTCAGCACACAGATTGGGTTCTTCACATCCATCCGCAGTACCTCGACTATCCGATCAACCTAAACAATTAAGGGCGTCTACGTGTTTGTTTACGTTTTTTTCTACACACTTTATGAGGACACTTTTGCACATTTAAATTGTTTGAAATTAACCGAAATAAACAGGATGTGTAATTTTGGACAATTTTTTTTTTTTTTTTTTTTTTTTAGGAGAATAATCACTTGATCGTAAAATCACAATATAACCTGTTAATTTCGACCGTTAAAACTGAAATATAACATGTCTTTTAAACGTCAGAAATTAACTGTCTGTTAGGATTTTACGATCGAGTGATTTTTGTCACTAAAATTGTCCAAGATCACTCGATTGTAAAGTCACACTATAGCCAGTTAATTTTGGTTGTCGTTAAAAAGACATAGGTATTACATTTCAGAACATAGGCCTAAAAAAAAAAAGGTCGAAAAAAAACCTGAACAAATACGATTGTGTGGTGGGTTACAAAACACCTCAGCGCCGAAATAATTTTTTTCTGAACTTTTCAGAGGTGAATGTTGGTTATAAAAACTTTGATAGACCAACGAGAAAGTAAAAACCCTACTGTCTTACCTCCTGCTTTCGCCTCGAGATGATGGCCCCGGTAGCAGCTTTAACAGTATACGTATTGCTCCCAGATGCTGTAAAAGCTCTGATAATGGTGATTCGATCTCCGTACTCGTCCGGTCGGTAGGCGTTCACTCCTTCGTTCATTATTTCAACCGTTAGACGACCGTGGGTCTCTCCCTTCTTTATGAAATCTGGAATAATAACAACCAAAACTCAGATCAAGAATCACTGAACTTTTGAAGGCAGGTTTGAGATATCACCACCACCAAATGCCGCAGTTATCGAGTGATAATATCGGGATTTTACTCCATGGTTTTTATGGTAATCCTGTATTTCTCAATAGTATCGTCGCACCATAAATGGTGAAAAATGTGGGCTGCATTGGATTGTTGTATGGGTTTGTTTATAAACATTGTCCAGCACGTGGCATCACCTTTCACTTGCGTTAGGTTAATGTGTCTATATGAGCACTGTGTCCGCTCGTTATAGATAGAGACGACTGTACATAGATAAAAGATGGTTACCAGTAACGGCGCTTCCACGGCCAGTAGCAGAGGCTGATCCGCCCAGAACCGTCACCAGAGCCACCATGATGGCACTCTTCCCACTCCCGTTACGCCCATTTATAAAGTTGATCCGAGGGTTAAATTTTATCTCCAGGTTATTGTGGCATAAGAAGTTCACCATATGGAGACGAATAATACGGCCAGCGTATTGGATACTTTCAGGCTCCGTCAGTGAGTCCTCGTAGTCAGCAAGTGCTAGTGAAAAAGTAAATTTTATTTTAAGACCGAACATACATTCGCTAGTTGTTTACATTTTTTCTGCAGACTTTATGAGGGATATATTGGGTGTTCAAAACTTCTGAAATATAATTTGTGTTTTTAATGGCTGAAATTAACAGGCTGTGTGGTAATTCTACGATCGAGTGATTTTTGTCACCAAAAAATTTGTCTGAAATTAACCGATTGTAAAATCGCAACATAGCCTGTTATTTTCTGCCTCATAAAGTGTGCAGAAAAACGTAAACAAACACGCCGTGCGTAGACGTCCTAAGGTTGTAGATACCTCTGAGTTATTAAGGAAGAAAATTAGGGAACGAGTCAATGTTTCCCTGCTGTGTACCTGGCCTTCACCGGCTGAGGGAAAAGTCGACAGCCCTGTGTGTTTCAGTTTCACACTAAATAAATCCCTTGCATACAGACTGTATCCCACTGTGCACTGGCCTTTCTACTGCTGTAGCATCAATAAATTTTGAACATTCTCTACTGTGACATGATATTAACGCAGTTGTAATGTAAAGAACAAACCTGACGATGACGGGCCTGGACTCCGTTGATCTTCGCCATGCAAAGTTCTTCGCCTTTTCGTCTGAATACCGCTAGAGCCAGCCATCCTCAGAAAACTGAGAAGTCAGACACCTTAACAATTATAACATACAATAGTAGAGTTTTAGGTGGGTTCCACACCACCACAGCCTCGATATACCTACATAATAATAAAGAGGATCGGGTCGAACCGGTGCGGCCCGGTCCGCCTCATTATTTTTCAATATTCTGATATTGTTACCTAGGTATATCAGAAAACTAACTACAGTTATCAGCGTGAATTTGACGTCGCCAAGAGACCTAACTTTACAACGAGGCAACCGCAGACTTTGTTGGTGCAACTGACACGGTGGTAGGTAGTTGGCAACCAACCATATTTTGGCAGCTTTGTACCCAACCAAATTTACAAACTATATCTGCTTCCGGAAAGGAAAAATTGTGAAAAAAAAAAGTAGAACTTACCTTTTTTAGTATTCTACCCCTTTTTATAAGGTTTTTGCCGTTAAATTATACTTTTTAGCCATTATTTTAAGAAAACCCCGAACTATTGTATTCCACCCGCTTTGTTGTTTGTTTACATTTTTTCGCGCCTAATTGCGCGGCTTCCCGAAAATTTAAAATCTAAAATTAAAAAATTTATAAAAACCATTATTGTTACATTTTATCATTTATGAATATAAAATAATAATAATAATATATTTGAATATCTAAAATAATGTTTATTCTTTATAAAAAGAGTTAAAAAATAATACGAAGCTTGGGGACGACTAGCGCCACTAGCGGACTTCTTGAAAAGTATTAAATCAATATTGTCGGGATATTGATAGAATTTTTTAAATAAGCAAATTTCTAGTTTTCTGTGACATTATGAGTTTAGTGGCTGAAATTGTGCATTAATAACATAAACTAAGTGATCTAGGTATGTAATTTAAGTTATTGTAGCCAATCTGTCGTAGATTTCTGATTTTTTCAGCATTTACCGGATTTCTCCAAGATGCCCTGCGAATTTGACAAGCAGATTTGACAGGTTCTGCCTAAATGTTCTTTAAATTTGAATATTTTGCGTTTTGTGCGAGGTTTTTCTGATATTTCATTATCTTGAGATGTCGCTAAATTTCGTTTCCCTGACCAACTCCCCAGATATCCGCTTTAACGATCTGTCATTTATGGAGTCTGCGCATTTTGAATGTAAAGGTGCAAAAGGTCTCGGTGTGTCGGCTAAGTAATCGTACTGAACAGTAAGAATGCTTGTTATTGCCCTTAGTTTAGGCTCTGGTTTGTCTATTGTGAATTATTGTAGTCCTCATGCGTTAAATCTTAGAACCTGGATAGGAACGATGGGGCAAAAGTCAGGGAAAAGTCTCAAGCGGGAGGTATACCTAGGGACCATCGATTTTCAACTTTGATCTCATTCGACGTTCCAAGTATCCTGATTTCAAAAAACCTTATTTTCAATTTTGGAAAACCTTCATTTTAAGGCGAATTTCGGGTTAGTGCAAGACCGTACTCGGGGGGGAGTCACCCCCTCCCCCCAAAAAAAAACTACGGCTTTACACTAGAGAGAATTATGTTTTGAAGGAGAAAATGTAGTACCTATCGTGCTACCTAGGTACCTAACCCCCCCCCCACCCCAAAAAATATTTTTCTAGCTACTTACTTACCTACCTACGGCCTTGCTTCTTTGTTTGCCTCTGTGGTAGAATTAGTAGTAGGAGGAGGTAGGTACTTACCTAAAATTATTCCCAAAAACGTTTTTGCGAAAAGTAGGTACCTACGTAGGTATTTAACGGAAATTAAAAATTTTGGATGTAAAAAAGGCATAGGTAAGTAGGTAGGTACCTGCTTATTATATTTCAGAACATTTAATTGTCTATGTATCCTCGAAACAATGGTCGGAAGAAACGTAAACAAAGCAATGGGGAAAAATCAGTACCTTCGGAAGTGATTGAATTGTGTAGTCCGATGGCAGGCATAGTTTATTCTGTATTATTACAGCACTGTAGATTCTGACAGCTAAATAAAAAGTTATTACACTCTAACGTGGTCGGATTTTAAGCGAAGTAAGTAGTATGGGAAGCGAAAATGACGTCACCGTTTGCTACCTATCTCGCTGTAAGCTAACTACAGGAACAATAACCTAAAGATCAATATAAGTATCCACATATCAAAGTCTGACAAGGAGACAGCTACTCTGCTGTCTCAACTGTGCTACCGGTAATCAAAATTTTCCACCCGCTATCTACGAAGAGAAAAGACCTTTGGAACAAATTTAAGAGGACGCTATACCTGACGATGCATTTTTTGCCGCCCATATGATTAACATTGCGAGCGGCGATTCATTTTCAAGGTATACACTTGGTTGGAAAGACACAAAATTTTGCCTGTACCTAGCCCTAACAATGTTCGAGGTCGTGTTCGAAGCAGATTTCCCAATTTCTCACTGGTTTATTTTATTGCAACTGTTTTGCAAATGCTAGCATCGCATACCTCAAGAAAAGTGCTGTATCTCGAAAACCAGTAAAAAAAATGGGAAATCTGCTTCGAACACTCCCTAGAACATTGTTAGGGCTAGGTACAGGCAAAATTTTGTGTCTTTCCAGCCAAGGGTAAACCTTGAAAATGAATCGCCGCTCGCCGGGCGGCAAAAAATGCATCGTCAGGTATAGCGAACCCTTAACGGCCACCATACATTCTCGACGAACTCCGCCAAAACCACTGTGCGAAAGTAAATATTCGACAAAACTAATGTTTACAAATTAGTACAACCGGAGACTGGTAATTGCAATATCGTATTGATTGTGTCTACTCTAAAAGCTAAACATAGTGTGCTATTTGAACGCGAAACGAACGAGTAAAAGTAGGACACTATGTTTAGCTTTTACAGGAGAAAACTAGAGAAATGCTGTTGAAATTACCCACTTCCGTAAGTGAAATAAAAATTGCCAAAATGCAACATGGCTACGGTAAATAGTACAAACATTTATCAAGCTTTTCTACTAAATGTGACGATAAAATCATACATTTTTTAGTCCAAAAATTTTCAAAAAAATATTCCGCATGAGGTAGTGTTGTGTTTTCGCGATCTGTCAAAAAAACATGTGGACTGGTAGTTGACTGTTTAAAATCGCTCCTGTGGGCTTATTACTCCATTTCATGCAAAAATACAACACTACCTCACGACAAAGAGTCTCAGGTTTACATCCCCCTATAAACACTTTCCACTCGCCCTGTAACTTCGGAGTAGGGCTTGAAGTACTTAGCATTGCGAACCAAGTACGTGTAGTCGAAAATAGCGAATGTATATTCAGCCTTAAGGCTGGATTTAGCTAATTTCAGAATGGAATTAACCAGAATTTTTTTCTGTAAGTTAAACAAGGTTGCCATGCGTTTCTAAGGTAAATAAAGTCTGAATTTTGTTTCCCTAGCAACCCATGGCAACCTTGTTTAAGGCTGAATATACATTCGCTATTTTCGACTACATGTACTTGGTTCGCAATGCTAAGTACTTCAAGCCCTACTCCGAAGTTACAGGGCGAGTGGAAAGTGTTTATAGGGGGATGTAAACCTGAGACTCTTTGTCGTGAGGTAGTGTTGTATTTTTGCATGAAATGGAGTAATAAGCCCACAGGAGCGATTTTAAACAGTCAACTACCAGTCCACATGTTTTTTGACAGAGCGCGAAAACACAACACTACCTCACGCGAAATATTTTTTTGTAACGATTCGGACTAAAACAGTATGATTTTATCGTCACATTTAGTAGAAAAGCTTGATAAATGTTTGTACTATTTACCGTAGCCATGTTGCATTTTGGCAATTTTTATTTCACTTACGGAAGTGGGTAATTTCAACTGCATTTCTCTACTTTTCTCCTGTAAAAGCTAAACATAGTGTCCTACTTTTACTCGTTCGTTTCGCGTTCAAATAGCACATTATGTTTAGCTTTTAGAGTAGACACAATCAATACGATATTTCAATTACCAGTCTCCGGTTGTACTAAAATGTAAACATTAGTTTTGTCGAATATTTACTTTCGCACAGTGGTTTTGGCCGAGTTCGTCGAGAATGTATGGTGGCCGTTAACTTACAGAAAAAAATTCGGGTAAATTCCATTCCGAAATTAGCTAAATCCAGCCTTAGAGTTCTACAAAACCGCTTGGAAGTCCTTTATCGCGGCTGATATGTAGATACTCCAAATTTGATACCATGCTACAAGCTTATTGTATGTTCCGTAGTCCAGTTCATCTGGGCACCTAGCATGATCGGCTTCAATTTTTCGATTCCACTCTAAATTTTGTGCGTGTTATATTTCCAGTCATAATGACGCAGCCCAGGAGTAGTCGCGTTGAAGCACTCAACCAGATGCAAAAACAAGTTCGCTATGACAGCCTTCCTGATGGCTCCGAACTGGCTAACAGAAGACGCAGACGTGGGGGCTATTGGAAGCTTGGAAGTTTAATCGGTCGTGGCGCGTTTGGCGCCATCTACCTCGTGTCTCCAAGTTCTAAGATCTCACTCCCTAATAACAACACCTATGTCGCCAAAGTGGAACCGATATCCAGCGGACCCTTATTTGTCGAACAAAACTTTTACTTACGTGCCGGGCAGAAGAAGTTAAGTGAGTATCTAAGTACGGAACTAAATAACTCTGGTAATTGCACGACCACCAACATAGAGGAACAGAAATATATGACCACCAATGACCGTGTCCGCTCTAAAAGCTAAACATAGTGCGTTATTCGAACGAGGAATCACATGACTGTGAATAGGACACTATGTTTAGCTTTCACTGGAGAACTAACTTCTTCGAAAGATAGAAATGGTGGTGCAGTTACCGTAGTAAATACAGCGTGCCATAGCTCTATGGAGTTGAGGCATAACTAGAAATTTATACATTTGTCACTCTCTGTAACGAACGAATTATAACCTGACTCATTTTCAATCCGTTTCTATAATGAACTTAAGAGGACGCTATACCTGACGATGTATTTTTTGCCGCCCATAAGATTAACATTGCGAGCGGCGATTCATTTTCAAGGTTTACCCTTGGTTGGAAAGAGACAAAATTTTGCCTGTACCTAGTCCTAACAATGTTCTAGGGAGTGTTCGAAGCAGATTTCCCAATTTCTCACTGGCTTCTTTTATTGCAACTGTTTTGCAAATGCTAGCATCGCATACCTCAAGAAAAGCGCTGTATCTCAAAAACCATTTAAAAAAATGGGAAATCTGCTTCGAACACTCCCTAGAACATTGTTAGGGCTAGGTACAGGCAAAATTGTGTGTCTTTCCAACCAAGGGTAAACCTTGAAAATGTATCGCCGCTCGCAATGTTAATCTTATGGGCGGCACCGTCAGGTATAGGGTATAGCGGACCCTTAATGGCGAGCAATGGTTTTTATCCGACCATTTTTTGAGGACACTGTTGGATAATTACATGTTCTGAAGGATAAAATGTATTTTTAGCGCCTGAAATGAACCGGCAGTGTTGTGGAAGTAATTTTAGACAAATCACGACACAGCCAGTTGATTCCGTACGTTAAAAAGACTTGTTATATTTCAGAACATATAAAGATTCACTGGGTCCCCAAATAATCGGAATATAAATGATTCTGCAGCCAGAGTGGGGGTCTTAACGCACTCTCTCCTTGACCAAAAAACTTTCACGGTATTTTATTTTTAATTTTTTAGTTGATGAGTGGAAGGAGGCGCGTCAGCTTCGGCATCTGGGGATGCCTACGTTTTATGGTTTCTTGACTTGCTACATCGAGGCGGAACAGTTTCGGTTTCTCTTCATGGAGCGATACGGGCTAGATGTTTGGTCCTTATTCCTGCAGAACCAACGGCGTCTCCCCCTTAAGACAGTTCTTCCTCTAGCAATTCAAGTTGTAAGTCCATTCACTGAAATGTCCCGACTGGTCGAAAATTTTCCTGCTGAATTTTGGCCTGCCCTGACCATGGTGGAAAAATCGACCGTCGGGAGTGATTATGACCATATCTTCCCCTTTTGTACGGAGGTGGGTGGAACCGCAGTTTGACTTATCCTTAAGTTAAACTCTTATGTACGAGGTGTGTTCAAAAAGTACCCGGAATTCTGAAATTTCGTGAGCAGTGTTTGTCCGATTGGCACGATTTTTTTTTTTTTTTTTTTTTTTTTTTATAGGCAAGGATGTCTAGAAAGTATTTAAAAATTTGCAGCCATAGTGGTTCATAACTTTATCGTTAGCTGTTGAAAAAGTAGAACGGGTTTTGGTACTCCTGGCGATTTTTCAATTTTTTTATAAATAATGGATCAGAGAATTTGCATCAAATTTTGTTATAAAAATAATATTAAAGTGCAGCAAAGTGGTGGATATTGTTAATACTGCTTTCGGTGAGCAGGCTTGTACAGTTTAAGAGTGGTACAAGCGTTTTCAGTGTGGCTGTGAACACGTTGAAGATGAAGAGCGCACGGGTCGTCTGCTAGCACATCAGCAACCGACCAAAATGTCGAAAAAGCGTAATAAATTATTACGAATGATGGCCGAATCACAATTAGAGAAGTTGCTGATGATGTTGGCATATCAATTGCCTCATGCCATGAAATTTTTACGGATGTTTGTGGTATGAAACGTGTTGCAGCGAAATTTGTTCCATAACGGTTAAATTTCAAGCAAGAACATCAGCGAATTGAATGTCTCAGGCGTCACTAAATGAAGTAGAAAATCAAACCACAGTCTCCGTATTCGCCAGACATGGCTCTGTGTGACTTTCTTTGTTTTCAAAAATAAAAAGATCCTTGAAGGGCCGTCGTTTTGCAAGCATAGATGACATTAAAAGTAAATCGCTGAAGAGCTGAACGCGATCCCAAAGAACGAGCTCCAAAATTTTTTTGGGGACTGGAAGACCCGCTGGCGCAAGTGTATAGTATCTATAGTAGCTACTACTTTGAAGGAGATAAAATTAATGTAGATGAATAATTCCGGTCTTTTTTTTAACAGACCTCGTATAATATGTTAAGCTTATCACTGGGGTTATAAATAAAATAAATAAATAAATAATGTATTAAAGTCAGTTGGATGATGGTTCACCTCTTCCTTCAGGCTAAACATCTGCTTGGATTTTTCTCACCAGAAATTTACTCGATCATAAAGTCACAACTTAGGCAACTGGGTTCTGACTTAAAAAAGTCATATTATATTTCAGAACATATAGATATCCTCAGAAAATGGGAAGAAAAAGCTATTCTGGTGCCACGTTTTTCCACCGCTTCGACAACTGAATGCTTTTTTTTTACCCAAAAACTAAAATAAGAAGCACAACTAATTTCAGACACTCCCCACAGCTGCCTCTCTATAACGAGTCCCTTGACAATCCTTCCCTCTACAGCGAACTCTCTTAGCCCCTTGGCGGTCGATGTAGAGTTTCCAGTGCCAAAAAGATGAAATTTTGAATTTTTAGTTGGACGTTCTGGAGTATATTCACTACCAGGGCTACGTCCACGCCGACATCAAAGGCGCCAACATTTTGCTGGGGCTCGGAGAAGACGGTAAGAACAAGGTGTACCTGGTCGACTTCGGGCTGGCTTGTACGTTTGTGGACCAGAACGGCTGTCATAAGCCGGAAGAGTCTGACAAACGGAAGGCAAACAACGGCACCATTGAGTACACCTCCCGGGACGCCCACATAGGAGGTACCAATCACTTTATTAAGACGGTTAAGGGCGTATACGCAGTCGTGTTGATTTCCGTTTTTACTTTCTCGCCCGTATGTAATACATGGGCTGAGGAAGTTATGTTATCGTGCGACATTTCGATTTTGAGTTTTTCATTGCAAAAGGCGTTTCAGAGGTCAAAGATACCAAAAACGTGTTTTTTAGGTCATGTCCGTCCTTATGTTCGTCTGTAGCGCGACTAGAGGTCACACCAGTCAACCGATTTGGCTCAAATTTGGAATAAAGATGTCTAAAATCAGTTCCGAGATACATTTTTAATATAATTTTGATAACTCAAAAATTACGCCCACTAATGTCAAAAAAGTAATTTTCATCAAATTTTAAGAAAATGTCTTGTAACAAAACATATGGCAGTACTAGGTATATGTTCTGAAATGTGCTGAAAATTTTTGTCTACAAAAATTTTGTCCGAAATTAATCGATTGTAATCACAACACTGCCCCAAAAGACGTATCTATAATATTTCAGAACATTTAAATATCCAATAGCACACCAATAGTTTCCTTATAAAATGTGCATAAAATAACGTAAACAAACACGACTGCGTAAACGTCCTTAAGGACAAATTCACCCCAACGAAAATAGAGCACTTTTTCTCATGCTATCGTAGAAACTACTTACTTACCTTCTTTTCAAATGAAACATAGTAAATCCTTACCCAATTGTTTTAAGAACATAAAGTAAACAAAAATTCATTAAGCTGACTGTTGGTTGTCACAGTGTTTGAATTGCCAAACTTCTGCAAACACGCTTATACGAAATGTGGTGTCTGTTGATGTTCGGTCTTTACAACTACGTCGTAAGCGGAAAATTATTCCGTTACGCCGGGATTCAAACCTGGAGCTCTCAGGACACAAAGTGGGCTGCTCGGCCACTGCTCGGCTCTTTCCTCATCATTGTAGTGCATGTTTCAGCTCACTCGAGGCGTAGTGACATCGAAATGCTCGGCTACAATTTGGTGCAGTGGCTATGCGGGAAACTCCCGTGGGAAGATTTCTTATCCTTTCCTGACCATGTAGTGGCATGCAAGAAGTACTTCATGAGCAACATCTCCAACTTTATGATGGCTTGCTTCAAAAAGAACGCCCCAGGTAAGCAACCATACCCATACCCAACACTACCAAATACCTACCAGCTCCCATCGTGTTACTACACAACGGGGACCTACAGTTTCTGGTGGGTTCCGAACCACCACAGCCTTGATATACATTTCACTTGACATCCTGAACGTATCCGATCAGAAAAACACCGGTCTGACCTGGCTCATTGTCGACCATCGAGGCTGTGGTGTTACGGAACCCATCTAAAACTGTAGGTCCCCAGCTGAGAATGATTCTTGAAAAAGTTGCTGGGCTTGCCCCATCTTCTATATCTACCGTGGTCCAACACCAAGGTGTTCTCATTGATTCCAGCGATGCTTGTGCGGTACTTAAACTACATAACCGGTCTGGAGTTCAAGGAGAAGCCCGACTATGACAAACTTCGGGCCATTTTACGGGAAGGCATTTCTAGGCGCTGCGGGGTAGACGAAGACTGTTTACATATCAACCTAGACGTGTCCAACCCAGCCGCTTTCAACCCTGCTGCGTCCAACCCAGCTGCGCCCAACCCAGCTGCGCCCAACACAGCCGCGTCCGACCCAGTCGCTTCCAACCCTGCTGCGCCCAGGGAGGGGGGACAGCGGTCGAATACGGAAAACAGCCTCAAATCAAGGGCTAAGGTTCAAAGACTACGGTCTGCGCGAAGTCCATTTACTCTGATCCAGCTGCCTGCTCAGGTATACTGAAAATGGCCGCTTATGGCAAGTGCATTGCAATACCGCCATTGTCGTGGCTGCTCTAAAAGCTAACTAAGGGTGCGTCCCACCGTGCCCAGTGAAAAGTAAACTGTTAAATTTAACATGGTAAACATAGGACAAAATCTCCAGTTTAATTTTAACTGGGCATGGTGGGACGCACCCATAGTATGCTGTCATGGCACGAGCGTGGGCGTACCTACCTAGCATTGTAAGGTTCAGGGACTTGTTCAAAAATGAAAGACACTTACCAGAGTCGGCAGAAGCACTTGTTTATTCAGGTTCAAAAAGCACATGTACACACATTACGGATGGTCAGGATTCTGATCCATAGCATTAAAATCAATTTCCTTAAATACTATTTCGTACGTGACTTTTGGTGATTAGCTTAATAAAGCTATTCACCCATATTAAGTAAATTCTACTTTCACTTTCTTACGTTAAGTCCATCTGTACGTGCTTATTAAGGTTTTGCTTAATAAAGCTATTTAACCTTAATAAGCAGATTGTACTGTCACTTTCTTACAGTAAGTGCAGTTGTACGTGACCTTTTTGGGGTCCAGCTTAATAAAGCTAATTACCCTTAATATGTGAATTTTAAGTTCATTTTCTTACGTTACTTCAGTCGTACATGCTCATATCAAATTTCACCTGTCTGGCTTGTAATTGAGAAGCCGATCTTTATCGCTAGATGTGGCCTTGATAAAGCACGTACTGCTGATGGACATCTGTAGTGACTCATTGTTCTCCGAAATAAACTTAAGCCTAACACGGGTATCCCTTGCCATGGGTTAGGAAGCATAACATTTGACAATGCTATTCGAACGCGAAACAAATGACTGACAGTAGGACACTATGTTTAGCTTTCAATGGGAGAATAAATACTACCGAACGAGAGAAATGGTGTTGCTATTACCTGTCTCTATCCAGTATCGATAGTTTCTATGATAATGTGGAAATAAGTGGTTTGTTTTGGTTCAGATGAACATAATTAAACATCTCTACCATTTTATCTTAAGATAATACTTACTTTTTCAGGCTTGCGATAGACGCACGAGACAGAAATCGACGACTGAAGACAATGATGCTGTACCTTTCCAAGACAGCGAGTGGGCGGAAATACTGCGGGGAGACCCTGACCGTGCTGCCAAGTTGCTGAGGTAGTGAGTTGTTAAGGGCGACGGCACAATAGTGTTTGTTTCTGTTGTTTTTTTTTCCTTCAAAATTGGTGAAAGTGGTCTCAGATAGATGCGGTTACTGAGATATTGGTACAGAAGTGGGCATATCTGGCATTATCTCGGGAATCACTGATCGTAGAAGGTTGAGGTTGACACTTTTGGAGAGTTTTTGGATATGAGCTAAAGCCGTCATCATTTTCCGGAAAATCAGTTCAAAACATGAAGAATTCTGAACCAGGTTCTTCGACCTGAAGTCGGAGATTAACGAAGTACCCAATAACTGTACTAAAAGTGTCAACCTCACCCGAGATAATCGCAATGGTCACGACAGTAAAGTTTTCCTACAGCCGGGCTGGATGGGGAAGATTACGAGGAAAACTCCCGACCATTGGGGGTTGAAACCTCTTGTTTCATAGGTCAGTGTTCTATTTTTTTTTAGGGTGAGTAAAGTGACACCACCGCAGACGCCGCTTATGCCGGGCGAAGTACACGAGAGACTGTTAGGAAAGCCCGACAATGGTTGTAAGAAGCCTAATGAGGCCATGCAGGAGGTCATGGATAGGCGGAGGGCTGCGGAGGAGGACACGGGAACGGCGCGGGCGCTGAGCAGTTCCTCTCGCTCCAGTCCAAGTCCTCCCCTCTCCCTATCACGTTCCCGCTCTTCGAGAAACCTCCGAACTCCAGCCATGGAAAAGGTATGTTGTCTGGTAGTGTTAGAGGGGTGGGGAGGCAAGTCCGGCAAGTAGACCAAGTCAAGAATTATCCATCGTGCTCAGCTGGCAGCACTGCCAAATACCACCTCCCCACACTCGGGACTTAAGGTCGACTACACGTATTTGGTTCGCAATGCTACGTACTTCAAGTCCTACTCCGAAGTTACAGGGCGAGTGAAAAGTGTTTATAGGGGGATGTAAACCTGAGACTCTTTGTCGTGAGGTAGTGTTGTATTTTTGCATGAAATGGAGTAATAAGCCCACAGGAGCGGTTTTAAACAGTCAACTACCAGTCCACATGTTTTTTGACAGATCGCGAAAACACAACACTACCTCACGCGAAATATTTTTTTGTAACGTTTCGGACTGAAGCAGTATGATTTTATCGTCACATTTAGTAGAAAAGCTTGATAAATGTTTGTAATATTTACCGCCGCCATGTTACATGTTGACAATTTTTATTTCACTTAGGGAAGTGGGTAATTTCAACACCATTTCTCTACTTTTTCTCCTGTAAAAGCTAAACATAGTGTCCTACTTTCACTCGTTCGTTTCGCGTTCGAATAGCACACTATGTTTAGCTTTTAGAGTAAACACAACCAATATGATATTGCAATTACCCGTCTCCGGCAGCACTAATATGTAAACATTAGTTTTGTCGAATATTTACTTTCGCACAGTGGTTTTGGTGGAGTTCGTCGAGAATGTATGGTGGCCCTTAATTTCGAAAATTTTCAAAACATTTCTACATTTTCAATGTTTTTCTCTCAATTTATGTAATTTAATTATTTAAAATGAGGGAAAAATGATTAAATACATTTTTGTGAATAAAAAAAAGTCACTGTATGTAAATTTGCAACTAAAAGCTCATCATTTTGTCACAACTCCACTTTGAAATATTGCAATTTATACTAAATTATCTGTAAAAAGTGAAATTAAAGTAGTAAATTAAAAAATTAGTTTTTAAAAATTTGATCCGAATGCTCTCGATTCCTATTTTGTTACCGAAACGAATTGAGTCGGATGGAATTCGGTGACATATGAATCAAGTTTTTCGTTATCTTGGAAGTCGGACGTTTTTCGGGGACATATGAATCACCGCCCTGTACTTGTTTAGAACAAACAACTTTTACTTGACGGTCACGCCCGGCTGTTGAGTTTTCCCTCCAGCCAGTGAAGGTCTAGAGGAAAAATCCAAGACCAGAACGATTTGTTGAGATAATTCTTTATTTTTATATTTTGATGTTTTCAGATCATGTTAAAACGTATGTTGAAAAACATGAGTTACTACTCAGTAAAGGGGACAGCAGCACCCTGTGATATCTTGGAAGAGGACGAGCTGACTTCGCATCGCTCGCGAAGTCGGACTCGGCGAAGTCGGACTCGGACCTATCACAGTTGCTGCTGTCATAGAAGCTATGACGAGGACGGGGCGGTTGCCCACCGGACTCGGAGCAGATCTCGCTCCAGATCCAGAGAGGATACAACTAAAAGTACCGTCTGCCAGCACTGCCAGCGGAATTGGGGATACGACGAGGACGGGGCGGTTGCCCATCGCACCCGCAGCCGTTCTCGTTCTCGGTCTTGTCTTTCCACAACCCCATCTGTGGTAATTTGTTTGAAAAAATCAAAATTATATTGAAGGCTTAGCTGAGATTGGAACCCACTTTCACGCCCAGCAATTAAACCATTTCAAGAATTATCCATCAGGCTCAGCACAACTAATTACCAGCTCTCCCATTGAGTCAGTACGCGATGGGGACCTACAGTTTTAGGTGGGTTCCGAACCACCACATTTCACTTGACATGCAGAACATTGTCAGACTAACTAATTATAGGGGTCTGGTAGTACCGTGCGTGTGCACCAGGCATCCCTGAGTTGCCGTCCCAAGCCCGCATCCCAACCAGGACGCCGTCCAAGTCACCTAAAGATCCAAATTTGAACTTTTTCAGACCGGGGATGGTGGAACTCCTCGCCGAAGCAGCAGCAGGTCTTCCATATCTCAAAGAAGGACCTCTCCTTCCCCCTGTCCCTCCCATATGCGAGAAACCCGCAGCGATGACGATGACTGTGTGATCGTGAGCGAAACCCCCGTGACCTCCTCCCATAAGCAAAGACGTACTGCAACCCGCAGTACGTCCCGTACGCGGAGGGAAGCTAACGATGATGATTGTGTGATCGTTTTCGAAACCCCCCGGACCTCCCGTAAGCGAAGACCTTCCGCCGACCGTGACCCGTCGGTACATTATTCGCTATCAAGGTCCTTTCTAACTCCGAGGCAAATGAGGACGCGGAGTTCGTCTCCACCTCGCAACCAAAATTCCGTCCCGCCCAAAAAGCGGAGGTATCTGGAGGTAAGGATAACCAATGTGCTTGTTGAAGGACCAGCCGCGATAGAGAACTTTTGTAGTCTTCAATATAGCGAGTTGAAAATTTTTATTTCCCGGTTTCATAGTTGAGACAGTAGAGTAGCTGTGTCCTTGTCAGACGTTGATATATCGGTATCTTTTGTTGATGTTTTCTACAGCTTAGAGTGAGGTAGGTAGCAGAAGATGCGGTGCTGAGCAGAAGTAGCCAAAGCTTACGTCACTTTCGTTATTTTCCTGAGGTACTACATATTTTTCCCATTTAAGGTTCCATTTTGGATTAAGGGTGGATTTCGCCAGTCCAATGTAGCCTACTTCTCTTACCAGAGAAGCCGCCCCAGCAAATAATTATTTTTGTGTGAGTTTTTTGAGGAGTTTGGCCGAAGCCGAAGCGGTGGTAGAAAATTCGGCTTGCGCAGAAATTGTAACCCTCACCTTTTCGGCCACTAGTCGGACCCCTGATCGTACTAAGAGGCATGTTTTTCGTTTTAGGAGTTAGAGAATGATGATTTGGAGCCTTGGTTAGAGGGAGGTGTTGCGGAGAGGCCGAGGCAGAATCTGTCGCAGACGCCGTTTCTGCGAGTTATTTCCCCGATGATGCGGTGTGATTCGGCTCAGTATAACGCATATAGGGATAAAGTGTATATTTTTCTCGATTCGAATTATTGAAAACAATGTGTGAAGTTACGGTCATCCAAGATGCGCGTGGAGTAAACAATGTATCGTATTCTGTAGTAATCTGTGTAATCTGTAGGCGTGGGGGGGGGGGGGGGAATTTTGTTCCGAACTTACAGGGTATTATTTCTATTTAAGTTGGACTGACTTTACTGCCTGAGGGTGGTTTGCATAAGGCCGTACATACATTCGCTATTTGGCATACGTTTTTCCTGCACACTTTATGAGGAAGCTATTGGATATTTAATTGTTCTGAAATATAATATGTCTCTTTAACGACCAAAATGATTTTTTTGTCAACAAAAAATTTGTCCAATATTAACCGATCGTTAAATCACAACACAGACTGATAATTTCAGCCGTTAAAAAGACATGTTATTTTATTTCAGGACATTTAAAAGATGCAACAGTAGGCTCAAAATATGGTCGGAAACCCGTTTACAAATAGCAAATGTGTATTCCGCCTTAACCACAAGATAAAATCTCACTGTGCGAAATAACTGCCCTTCGATAACTATAACTGATGGTTATAATTTGATGGGTGACTAGTTTTAAGAACGTGCCATTGTCTAAAGCTGATAACATACGATGCTTCCTGGAAGGAGGGGTTGGAATGACAATTCAGAACGGACGTCCTGCAGGTGTATTCCCTTTCTCGAACGCCAGCAAACCCACTCAACTAACACCTTCAAAATTTATTGTAAGAAGAACTGTTCTCCATTTATTGCATGATGGCGTGCCTTATCTTCTTACAATAAATTTTTAAGGTGTTAGTTGAGTGGGTTTGCTGGTGTTCAAGAAAGGGAATACTACTGCAGGACTCATTGTAAAGCAACTGCTAAGTAAAGACGCACACATTTATTTAAGTCAGCACACACAGTGGTGCGGTTTTTGACGTTTTTCAGTAACTGTTCTCTGGAGATGTTGGATATTTATTCATTTTGGAATATATTTCGGGACAATTAAATAGCATTTCATTCAGAAACAATGGGCCATGAAAAGCGTCAGCAAACTGCATCGTGTGTACACGTTCAGTAAGAACAGGGTAGACACTGCATAGAATCACTCAAATTATTTTATAAGTACATAATAATTTATGTATAGGTATATTCCTTTGCTGAAAAAGTTTCGGCTAAGGCTGAATTTCAACAGACCAGTTTAACGATAAGATAAATTTATAAACAAATGACGCATATATTTGGTTGTACACCTGTGTATACTTTTGTGGGTTGGAGGCAAACTCGACCAAAAAAGAAAGCGATTAAACATTCAATGACTTTTGGTTACTTCACAGTGTTTAAATAACCAAACATCAGTAGGTTTCTTGATGTTTGGTGATTCAAACACTGAAGGAACCAAATAATGTCATTTTAATGGATTTTTGCTTACTTCACGTTGTTCAATGAATTGACTAAGGATTAACTATGTGTTTATTTCAAAAAGCACGTTGGTTTACTTTGTTCTGGTTAAGATGAACGTAAATAACATACAGGCTATGTTTGCCAAGAATGGGGTGGCGCCTTTACATTTACTTGCGTACTATTTATCGATATGTGTTGAATGTTTAATATGATGGCGTTAACGATTCGTGAATTGATGTATAAGATATACATATAAGTAACGAATGTAACGTAGTAACGTAAACTCATAAATAAGCGCTATTGGATAGTTCATTCGATATCGAAGATATGGCGAATTTTCGTTTAACTTTTTCTAAAGTTACCCATCTAGCGACACTTGTCAATACAGATTGTCAGTCCCAAAAAATCCTGATGCAAAATATCGATATTGTATCGAGGAATCGTTTAATCGAGATCTAAGTCGGTTCGATAACCGAAATAATTATTGTTTATTTTTCGGACGAACAGAGGAAGTGCCATAAGATAAGTTAAGGTAGACTATGTTTCTGTCGCAGCTTTAAAACGAAAGTTATTCTATGGTTTCCATGGTTACCACTGTGTTTTTATGGTATCGACGCACTGAAAAAGTATCGATATAAGTGTTTGTTTATTGGGAAACCATGTGGTTGCTTTCGTGCATTTACGCACACGTAAATCGTTTTATTATATCGATTTTATAAAACTGCGTCACTTCAAAATGGCCGTTTAAGGCGTTGCGAGTGCCAGTAAGGTTGGTTATTGGTAGATGTAATTGTTTTAAAATTAGGTAAAACAATGTCAGTACCTATGTCTTTCACTCATAGAAATAGTAAGTAAACAATCATTTATTCTCTCTACGCACTACTGTTATTTTAGGTTATCCATAGGATATTTTTTCCGTATAGCTTTAAATAATTATAATTTTTTACTTTCCTAGTAAATATTGTAGTCAAACTAAGCGAACAACTTTTTTTTTGCATATTTTTTCCTGTAACTATAAAGATGTAACTTTTGCGAATCTATTTGTAGTGTCTAGGTTGTGAAACTATTATTAATCTATATTTATTAAATGTTAGAGAACAAAAATGTTAATGTAAAGATGAGCAGTTTAAGGCTCTGCATTACATCATGGTGCATTTTTGCCGCCCATAAAGTTAACACTGCGAGCGACGAATTATTTTTAATTAATTACCATGGTTGAAAAGACTCAAACGGAATTTTTACGCCCCAGTTTGAATAAACAGAAGTATTGTGATCGCCCTCTCCAAAAGTTGTCCGAATGATTTTCCTTAATAAATTCTTTCTTATCGAACCGAATTCTACCAAAATCGGGGTACGGCTTGTGTAATCGTGTTTGTGTACGTTTTTTTGTGAACATTTTATGAGGAAATTATTGGATATTTAAATGTTCTGAAATATAATGTCTTTTTAACGTCAATATATTATGAAGCTATGTTGTGATTTCACGATCGGTTAATTTTGGACAATTTTTTTGTTGACAAAAATCTCTCGGTCTTAAAATCACAATATAGCTTCATAATTTATGACGTTAGAAAGGCATGTTATGTTTAAGAACATTTAAATATCCAGTAGTTTCCTCATAAAGTGTGCATACAAAAACGTAAACAAACACGATTGTGTGGTCGCTCTTAATTGCAAAATCAACGTTGTGTGTATCAATTTTCATTAATTATGACGGTTTTCGTCCAAATTATTTTCCTTAATAAATTCGTTGCTATGTTCGCGAATACTAAAATCGGTATTACAAGTCATATTTGTTTAGCGGGCGGGTTCACTCTATGGAAGCGGAAGAAGAGAGATTTCGAAAACAACTGCGGAGCAGTTCCGACCAAACAATTCGTCGTGCGTATTGTTAATTTTTTGGCTGATAGAACTGCATCACTAGGTTAGGCTGAGCCAAAAAAAGCATGAAAAAATGAAATGGGACAAAAGCGGTAGATGTATTTTTCTTTTATACCTACTTTTTATACCCAAAATTCAATATTAAGCGATTTAAAGACTTTAAATTTGTATCTTTTACACCTTGTACTGAATTTGTTACCTACCTAAATTAGATACCTGCAGGTGTATTCCCTTTCTCGAACGCCAGAAAACCCACTCAACTAGCACCTTCAAAATTTATTGTAAGAAGAACTGTTCTCCATGTATTGCATCATGGCGTGCCTTATCTTCTTACAATAAATTTTGAAGGTGTTAGTTGAGTGGGTTTTCTGGCGTTCGAGAAAGGGAATACCACTGCTGGCAACAACTTTCCCAACCCTAAGTGTGTCGTGAGGGAATGTGGAATATGCCGTGGTTAATTGGCTGTGAAATTGTCGTGTGGTGTATCTTTGTACCACTGACTTAATACTAGTACATACCATAAAATACATATAAGTATAGAGAATATAATGTATAAAGTCAGTAGGTACTTCCCTAGTAGAATTAAATTTTTCTGTAATAGGCACCCCTCCTATGGCAGCTTTTATCTAGAGATACTCGATAGATGTGCACCACCATCTTGTCGCAATTAGCCTCCGCTATACTCCACGCGCATCTTGAATGACCGTAACTTCACACATTGTTTTCGATTGGATATAAATATACGCTATATCCCTATATGCAGGGTTCCCAAAATCATTTTTTGTTCAGAACCAGAAGTAGACTTGAAACGACAATTCAGATATCTGCAGCCTATCTGAATTTATCCAAGACGCGCGTGGAGTATAGTAGTAGTAGGTAGTAGTACAATAGTAGTTGTTGGTAGTGGTGTCGGGAAAGATCCATTGAATATCAATCCAAGGACGTCACAACATACCGTAGAGAACATTTTCAGCCAGCATTTTCTCCCCCTTAAGGGTCCGCTATACCTGACGGTGCATTTTTTGCCGCCCATAAGATTAACATTGCGAGCGGCGATTCATTTGCAAGGTTTTACCCTTGGTTGGGAAGACACAAAATTTTGCCTGTAACTAGCCCTTAACAATGTTCTAGGGAGTGTTCGAAGCAGATTTCCCATTTTTACTTTCTCGCCCGTATGTAATACATGGGCTGAGAAAGTTATGTCTTCGTGCAAAATTTCGATTTTGAGATTTTGGGTTTCCCATGATCCTGGAGGTCCCCCGAGTCCAAAAAAGTGGTTTTTAAAAAATGTCCGTCCGACGTACGTACGTACGTCCGTACGTACGTCAGTCTGTCGCGCAACTGGACGTCACACTGTTCGTCCGATTTTGCTCAAATTCGGTATGTAGGTACCTAATGTAAATATCTGGACCCATTTTTTGATAAATTTTGATAACTCAAAAATTGCGCCTGCTATGGTCAAAAAAAGGCAAAAAATCGTGTTTTTTGACAATTAAGAAGGGCTGGAAGCTACGTTTATCAAGTTGGAACCTTGAAAATTTGTGAAAGTGTTTTTGAATAGATGCTTTTAGGTGTTTTACAATCATTTGGAGGTGGGCCAATAACTTGGCCCAGTTTTGGCCCAAACGCGTTGGTCGTCACTCCGGTAGCACTATTCGATCGATTTCAATAAAAATTGGTAGGGAGGTGTACTTTAACCTAGTTTCATGTTTTACCGAACGAAATTTATCCAACATAATAATTATGGCCAATATTGGCATTATCGTAGGAAAATTTTCCAAAAATGGAAATCACGTTTTTGATTGGTTAAGACGGATTTGCAACAACCCAAATCGACAGATTTCCTTCAAAATTGGTGAAAGTGGTCTCAGATAGATGCTTCAAGGTCATTTTCAATAGATTTTCAATTACTTGAAAATTAAGGCTGTGACATGGAAAATAGAAAACACGTACTTTGCGCGTCGAACGACACTTCACCATTTGACGGATATGTTTGAAATCCGGTGAGTAGGTGCCTAAAATTATTGTCCAGTGTATGGCAAAATATTTTTTTGAAAAAGTTAAAATTTTGGTCAAAAAAAAATAAATTACGTAAAAAAAATTCAAAATTTTTTATACCGCTGGCGTAAAAATTGCGAGAAAGTCAAGTGCGACCATTGTCGGACCCTTTATTTTACTGGTTTTCGAGATACAGCACTTTTCTTGAGGTATGCGATGCTAGCATTTGCAAAACAATTGCAATAAAAGAGACCAGTGAGAAATTGGGAAATCTGCTTCGAACACTCCCAGGAACATTTTTAGGGCTAGGTACAGGCAAAATTTTGTGTCTTTCCGACCAAGGGTAAACCTTGAAAATGAATCGCCGCTCGCAATGTTAATCTTATGGGCGGCAAAAAATGCATCGTCGCAGGTATAGCGTCCTCTTAAGGTGGAATACACGTATTTGGTTCGCAATGCTACGTACTTCAAGCCCTACTCCGAAGTTACAGGGCGAGTGAAAATAAGTATTTATAGGGGGATATAAACCTGAGACTCTTTGTCGTGAGGTAGTGTTGTATTTTTGCATGAAATGGAGTTATAAGCCCACAGGAGCGGTTTTAAACAGTCAACTACCAGTCCACATTTTTTTTTGACAGATCGCGAAAACACAACACCACCTCACGCGAAATATTTTTTTGTAACGTTTCGGACTAAAACAGTATGATTTTATTGTCACATTTAGTAGAAAAACTTGATAAATGTTTGTAATATTTACTGCCGCCATGTTACATGTTGACAATTTTTATTTCACTTACGGAAGTGGGTAATTGCAACATCATTTCTTTACTTTTTCTCCTGTAAAAGCTAAACATAGTGTCCTACTTTCGAATACTTTCGAATAGCACACTATGTTTAGCTTTTAGAGTAGACACAACCAATACGATATTGCAATTACCAGTCTCCGGCAGTACTAATATGTAAACATTAGTTTTGTCGAA
Organism: Mesopsocus fuscifrons; assembly: GCA_950004255.1. Lineage (NCBI taxonomy): Eukaryota > Metazoa > Arthropoda > Insecta > Psocodea > Mesopsocidae > Mesopsocus > Mesopsocus fuscifrons. Next base: position 20,918,341 of record OX465376.1, on the reverse strand, counting down.
TATTTACTTTCGCACAGTGGTTTTGGTGGAGTTCGTCGAGAATGTATGGTGGCCCTCAAACACCTCCCTATTATTTTATTTTTTTTTAAAGAAGAATTCAAGTTATTTGTAAGGTTATAGTTGGGGTGCCTATAGATATAGATTGACCAAAACTGATCAAAAGTTCTGTAATTTTGATTTGTGTGCCTAATGTCTATGTCTATAATATTCATTAAAGGAAGTTGAAAAGTAATGAAATGAAGTGACATTTCTCATTTCATCTTAACTCTTGGTTAAGTCGGAATATACATTTGCCATTTGTTTCCGTTTTTTCTGGCCGTTTTTTTTAGGACGCTGTTGGATATTTAAATGCTGTCTATAGTCCGAAATTACTCAATCCTAAAATCACATGCAACGTTGCCAGTTAATTTCGGACGTTAAAAAGACATTATATTTTGGAACATTTAAATATCTGACGGTGTCCCTTTAATAAATGGTCGGAAAAAACGTAAACAAATATCAGATGTTAAGGAAACTGATTACTTACCGACCTTTCGAGGCAATTTGAAATACGTAATTAGTAGGTAGGTTGGTAAAGATACCTAACTGTACGTCCCACCATACTCGGTTAACGGTTAAACTCCAGTTAAATTCGGTTTTTACCGTGCAATAATTGGAATTTAACTGGAGTTTAACCTTAACTAAGTATGGTGTTTCCGACATAACGTATAGGCAAAATATTAAAAACAATATTTACTTCCAACTTCGAGTACCTATAGGTACTTTTAATAAATCAGCTGAATTATAGGTACATATAATGGTATAGTTTCCCTAGGAAAGTTAAATACTCGTATCTTACAAAATGTTTTGACTGCCTATCAGTGGCCGAGCGGTCAAACGGTCTGACTTGTATAGGTCTGGGTTCGATTACCGGCGTAAGTAATATTTTCCACTTCAGCCCGTTCCTATTCGGCTTCGGCCACCTCCGGTTATACCCACCCATAAAGAAAAAGTTACAAATGAGAATTTTCCGAAAAACATTAAGGATCCGCTATACCTGACGGTGCATTTTTTGCCGCCCATAAGATTAACATTGCGAGCGGCGATTCATTTTCAATGTTTACCCTTGGTTGGAAAGACACAAAATTTTGCCTGTAGGTACCTAGCCCTAAGAATGTTCTAGGGAGTGTTCGAAGCAGATTTCCTATTTTTACTTTCTCGCCCGTATGTAATACATGGGCTGAGAAAGTTATGTCTTCGTGCAAAATTTCGATTTTGAGATTTTGGGTTTCCCATGATCCTGGAGGTCCCCCGAGTCCAAAAAAGTGGTTTTTAAAAAATGTCCGTCCGACGTACGTACGTACGTACGTACGTACGTCCGTCCGTTTGTCTGTAGCGCGGCTAGAGGTCACACCAGTCAACCGATTTGGCTCAAATTTGGAATATAGATGTCTAAAATCAGTTCCGAGATACATTTTTAATATAATTTTTATTACTCAAAAATTGAGCCCACTATTGTCAAAAAAGTGTCAAAAAAAATTCAAAATCGTGTTTTTGTCTACTCAAGACGCATTTCACGGTACGGTAATAAAGTTAGAACCTTCAAATTTTGCAGTCGTGTTCCCAGATAGATGCTCCAGGATCATTTTTATTGTTTTGGAGATGGGCCGAAAATTTGGGCCAAAATTGGCCCATACGTGAAAATCTTGGCCCCATGAACAGTATTAGCCGGAATTTCACAAAAATCCATAAACTTGTGCTTAATAACATTACTTAAAGGTTTGTCGAAGAAATATTCAATCAATTCAAAATTGCGGCCAATATAGGCAAAATAAAGTCAAAAATAGGAAAAAAAGCTAGAATCTCGTTTTTGTCTACTCAAGACTCATTTCACGGTACGGTAATAAAGTTAGAACCTTCAAATTTTGCAGTCGTGTTCCCAGATAGATGCTCCAGGATCATTTTTATTCTTTTTGAGATGGGCCAAAAATTTGGGCCAATATTGGCATTATCGTAGGAAAAATTTTCCAAAAATGGAAATCACGTTTTTGATTGGTTAGGTCACATTTGCAATAACACTAATCGACGGATTTTCTTGAAAATTGGTGAAACTGGTCTCAGATAGATGCTTCAAGGGTGTTTTCAATAGATTTTCATTTACTTAAAAATTAAGACGGTGACACGCAAAATAGAAAACATATACTTTGCGCGTCGAGCGACACTTCACTGTTTGATGGATATGTTTGAGATTCGGTATGCTGGTGCCTAAAAGTATCGCCCATTGTGAGGCAAAATACTTTTTAGAAAAAGTTAAAATTCTGACAATTATTTACGTAAAAAAAAAAAAATCAAATTTTCGATAAAAATTGCGAGAAAGTCAAGTGCGACCATTGTCGAACCCTTTATTAGGGCTAGGTACAGGCAAAATTTTGTTTCTTTCCAACCAAGGGTAAACCTTGAAAATGAATCGCCGCTCGTAATGTTAATCTTATGGGCGGCAAAAAATGCACCGTCAGGTATAGCTTCCTCTTAATAACTAAGTTAGTGTAGATTCAACCATCCTCGTAGTGAAGTGCCATTCGCCGGAACCCGATTACATAAACAGTTCTCTAATCTTCAGGTAAATTTAACCGAGGATGATGGAACCTACCCTAACAATGCTCTTTCTACTTCATTTTGTGCGATTTCCTTTGATCCAATTTTCTATCACAGCTTTCTATTTTAATATAGGAAAAGAGGCCTGCCTCGATAATCGTTTTATCCAAGATCCTAAATTATTCAAATGATTTTGAATTTTCGACAAATTTTTCATCATAAAACCTATTAAACTACAGTTCATCTCATGTCGTAAGATGTAGGTACCTATTTAAGTAGGAACCTACTTATATCGTATATCAGAAGAAAGAAATATTCTACGGGAAAAGTATATGCCTAGTCAAAAAATGTTATACCTAACAAACAGTTCCCCATTTTGGGAGTATAACATTCTCGATAGCCGAGTGATCTCGATTGTTGTCTTTCGAGGAACACCAGTTCGATCCCGATCATATCAGAGTTTTTCTGATCGGCATTCACCTCTGATGTGTTCTGGGGTGGTTCGGAACCCACCTAAAACTGTAGGTCTGGGGAGCTGGTATTTGGCAGTGCTGCCGGCTGAGCCCGATGGATACTTCATGAAGTTGTGTAGCTTCTGGGCTTGTCCCCCCACCCTAACTCATCACCAAGTGGAGGGGAGGGTGAGGAAGATGGGCAAGATGAGCATTAGACTTGTGGTGAAGTGGGGGTTGTCACCCCCGTTGACGTACCCCTCCCTCTGAGTCACCTCGTACTCAAAGAAAACATTGTCGTTCTGCACCGGATATTCGTCGATCCGCAGGTAGGGCCCAAACTCATCCTTCATGGGGTCCCATGACGTCACTTCCGGTGTTGGAGTTGGTTTCCTGTTTGAAAAATAATGATTTAAGTTATGACCGAACATACATTCGCTATTTGTTTACCTACGTATTTTCTGCACACTTTATGGGGAAACTATATACCTATTGAATATTTAAATGTTCTGGTACCTAGGTATATGTCTTTATATAACGGCCGAAATGCACAGGCTGTGTTGTAATTTTACTATCAAGTGATTTTTGCTGACAAAAATTTTGTCCGAAATTACTTAACAGACCGATCGTAAAACCGGTAAAACCAACACAGCCTGTTAATTTCGGCCGTTAAAAAGACATATTTCAGAACGTATCCAATATATTAAATAGCATCCTCATAAAATATGTGGAGAAAAAAAACTTAAACGTAGACGCCCTTAAGGCTGTCGATAATACGAATGCTCTTTTTACTTTCTCGCTAGCCATAATACATGGCGAGAAAGTATTGTTTTCGTACAAAATTTCGAAATTGAGATTTTAGGTATATCCCATTATCCTGGGGGTCCCCTGAGTCCTGAGTCCAAAAAAATGGTTTCTGGAAAAAGTTTGTCCGATTGTCATGAAATTCGGTAGGTACATTTATGTAAAACTACGTAACTTAAACATTTGTCGAACAGAATTTTGTTATCATGAAAATTACGGCCGTTTTTGTCAAAAAGTGTTGAAAATGAGTTGAGAATGAGAAACCACGTTTTTTAATGGTCGGAACGCATTTGGGCCTCTCTTAGTACCTACTAAAAGTCGTGAGATTTGGTATGAGTGATCTCAGATAGATGCTCGTGGGTCGTTTTCAACCGATTTTGGATGGCGTAAAAATGGGTTATAGTGCATGCTGGATCAAACATTAAGCTAGGTAAGCTATAGATTCAAAATCCCAACGTAATTAACAATGAAATTGAAAGTTCTCTCCTTGAAATATGGAGATTTCACGCGGAGATCAGTGAAGTTTTTGTCTCGCTCGCTTGACTCGCGAGAAAAAAGTTGTCGCCTTTTTTCCCCATTGCTTTGCTTGGCACTAAATGACAAAAATGACAAAATAATAAGGCCTAGAAATAGAGTCTCGTTGATGCTTAATCCGGCGCTGCTGGGCTATTGTAGTATAGCAGTAGCAGAGTTATTCTGTTACCTATACCACGTGGATGCTATTGCGCCATTAGGTATACTTATTAACATATTAGTCATCAGCTCTGAGTAACTCAATTCCATATGTAGGTTTCTAAAATCGACTACAGGGTGACTAATAAAGTAGTCTACAATTGGCATAGGTACGTAGGCTTCTGCTGATGAGGTCATAGCCGTATCCACGGGGGGGTTAGGGGGTTAACCCCCCCCCCCCCATGACCGGAAAATTAACATTGCAATGCTAACGTGAAGCAAAAAAATGACCATGACCATGACCGCTTTCTGGATACGGGCCTGGATGAGGTTATAGGTTTGGTTGCACTTTCCTGTCGCCGTAAGGTTAACATAGTGAGCATTGAAGGAATGACTCAGAATCCCTTTTCCCAATTCCCAGTGGTTTATGGAATCTCCCCATTATCCCTTAAAATTTTTATCAAAAATTTGATTTTTTTTACGTGAATAATTTTTTTTGCCAGAATTTTAACTTTTGATTAAAAGTATTTTGCCACACGATACTTTTAGGCACCTACATACCAAATTTCAAACAACATAAAAGACGTTTTGAAGAAATTTCCCTGATCTCATTTTTCTAGGACGTCCTGTACCTATAGATGAGGTATCTTGTCATCTGGAATGGACACCTGTGTTTACCGATACCTGTGCGTCAGTATATAAGTAGGTATAGATGATATAATCCGTCAGTACCCTACCTCGTCATCCAAAGGTTTGTCTCAGTCGCGAAGTTTGCCGTTATAAGTTCTCGCAGTCAATAATAGTTTCATCAGACAGAGGTGTGAGTTTTTCAAACTATGCATCACGATTCCCTGAAGTTTCCTCCCCGTCAAGAGGCGTCTCAGCAGTGCTCACCGCTACTCTGAACTTTCCTGGTAGTCAAGGGTCCCGTCAGAAGAGGTACTTACCTTATACTGCTTATATACCGCTAACCTGAACTTTTTTCCTCGTAGTCAAGAGGTCAAGAGGTGTCTCAGCACTGCTTACCGCTACCCTGATGTTTCGTCAGAAGAGGTATTTACTTCCTACACTGTTTCCCGACACTTCCCTCCAAGTATATCTCTCAAAAATGAAGCTCGTCTGGTTTCTCGCTCTGTACGTACTCATGGCCACCCTGGTGATTGGCGCTGAAGCATTTCCAGATGAAAGAAATGACAACTTAGGAGGATCTGAGCCTAATGTTGTACCTATACAAGCAGGAGTTGAGTTACTGTGTCCCACATCAAATAACGAATGCTTTGCGACTGCTATGTCATATGCTATGGCAGGAAAAAAATAAAATAAAAATTCATTGCTTATTTTACTTCACACACCTCGAACTTCGTCAAAAAAATCTTCAACAACTGCAAAAATTTATAACTGTACATGAGTCTGCACAATACAGTTTGTTTACTTTCTCTTATTTGTTATTTATATGAAAGGCACTGTAGGTAGGTACCTACCTACCTATAAAAGCGCATAAATCTCTATAGGTACTGCAGCTGAAAGTAGTGCGTAATCGTACCTGACAGGAATAAGGAGACGTAGGTAGGTAGGTATATTATTTATTGTTAGGACAAGGGGCAGGAGGCAGTGTTTGTTTTGTAATAAATATCTCTGCCATAAGTTAGTATGGGAACTTTGAATCGAACCTGAACCTATAATACTGAAGGTACTTCGGGTTTGCGATTTTTCTGGGTGTCCACGGGATGGTACCTACAAGTGTGCCGAGTTTCAGCTCTATCGTACTGCTGGAACATGCTAATAATTTGTATAGGTGAGTCAGTGAGTGAGTGAGTCAGTGAGTGACCCTCAAAAACAGCTAAGTTTGGGATGTCACTGCTCAGGTACGGTTGGACGTAGAAGTTTGAAATTTCATTTAGGAGGTCCCGTGAATGGGACCCTACAACAGGAAAAGTGTACCAACTGTTCGAGCCACGCCCCCTTGCCTCCTGTAGAGAGGCACGAAAAGTGCACAACTCTGGTTCCTGTATATACCTAACATGCTGGCAGTGCTCGAGGCTTTGTCGCGCTTTCTTTTTCTTTAAAACTTGGCTGCATGCACTACCGTGCATGTTGATAGATTTAAATGCACTCAAGAAAAGCCGTAATGCATTATTTTTTGACGATGTCTAAACTATGCAGTAGGGGCATTAGCTGAGTTGTATTTGTATACTTGACACCCGTAATCATGCAAGCTTGGTTTTGGCTCTGACGGCCACCATTTTTGCCCGACCAAAAATTCCTGGAAATACGTAGTCCCTCGGCCGTAATCTTAGATAGGTCCGTACGAAATTTCATCAAAATCGGGTGAACGGTATAGGCTCTGGAGCAGGGAACGGTCGGACAGACTTTTTTCAGAAACCACTTTTTTCGGCTTAGGGCACCCCCAGGATCGTGGTAAACCAAATATTTCAATTTCGAGATTTTGCACGAAAACAATACCTATACTTTCTCGCCATACCTATACCCATTATGGCTAGCGAGAAAGTAAAAATGAAAAAAATGTGAAATCATTGGAATACCCTATGCTATGTAGGTACCTACCTATACTAGTACAGGCACTGCCTGCACCATGAAACACACTCGAGCTAGCTCGATTGATGAACGACACAACCGTTCGGTTGCACATCGCGTCACTGCTGTCACCTCCGAGATCATAATTCTTGGCTTAAGTGCAAAATTCCAGACTCACCCGTTTATAACAAAGTTGGACCATAGATTGACCATGATTTTCACCATCTTGAGTTCTCTCTCTGTGTAGTCGTGACCTTCCATGGGGAAGAGATATCCTAGGTCGTCAGAGTGCGCCACTCCTAAACAAACAAAAACTTTGTTATTTACTATCGAGCATAGGATCGAATCTTCGGAGAGAAAAAAATTATTTGGGGAAAAAAACTATACCTTAGGAAATGATGTAAGTCTGATGGCTGTCTTAGGGTGCGTCCCACCATACTCGGTTAACGGTTAAACTCCAGTTAAATTTGGTTGAAAAAGACCCACGAGCATCTATCTGAGATCACTCACACCAAATCTCATTACTGTCATTCTATTACTTTAGTCCCAAATGCGTTCCGACCATTCAAAAACGTGGTTTCTCATTTTGAACTCATTTTCAACACTTTTTTGACTACAACGGCCGTAATTTTGAAGATAACAAAATTCTGTTCGACAGATGTTTAAGTTACATGGTCCTACACACATTTACTAAATTACATGACAATAATCGGTCAATAAATGTGAATGGCGCCGAAACGATCGAACTTTGATCCAGAACGGCCGTAATTTTCAACCAATTCAATTTGAGTTGCAAATGACCTCGAAGCATCTATTTCTCAACACACTTACCAATTTTCAGTGTTATAAATTGAAAAGTGTAGCGTCGGCGCTTGTCCGACTAACCAAAAACACGATTTTTGAATTATTTTTTGACAATAGTGGCCGCAATGTTTGACCAATCAAAAAATCCTTGAAAGTGCCCCTCGGTAGTGATTTTAGGCAGGTCCATACCAAATTTCATCAAAATCTGATGAACGGTATAGGCTTTAGAGAAGTGTACGGACGGACTGACTGACTGACTGACTGATGGACGGACAGGCTTTTTCCAGAAACCACTTTTTTGGACTCAGGGGACCCCCAGGATCATGGGAAACCCAAAATCTCAATTTCGAAATTTTGCACGAAAACAATACTTTCTCGCCATATATGCCTAGCGAGAAAAGTAAAAATTATTACACTCTAAAAGTGGCAGGATTTTAGGCTGGTATGGGAGGTGAAAATACCGAAAGTGACGTAAGCTTTGGCTACTTCTGCTAAGCTCCGCATCTTCTGCTACCTACGTATCTCAGTAACCTAACTGTAGCAATGTAACGATATAATATGAAAGTCAGACAAGAATAACATACCTAGCTACTCTACTGTCTCAACTATGAAACCGGAAATCAAAATTTTCAACTCTCTATATCTAAGAAAGGAGAAGACCTTTGGAACAAATGTTTTAGGGTTTAGTCAACCTTTCATAGCAAAATACTGCCCACCGGGTTTTCTCCCTACCAGTGAAGGCCAGGAAAAATCTGGACAATTAGGGAATAGTTCCCGGGTCCTTTTGCTTCTTCCGGCCCATCCTTTAGGTACTTAGGAACGTACCTGTCGGAAAAGGGTACATAGTGTCCCAGGTTGGCTCCGAAGCGGCAAGCTTGGAGACATTCCCGTGGAAGTTGAAAGAGTAGAGGTAGCTCGGTTGGAACTGTGACATGTAGCGAACGATTTGATTGGTTGGTGCTTTCATTAAGAAGACACTGAACAGCTGAAACGATTCATCAGAGCACTGTCGTTAGATTCAGTAGGGCCTGTAGTGGGCTCTGACCATATCGGGGTGATTCCGTCAGAATCACGCTCGATAGTCGAGTTTTCCCGCAGCCGGTGAAGGCTGGCAAAGTTCAACATTTGGGTGACTGGGTCCTCGATCCTCTTCGTTCGTAACGTTGCACCGGCCATTTAAATATCCAATACTAAGGGTGCGTCCCACCATACTCGGCTAAAGGTTAATCTCCAGTTAAATTTCAATTATAGCACGGTGGTAAAAACCGAATTTAACTGGAGATTAACCGTTAACCGAGTATGGTGGGACGCACCCTTAGTGTACCTACTCGAAAAACAGTCGAAGAAAACATAAACAAATACGATTGAACTTCTAACATACCTAGACTTTATGGCATACTGTATTTACTGCGGTGATTGCACCACCCTTTCTACCTTTCGAAGGAATTCGTTCTCCAGTAAATGCTAAACATATAGTGTCCTGTTCGCAGTCTTTGGTTTTTTGTTCGAATAGCACACTATGTTTAGCTTTTATAGAGCAGCAGACTTACGTCAATCAGGGCTGGACTGGCTTCCTCAAAGGAAGTCACCCCCTGGAAGTATTTGTTCTGGTAGAAGTCAATGGCAGCGTTAGACTTGTCCACGAGGCCCATCACCCGAAGAGCGTCTTTCGTTACATTTCTTCTGAAGTAATCCACCGTGGCATTGTACACTAACGCATACATTTCTGAAATATAAGAAACAGTGACATAGAAATTTTTGTTCCTGGATTTTTAGGTATAGATTTCGACCTGTAGTCTCACTTTTAAAAAATTTCTTAACAGTTCTTCGTTTCATGGCCCCTGGATTCCAAAATCACCATCAGCTCAAAAGTTTAGATATTGTGTATAGGAGGACACTATGTTTAGCTTTCACTGGAGAACGAATCCCTTCACAAAATACAGTATGCCATACCTGCAACGAAGGCTGTGCCCTCATCCCTCGTGGTGCCGCCCATGATGGGTACTTTTTTGAAATTTCCCTGCTCGAAGCTTTCACTGGGTAGCTCAGTTAGGTATTTTCTTTTGCCCCTTTTCTGAACGACCATGTAGCAACCCTGGTCATGGTCGAAGGAACCCTGCCATAACAAAAAATCAAAACCATTAAGCTTCCTGGAATGGTCACTCGGGGATGGCTATTCCTCCGCACTGACATCCCTTGAATTTGAATTGAATTTGGTAAAAGCGTTAAGAGGACGCTATACCTGACGGTGCATTTTTTGCCGCCTATAAGATTAACATTGCGAGCGGCGATTCATTTTCAAGGTTTACCCTTGGTTGGAAAGACACAAAATTTTGCCTGTACCTAGCCCTAACAATGTTGTAGGGAGTGTTCGAAGCAGATTTCCCAATTTCTCACTGGTTTCTTTTATTGCAACTCTTTTGCAAATGCTAGCATCGCATACCTCAAGAAAAGTGCTGTATCTCGAAAACCAGTAAAAAAAAATGGGAAATCTGCTTCGAACACTCCCTAGAACATTATTAGTGCTAAGTACAGGCAAAATTTTGTGTCTTTCCAACCAAGGGTAAACCTTGAAAATGAATCGCCGCTCGCAATGTTAATCTTATGGGCGGCAAAAATGCACCGTCAGGTATAGCGGACCCTTAAGTGGAGAAAAGTCAAAATACCCTAAAGTTCTCCCAGAAAATGTACTTTAAAAATGTCAATTAATCAGCATGGCGGGGGCACTGCTTACCAAAAACCTGACATGAGCGTCAACTAAGTCCTCAGCAGGAACTTTTCTAAGGCAGTCAGCGATTTCTTGAAAATCGGTGGAAAAACAGTCAGCCAACTCAGCGATAGCCCTCGTCGAAGCCAGGGAGTTTTCCACAGCTGCCCATCGAGGAAGTGCTGACCCACTGTGCAGCACCATTTGCGAAAATAAACCTGTAGAATTTTCAAAAATAATTACGAGGATGCTATACCTGACGATGCATCTTTTGCCGCCCATAAGATTAACATTGCGAGCGGCGATTCATTTTCAAGGTTTACCCTTGGTTGGAAAGACACAAATTTCTCACTGGTTTCTTTTACTGCAACTGTTTTGCAAATGCTAGAATGCAAATGCTCAAGAAAAGTGCTGTATCTCGAAAACCAATAAAAAATTGGGAAATCTGCTGCAAACACTCCCTAGAACATTGTTAGGGCTAGGTACAGGCAAAATTTTGTGTCTTTCCAACCAAGGGTACACCTTGAAAATGAATCGGCGCTCGCAATGTTAATCTTATGGGCGGCAAAAAATGCACCGTCAGGTATAGCGGGCCCTTAAGGGCTTACCCTTGGCCCGAAGGCACAGATGTTAGTTAATTATGTTAACCCACCTAAAACTGTAGGTCCCGACCGGTGACTAACACGATGGGTGCAATGTTAACTCACCTTCAGGGACTATTGGGCTGACCAAGAGTGAGCTCGCGGCAGCAGCGCCAGCGCTTTGTCCGACTGCTGTGACTCTAGCCGGGTCCCCCCCGAACCATCTGATGTTGTCTTGGACCCATTCCAGGGCTAGGAGAACGTCCAGCAAACCCGCGTTACCGGGGATCGAGTCCGTCTGAAGCGTGGCGAACCCTGGAATGGTAATTATCGAACGATTTTGAGAGACAGCCCTGGTAGAGCTAGTGATGCACGAAAATTTCTTGTCTTATTGCTTTTGTTCTTGCATTTCTTGCATGCAAGAACAAGAACAAGAACAAGAAGTGACCTGCAAGAACAAGAACTCTTGCATGAGTTCTCGCAAGAGTCTTGCATAAACCCAGGCAGTTTTTTTTCAAAGCTTCATTCATGGATTGCAGTCCATACTTTGTACGAAAAACTCTGCAGACTATGCGAAGATAGATTGCACTTGACATGGCCGTGCGGTAGGCTAAAAACCACATTATAACCGCAGAAAATTCCATTTTTATGCAAGAAATTGCAAGAGTCTCGCAGCAAGAACAAGAACAAGAGCAAGAAGTGATTTTTACTGCAAGAACAAGAACAAGATCGGATTTTTTACTGCAAGAACAAGAGCAAGAGTCGCTTTGCGAGAACAAGAACAAGAAATGCCGTTTCTTGTTCTTGTTCTTGCATCGTGCATCACTAGGTAGAGCCTTGGAGCCTTGCTCAGAAGGGGGTGATTTTATTTGTTCCGAATTACTTCAGGATCTTCAGGATAGCTGCTTACCAAGTGGTCCAAGCCGGTACTGGATGACGACTAACACAAGATCTTTCTCTAGAAGAAACTCAGGGAGGAAGTCGTGGGCTGAACCAACGTAGAACGAACCTCCATGGATGTAGAATAGAACTGGCAGCAACGTGTCTTCTTCATTCTTTGGAATCTGTCGTCAAAAAAGATGCAAGTCGCGTGAAGGCATTCTATAGAAAGGTAAAAGGCAAAGAAAAGTAGGAAGAACTTCAAACAGCCTCTTTTCAGTCGTGTTCGACCGTTTGTTGGGAGTGATTCTGTCGAATATATTATAATAGGAAGCCTCACACGCTTGACTTGTGGTGTCCTTAGTAACCTTGAAGAGTTACGAGGGAGATAAATATGTAAATATCGTTACAAACGCCACAGTACAGACATTCATAGAGGTTGAGTTCTAGACATATTTAGTACCCATTAAAAGTCAAGGACTGACAAATTCATTGCCAGAAAACAGTCAGTAAATACCTACAGATGTTCACAGACTCCATTTTTTAATGGTTTGTTTGACTATAACATTACATCGGTCCACTGTTGCATTTTTTTTTTTTTTTTTTTTGTGAATAAGCGCAGGACCCGAGGGGGTATTCGCGCTTTAGTACCTAAGTAGGAACGCCAGCAGCCGCCGGACCACCTATCTGGCCATGGAGGGGCCAGGGGGCGGTGGTGGGCGGCTGATGGCGTACAGGGGGAGTTATTGGGGTTTAGATTTGCTGAAGGAGATGGGAAGCATGGAGGAAGTGAAGGGTGTGAGAGATGTTGGAGGAGTTATCGCCCAGGGCGTCAGGAAGACTGGTGGCCATGGAAGGAGGGCGAAAAGGTGAGTACTGCCGGCAGTGGAGAAGAAGATGGTCGACGGTGATGGGGGAATGACAGGTAGGGCAGGGCTGGGGCGGCTGACGGGCCATGAGGTACCCATGGGTCACTCTTGTGTGCCCAATCCGAAGCCGGGCAAGGACAACCTCTTCGAGCCGGTTAGGACGAGAAGCTGTGGACCATTCGCTGATGAAAGGTTTGACAGCCCTGAGTTTGTTGGCAGAGAGTTCAGGTGCATCCCAGCGCGCCTGCCATCGACGGTGGATCAAGCGACGACAAGCGCTGGAAAGATCAGAGGCAGAGAAGAAGGGGAGGGGTGGGGAAATGAGGGTGGCCGCCATCTGGGCAGCCGCATCAGCAGCCTCATTCCCGGATATATTAACGTGGGATGGAGCCCAAAGGAAGTGGATTTTCCGCGGATGGGAGATGCCGGACAGTTCGGAGCGAATAGCCGCGACCAAGGGATGAACAATATAGAGCTGCTGAAGAGCGGCTACGCCACTGTTGCAGATCCATACATACAGGGATGACCATTATCCAAAAGACGATATGGGGGGATAAAATAATAAAAACTAAATAGCATTGGCGTAGCTATAGGGGGGGTCCGGGGGGTCCGGACCCCCCCCCCCCCCCCCCCCATTTAAAAGTTATAGCTACACCTATGCTAGATAGCAAATGGATTTTTCAAGGTACCCGTCGGGGCTGGGTATATGCAGGATTCACACAAAAAATTGGACACCTCGGGAACAGATCCTTGTCCAAGACGCTACCGACGCTACCTTTGGAGTGAAGACGTTGAGAACGAGACAATCCTCCTCGTCTTCCTTCCGATCTACAAGATCAGGATCCAGGGGTGGGTAGTAGGTCGTGTCCATCTGCGGGCAGCGCTGACGCATCCGAGTCGCGTTGTACACCCCTTGCCATGGCGGGAATTTTTGAGGAGGCTGAAATAAAAAAGAATACACTTTTTAGCACCGGAGTTCGATTCCTAGACCACGTAATTTTTTTAATCTTTTTTCTGGAAAAACTGTGTGCCTGCTCTAGCTAGTTCATCCTTCATCCGATTTTGATGAAATTGGGTAAGCACCTGTCTAAGATTACAACGCAGGTACAGTTTTAAGGAATTTTAAAAAAACTTAACGGAACAGAAGTTATTGACGAAACTATTTTATAACAAGGGACTCACTTGGAAACGTCGATCTTGGGAAGGAGATAGCGCATAGTTTATGCCAAGGAAATAGTAGACTGGCCGTTCAGTAAAGAATGTAGTGGAAGAGGTTCCTTCTAGTTGGCCAAGGGATGGGATGTATACCACTGGGTCTTCTTCTAGCCTGGGCAAATACGCTTAGTTCTTAGGCCCTAATCACACTCTCATATCTGTTTAGATTAAATATATAACCAATAAAAAATTTATCAACAAAAACTTTAAATATCATATCATTCAAATAATGTGATTGAGGTGCAACCTACATTTTCTATTTTCTGGAGTACCTAATTAGGATTAGGACCAATTTTTTAGTGACAGATAAATCGTAAAAGTGGTCGAAAAAAGGTAAACGAGTACCTATCAAATATACATTCCTAGGAATACTCAAAAAAGAAACTTTGCGACCTGGTAGGGGTGGAGTTTGTAGGAACTCCTAGCGTGGTAGAAACGACCACCATAAGAAGGAGAACTTCAAGAGTCAGAGACATGTCGTTATCAGATGAAGAAAGCTAACACAACAACCGACTTGTAAGCTCACTCTGGCATTACTGACAAGTCGCGAATGAATAGATAGATAACAACTTGGCGCGAACGATAGCGTGATATGGGTCTTTAAAAAGATCATGGGGCGCGAGGCCAAGTTCAAATTCAAGGTCGAAAATGCAAATCTTTCTTGGCTTCTTCTGGTTTCAGTGTCAATGAAGACCAAGACCTTCGCTATTATTGTTTACTTTTTTTCAGCAAACTTTATGAGGAAACTATTGAATATTTTAAAATGTTCTGAAATATAGGTATATAGGTCTATACCTATAATATGGCCGAAATTCACAGGCTAGGTTTGTTGTTATTTTACGGTCGAAATTCTGAAAATAACTGATCGCCTTTAATGTTATGATTTATAAAGGATTAACTCGGTGGGAGGGAATTGAGCGATGAAACAAGAGTGCCCAGGTTCTAATTTCGACATCGCGAGATTTTTTCCAAGCCAACCCACCCCCGGCCTTTCCAGGGTCGTAAGTAAAATAATTTTTGGAAATTTGTTACTGAATCTATGGGTAAAATACTCGTACTCGTATAGGTACGGCACTTTAAGAGGATGACGCTATACCTGACGAAGCATTTTTTGCCGCCCATAAGATTAACATTGCGAGCGGCGATTCATTTTCAAGGTCTACCCTTGGTTGGAGAGACACAAAATTTTGCCTTTACCTAGCCCTAACAATGTTCTAGGTCGTGTTCGAAGCAGATTTCCCAATTTCTCCCTGGTTTCTTTTATTGCAACTGTTTCGCAAATGCTAGCATCGCATACCTCAAGAAAAGTGCTCTATCTCGAAAACCAGTAAAAAAATGGGAAATCTGTTTCGAACACTCCCTAGAACATTGTTTGGGCTAGGTACAGGCAAAATTTTGTGTCTTTCCAACCAAGGGTAAACCTTGAAAATGAATCGCAGCTCGCAATGTTAATCTTGCACCGTCAGGTATAGCGGACCCTTAAGTGAATGTGAACCTACTTGGTTCATTGTAAAATTTTTTATCTAGAGATAACCTGAGAAATGCTATCGTCAATTTTTTTCAAGTAGATATTTTGCCTACCCGTGTATCTATCTAAGGCCTTATACAAAACGTATTGGAAAAAAAGAAAAAAATAATAATAATAAAACTCTTCCTTCCTTCAGATAGTCTGACTCCGCCCCTGCTTTGTAGTGCTACTGTCTTATAATCTCTACAGGAAGTAGGTTTATCTGTAAAATATCTTAATCTGCTGTCACCGTTGAATAGTCATGTTTGGTACGGTAATCAGTAACCACTAGAATAAGTAAACACTTTTGTGATACCTACACTAAATCAGGCAAACTATCCGTACTTAGGTACCTTACCTATATTTTGAATTAGGTAGAATACCTAACCTGCGAAGTTACCTATATGCAGGTTCCCATGAATTTTACCTGTTTCAGTGCCCAGGGTAGTCAGGTTTCGCAGTGGCATGTTTCAACGGACCTCAACCAAACCAAAATTCCAAAAAAAAAATTACTTACCCTAAATCGCCTTTTCCCCGAAGGTGCTTCGGCATAGTTGATCCCAAAAAAAGAGTAGACCGGCCGTTTCCGAAAAAACGTCTCTTTTTGAGTTCCACCGATTGTACCGAGGGCTGGAACATACACCTCGGGGTGCCGGCCGTCAAAATAAAAAGGCACCACAGACGGGAAAATTAAAGTCAAAAAAGCTGTCGCTAGTACGGTTAACTCAACGGATGGCACCATCATTTTAGGATTCCCTCACGGAGGCTGAGTTGGGACCGTTCCAGATACCTTGCCCCGGGGGCTCCCATCATTTTTACAACGTTTTGCTGAATGAAACTGGTTGGGAGAGTGTTCCAAGCGAAACTGAGCCCTAAAACCCTGCTGAAAATATCGATTTTCACCTCCCCCTCCCCCCCCCCCACTTTGCCTTTCGCCATTCATGCCCCCCCCTTTTTGCGGTTTTCTAAAGGGGGGGGGGGGGCTTTTTGATGACGTTTTTTCGACCTTGGTTACCTACAGGTGGAAAGTCTTCCAGTTCCTTACCATGAATATTTAAAGTTAGTAAATTTATCTTCCAGATACCTAACATTAGCCGGAAAATTTATCCTGCCGTTAAAAGTCCACTAGGTAACGTTATGATGAGGGCGCTATCGGCAGGATGGTGAAAGACACCAACTTTTTTACATTTCCAATAGTTTTTCGCATTTTTCCTTTGAGGACACTGTTGGCTATTTAAATGTTCTGAAATATAAAATGTCTTTTTAATGGCTACGTTGTGATTTTTTAAAAAATTAGTCCAAAATAATTACCCAATCATTAATTCACAGCTATTAACTTCTGACGTTAAAAAGACATTTTATATTTCAGAACATTTAAGTATCCAACAGTGTCCTAAAAAAATTGTCGGAAAAAAATAAATAAACAGAAAATGTATATTCCTTCTTAAAACACTGTCCCTTCCTGCGTGATCATAAAAATTCCGGTTTATTTTATTCAAATTAACCTGAAATACGGTGAAAAAACAAGAAAAATGATATAAAAATAAAAATTTCTCGACTTTTAAAAAAATAAGAAAAGTTGGTAAAAACAGTTTACGCGGGAACCGGAAACTTCGCCGATTGACTGAAGAGCGCTCTAGTGGTGAATGCTTGAACTAGTATCAGAAACTCCGTGCGTTGAGTCTGGGTGCAGAATTTCCCCCATACTACGATTATAAGGTAATGGAATATATCGAGACGGTAATTTTGAGATCGAAAAATGCGCAGTAACGAAAAATGTTCGACCCCTACTTGAAAGTGAGTGTTTGGTATGCTATATACCGCTTGGAGCGGGTTGCTTCACACCGAGACCGTGTGGCCTAATGGATAAGGCGTCGGACTTCGGATCCGAAGATTGCAGGTTCGAGTCCTGTCACGGTCGAATTTTTTTTACTTCATTTTCGGTCATTTATTTAAGTATTGTATTTATTCTATGATATCTAGATACAAAACAACTCGCTCTGGGCGTAATATTGGGGTTTTAGTGGTCTCGGTAATGTTGAAAAAGTAACGTAGTTGTCTATAAGTTAAATATGGGTGTGATATAGCTCGTGCTATTCCGATTTTAAGTGGAATTCCTACCCTTACCCTTACCATGTCTTTGAAGGTGAAATTCGCGTTGTCTAACCGCCAGTTTAGCACTGAGTTATCGTCAATCATTTTTATAAATCAGAAACTGAGATACACCAACGGAAGGTATGAATGGAATTTTAGTAATTTTTCAAATACCTACCAAAAAACTTCTGGTCAAATAATATTGTGAACGCAAAAATCGGAGGACTGGTTCTACGAAGGGAGGTAGAAAATTAGTCGACTCGAACGCCGCTAGGTGATGCAAGCTCCCAGCTCCCCACCCAACATGTCAATATCCACGGGGACCTACAGTTTTAGATGGGTTCCGAACCACCACAGCCTCGATATATATTTCATGCTGAGGGAGGTGAATACCGATCAGAAAAATGTTAAGAGGACGCTTCTGTTGACGGTGCAAGTCAGCGCTGGCTCCGAGGCGAGATGAAGCGTATATGAGTGAAGAAGGCTATTGTGATTACAGAGACCCTGACTTCTTATGGCTGTAGCAACTGGGTAGGTACGTACAACTGCATGCGGGTTCTGTTATCTTCGCTTACTCTGCATTACGTGACCATACCAGGTGTCCTATTCCCTTTCTCGAACGCCAGCAAACCCACCCAACTAACACCTTCAAAATTTATTGTAAGAAGATAAGGCACGCCATGATGCAATATACGGGGAACAGTTCTTCTTACAATAAATTTTGAAGGTGTTAGTTGGGTGGGTTTGCTGGCGTTCGAGAAAGGGAATACACCTCCGTGTCCCCAGTACCTGCTGTCACTTTACTAATACCATTCATAAGGCGATTCACGTCCAGACTTCAGCCAACCCACAATTTCCCGGGGGGGGGGGGGGGGGGGGGGGGGGGGATGGCCGGTATTTTTTTTGTTCAGATCGGGGAAAACCCCCAAAAAACCCGCTCAAAAAATTTTTTTTACTTGACGGTGCACAAGTGGTCTTGGAATTTTTGTCCTTCACTTTGGTAAAGGTTAGTTCCATGATATCGGCTCGGTGCGCGGTGCGGTGCACCATATTTTGGATAGGAAATTATATCAACATCTGGGAGGGCCCGGTGAATCAGTGAAGGCCCTCTGTGTTTCGCTTATGTGTTGTTGTGAAATTATGACCGAATGACCGTTTATTTTTGGTTCAGAGGACGTCCAGTGGCAGTTTAGTAAGTATCCTGCAGGGAAAGTCTGAAATCTTTGTTCGTAAGTAGGTATGGTGCCTACCTAGGCAATTCTATTTTTTCAGATTTATTTCAAATGCAATACTATACGTGATACAATACAAATTACGAGAAAATACAATACATTTCCAAACAACATTATTCATAGACCCAAAATATGTACCAGGTGTGGGTACAGGTGGAGGCAGGTATAGTAGGCAAAACCTACATGTCAGAAATTTGTATTGGAGTAATAGGGAAATGCTGTACAATGTCTGACTTGACTGCCATACAGGAATGTATAGATAATGTGTAAATTTTTACTTTCTCGCTAGCCATATATGGCGAGAAAGTATTGTTTTCGTGCAAAATTTCGAAATTGAGATTTTGGGTTTCCCATGATCCTGGGGGTCCCCTGAGTCCAAAAAAGTGGTTTCTGGAAAAAGTCTGTCCGTCCGTCCGTCCGTCAGTCCGTCAGTCCGTCAGTCCGTCAGTCCGTGCAGTGCTCTAGCGCCTATACCGTTCATCCGATTTTGATGAAATTTGGTATGGACCTGTCTAAAATCACCGCCAAGGGGCATTTTCAAGGATTTGTTTATTGGTCAAAAATTGCGGCCGCTATTGTCAAAAAACCGCCAAAATAATTCAAAAATCGTGTTTTTGGTTAGTTAGACAAGCGCCGACGGTACACTTTTCAATCTATAACACTGAAAATTGGTATGTGTGTTGACAAATAGATGCTTCGAGGTCATTTTCAACTAAAATTGAATTGGTTGAAAATTACGGCCGTTCTGGACCAAAGTTCGATCGTTTCGGCGCCATTCACATTTATTGACCGATTGTCATGAAATTTGGTAAATTTGTGTAGAACCATGTAACTTAAACATCTGTGGAACATAATTTTGTTATCTTCAAAATTACGGCCGTTTTTGTCAAAAAAGTGTCGAAAATGAGTTGAGAATGAGAAACCACGTTTTTGAATGGTTAGAACGCATTTGGGACTACAGTAATAGAATGACAGCCATGAAACTTGGTAGGAGTGATCTCAGATAGATGCTCTTGGGTCATTTTCAACCGATTTTGGATTGCTTAAAAATTATGCCCGCAAAAAAATCTCAAAAAAATAAAAAAAAAATAAAAAAAAAATCACATGGGGCGAGAAAGTTAAGTGCGACTGTTGTCGGACCCTTTATTATACCTACAATATACTCGGCTGTCGAGGCTTTCTGTTACCTAATAAGTCACACTATACAGAAGAAACTGTTAGGTGCCTAATAGGTCCTACGCCAAATAGGAAAAGATCGGTCTAGGTAGGTAGGTAGGTGCCTACATCCCTCCAGGAGGTAAACAAAACATATACCTAGAAAAATGCACCCCACACCGCCACAATAACTACTCTTCATTCAGCGCAGTCATATCTATGGGTAAACAGAACAGCCTCGATAGCCGAGTGGTCGAAATGGTTTTCTATAGAGGAACACTGAACAATCACACCGGTTTCACAACTGAAATGTTCAACATTTCAAGTGAAATTTATATTGAGGCTGTAGTGGTTCGGAACCCACCTAAAACTGTAGGTCCTTATTGTGTACTGCACGATGGCTGGGGAGCTGGTATTCGGTATTGCGGATAAGGTGTACCTACTCATCGCACTTCCGCCGATACTTGCTTCGGATTGTCGCACGACACTGCGACTTAGTTAGCAGAGGGTTGGGGGGGACAAGCCCAGCAACTAGACCGTTTTCAAGAACTGTCCATTGTGCTCAGCTGGCAGCACTACCAAATACCAGCTCCCCAGCCATCGAGTAAACGATGGGGACCTACAGTTTTAGGTGGGTTCCGAACCACCACAGCCTCGATATAAATTTCACTTGACATGCTGAACATATCAGAACAACTTTTTGGTAGGATTGGGATCGAACCGGTGTGACCAGGCTGTCTCTGCTCCTCAAAAGTCGACCATTTAGACCACTCGGCTATCGAGGCCGTGACACTGCGACTACTTCGGAGTGTACTTCTTACTTGTTCCCAATGTTCGTTGACTGGCGGATGGGGTTCGAATTTTTTATTTTCCAGAATGATTCACCTCTAGCGGCGGCTCACTCTGCCGCTTGGTGCACCTGGTTACGGGTCGCACTGACTGGAGGATATTTTTTTACTTTCTCGCTAGCCATATATGGCGAGAAAGTATTGTTTTCGTGCAAAATTTCGAAATTGAGATTTTGGGTTTCCCATGATCCTGGGGGTCCCCTGAGTCCAAAAAAGTGGTTTCTGGAAAAAGTCTGTCCGTCCGTCCGTCCGTCCGTCAGTCCGTCAGTCAGTCAGTCAGTCAGTCCGTGCAGTGCTCTAGCGCCTATACCGTTCATCCGATTTTGATGAAATTTGGTATGGACCTGTCTAAAATCACTGCCGAGACACATTTTTAAGGATTTTTTGATTGGTCAAAAATTGCGGCCGCTATTGTCAAAAAACCGCCAAAATAATTCAAAAATCGTGTTTTTGGTTACTTAGACAAGCGCCGACGATACACTTTTCAATCTATAACACTGAAAATTGGTATGTGTGTTGACAAATAGATGCTTCGAGGTCATTTTCAACTAAAATTGAATTGGTTGAAAATTACGGCCGTTCTGGACCAAAGTTCGATCGTTTCGGCGCCATTCACATTTATTGACCGATTGTCATGAAATTTGGTAAATTTGTGTAGAACCATGTAACTTAAACATTTGTCGAACAGAATTTTGTTATCTTCAAAATTACGGCCGTTGTAGTCAAAAAAGTGTCGAAAATGAGTTGAGAATGAGAAACCACGTTTTTGAATGGTCGGAACGCATTTGGGACTACAGTAATAGAATGACAGCCATGAAACTTGGTGGGAGTGATCTCAGATAGATGCTCTTGGGTCATTTTCAACCGATTTTGGATTGCTTAAAAATTACGCCCGCAAAAAAATCTCAAAGAAATCCAAAAAAAAAAAAAAAAAAAAAATCACATGGGGCGAGAAAGTTTAGTGCGACTGTTGTCGGACCCTTTATTTATATATATGGAACAGCCCTGTGATTCACCTCTAGCGGCGGCTCACTCTGCCGCTTGGTGCACGGAAGTGCGATGAGTAGACCTTTACCGGTATTGCTGCCAGCTGAGCAAAATGGATAATTCTTGTAATGGTCTAGTTGCTGGGCTTGCCCCCCCCCCCCCCCCACCAGTCTAACCTAACCTATGGGTAAACAGAAAATTGCGGAATAGGTCCTACCCACACCATAGGAAGGTAGGTACGTGTAATAAACCAATATTAGGTAGGTACCTACCTACGTACCTCCTAGTGATTTGACTGATGTGCGATCCACATTTTATGCAATAGGTGTCCAGCATAACATAAAATCCAAAAATCATTTTTTTAGATAAACCTATGCCCACAGAATGTGGCAGATAGGTAGGTAAGTATACAGCCTACCTATATACCTACCCACGACACGGCAGTCACAGAATAAGGGTCTCTCCTGTATTACAAAATTTAGATAAGTAGGTAGGTACCTACCTAATTGCAAATTGCAACCCATCCCCCAATACAGTAGATGTCATCATAAGTCACCCAATCTATACCTACCTACGAGTCCTGTCCAACGACACCTATGATTCTCAGATGACAGGATGTTACACAAAAGCAGCTCATATCAACCAATCGACATGTCAGACATAAGAAGACAGGTCGTGATGTTCCGGTCGGAGCTAGTGCGGCCGAGGGACGTGAGAACCTCTCCCCGCAAGAGCTCAAACGATACTGAGCGGTGACCGCGCGTTTGCTTATTCACCATGACTTTTTTTCAAAATGTGTTTTTCACACATATTTATCATTTATTATTTGCCAACCTAAGGAGAAATTAAAAAAACTGCTTCGGTCACGAACTAAGTTACACCTTCTACATAACAACTGTAATAATTCGAAATTTTTATTCCCAGTCAAATACGCTCCCTATCCGTTTGAAAAAACCGTGTTTCACGATTTTTAATTTACTAAAAAATTAATTTCTAATAATCCGAGAACAAATTCGAAATTCTGCTACGAACGTTCCCTAGACATTTACTGGAGCTACTTCTATACAAAATTTCAAGGCAATCCGTCGGCCCGAAAAAATTAAAAAAAATTCAGAAGATAACATGGTAATCTAATGGGTGAAGCGCAGCCTTAATAGGATCGGGATCGAACCTGTGTTCCTGTAACGACAACCGTCTGGTGCCGTATCCTGGCTGAGGTCAAGTTTGTTGTCCTTACGAGAATAGTGAGGGGGGCTTAAGTACGTGTGTGTGTGTGTACACAACTGCTAAGTCCTTACGTCGAAACACTTAAGCCTCACTTCACTGTCTCACAAGTCTTAAGTGTTTTTTACGGAAGGTATACGTGTAAAGTGCCCCCTTGGGGGATTTGCGTGAAGATTGCGAAGTGAACGCTAGGTGGTTGTCTTTGTCTGAGCCACAATGGTTCAATCCTGGTCCTATTAAAATTTTTCTCACCTCTGATATATTCAGTGAAATGTATATCGAGGCATTCGAGGCATCAGAACCAACTTCCTTTTGCTTGGAGGCTTATATAAACACCTCTCCTCCCATTTCTCTTTAATCTACAGGGGAACCCTCCATTTTAATTGGACGAGGATCCTAGGTAGACCTCCAATGGGCTACTACAAATTCCAAAACAAAAGCTTTGCTTAGTCAGCGGGCCTACTAGGAGCAGTGGGGGGGGTGATCAATCCCCAGCCGCGCGATTATCTGCGAAAGCAAGCCGCATTTGCATAGCTGATTGAAAGGAGAGGGTGCCGAGGCAGGAAAGGGTGCAATTATCACAGCAAATTGCTGACTGGGGGGGGGGGGCGTCTTTTCCCCTACTCTACAGTCGCTAATTCTCGATTTTCCTTATAGAACTTCACGCCGGGTTCAAGAAAGTTTTTGGTTGATTGTAGGTTCCGGAACCGTTATCAATTATTCTCTTCTTTGCGGTTTCTAGGGCGTTAGTTGTCAAACCTCTCTATAGCGAGCTAATGGTGTCCGGACGAACCCTGACTCATAAAGACTTCGTTACTGTGTGAAAGGAGCCTAACTAAAATGAGTGTATCTCACATCGCATCGGTATCTTAAGGTGTCTTCACACGTTGCGTCCGGGAATTCACACTAATGACAGGACGTAGGTATGGCAGTTTTGAAGGAATGCCATCCCCACGCATTTGTAGGCCGAGGAAACGATTCCGACCCCCCATTCCCAGAAGCATTATGAGTAGCCACCTTTATGTGTAGGGGCTGAGGGTGTCTTTCCCCTTCCTCCCTTGGGGGATGATGGTGTCATCCCCCAACCCTCGCCTGTCTTCCAAGCCTCTAGTGTCAAAAGGGGGGGAGAACCACACCTGCGGCTGACAGTGGAAAAATATCATCATCTAAAGAAATTCTTTACCTCTGCAGTCAAGAGCCGGTTGTGTTTTGGGGGACACTGGGAGTACAGTTCGAGCCTGACCCTATCAAAGTTTTCTGGTCGGCGATCGTGATGGGGAGGTGGTTTGGAGTTTCGAACTCCAAATTTTTTACTCTTAATAATTTTACGACTACTCAGAACGATCCGGACTCCGGTTAAGTCCACAGGGATTCACCAACATAACCAAAGTTAGTTTTCAAAAGGTATCAGCATAATGAAGCTTTACGGGATGGGTTCTGAAAACTCCGGACCTTTGTCCAAATTAGGGTCCGGGACGCTGAACGGGACGCTGAACGGTATATGAAGACATTACAACAGCAGCAACGGCATAGAACCATTGGGGGTTGGGGACGCTCAGACCATTCTGGGATTAAACGAATGGGGTGGCTCAATTAAAAGTTGGGGGTATCTCCATTGAGGGGGAGAGGTCAGGGGGTGACCCCCCCCCCCCCCCCAAACAGTTAACTTTCATTTAAACGCGGCTGCTGTAACCGGAACCTTTGCTTCACACTTTCGCCTAATGTGCCTTCGGGATAGGTTTGTAAGTTGGGTTTTGTTTATTTTCTTTTAATTTCGTAAATATTTTGGGTCAATCATGTATACATCAAAATTACAGTAGTGTCTCTCTATAACGACTGTAAAGGTAGACACTCTAAATTTAATTCAGACGGAGCCTTATGAAGAATTCCTATTTTTCCATAATTTTTTTTTTTGACATACTCTGGTACTTTATAATCCTTTTTACACCTTTCTATAACGAGATAAAGAGCTAAAAAGACAGACTTTTTTGACACGTTTCAAAAATCTCTCTATAGCGAACATTACAGCAAAGAAATGTACATAGTCACTTAACGGCCCTTTTATGTACTACTGTACTTTGAGCGATCCCATCCCCTTTCATGGTACAGGGGAGGGGAAGGCGAGAGAAGGGGGAAGAGGACATTCGAAATTCAGAGGACGGTAACAAAATAGTTAGTTGGTTTAAATTCGTAAATAAATCGCGCGTGGGGTCCCGCGGCTTTACGAATTGTTTATGGCTGGCAAGGGGTAGAAGACTGCCAGTCGAGCTTTTATCGTGGGGCACGTGCTCTATAAAACCTTCATAGGAGCAGGATAGGGAATTTCCCTACCTTCCCTTCAGGCGCTTGCTGTTCAAAATTCGGAAAACAAACCAAAATGACACATTTTGGTACCTATGCTATAGATCGAGGCCAGATAATAGCAGCAGGCTAACAACTGTCTTGTTTATTTGACGTGTACACCGACTCTACAATTACATAGTCATGAATCTGCAGGCTAACAACTGTCAAGATCATTTGACGTGTACACCGACTCTACAATTACATAATCATGAATCTGCAGGCTAACAACTGTCAAGTTTATTTGACGTGTACACCGACTCTACAATTACATAATCATGAATCTGCAGGCTAACAACTGTCAAGTTTATTTGACGTGTACACCGACTCTACAATTACATAATCATGAATCTGCAGGCTAACAACTGTCAAGTTCATTTGACGTGTACACCGACTCTACAATTACATAATCATGAATCTGCAGGCTAACAACTGTCAAGTTTATTTGACGTGTACACCGACTCTACAATTACATAATCATGAATCTGCAGGCTAACAACTGTCAAGTTTATTTGACGTGTACACCGACTCTACAATTACATAATCATGAATCTTCAGGCTAACAACTGTCACATTTATTTAACGTGTACACCGACTCTACAATTACATAATCATGAATCTTCAGGCGTACAGCTGGCCCTATATTTTTTCGTCGTGCCAATAGCGCCCTTATCTTAGCGTTAAATAGAGGTTAGATTGTCCAGCAGACAGCGATCAAGCGTGGATTTTAACGGGAGGATAAATTTACTAATGCGTGCAATCCACCTTTAGTTTGTTGAACTTCGCCCAAAATAGATCTATTTTATCAGCCCCAATATAAACTTCAGGGGATCAATAACTTCCTCGGTAGTTAGTTATAGGGAAGTTTTAGGTAAACAATCCCGAAATCTCCCGAATCCTGACAAAGTGACCCAGCCAGGGGGGAGTAAATGAGGTTCCAGACTGTCAAGCTAGACAGGTGCCGAACTCTACTCATCGCTCAAACTTAAGCGGTGGAGGAGGGGGGGAAGAAGAGGGGTAGACCGGAAATGGAAAGTCATGGTGAGTTATACCCCCCTCCCCCTCCCCCCCCCCCCTCCCCCATATCTTGCAGCCTATAAATTCCGCGACTTTCCCGCCCGCAAGCAGTAGATAGGGAAATGCTGAGAATTAAGTAGACTGCCGTTGTCGGCGGCTGTTGGACACAACAGACTTGTATTTATGTTTATGGTGTACGTCCTGGAAGACTGAAGATGTACCACACGATAGGAACCTGCAGTTTTAGGTGGGATCTGAAAAATCTCGATATGACCGGGGTCGAACCGGTGGAGAGCTCCTGACTGATCGAAGGAACTGGAAAGGATCAGTACAGTGAACGGTTTCCTGGGTGTTTCCAAGCTAGTTTGGCGGAAAATCGGTTTTCAAGACGGAAATTGAGGGATATGCTAAGTTGGAAATAGCTCGTACTGTTTTTCCTTGATTTCGTCTCCTCCCGAGGATTTTCAGAGAACTCAATTCAATGTTGCGAAATAAATTGAAAATTTTCAGGATTTGTGTTGTGTGCTGAAATAGGGTTTAACGAGAAAATGGGTTACTAAGTACCTTATAAATGTCGTCACAATTCAATGTCACATCAACTTTTTTTTAAATACATTATATTTGTGATGAGTGACATTGATAATACTACAAAGGTCCAAAATTACTCGATCGCAAAGTCACAACATAGGTAGCCAGTTAGTTTTGGAAGATAAAAAGATAAAAATTATTATGTTTCAGAACATTTAAATATCCAACAGTATCCTCATAAAATGTACAGAAAAATATCTTACATTGTTCAAATTCCGAAAATACGCCAAAGGTAAAACTAATTTCCCCAATTTTTTGAAAATGACGGCGTAACGAGAAGGTAACGAGCCTACGGAGTCGGTGAACCTGAAATACAATGGATGCGAGCGCAGAGTTTTCACTTTTGCAGAAACTGAATGCACGTTTGTTAATATTGCAGGCCCGGAGCTGAAAGCACATGCCCTGCAGCTTCTGAAGCATTCAGCTGAAAGAGCTTTTTCAAAAAGTCCCCCCCGAATAGGTTTTACATTATTTATTTTACTCAAAGAGCTTTTAATACCGGAGCTGAGTTGCTTGTGAGACATTTTGAAATTTTGTATCGATCAGTTGTGCATGCTTGTATTTACGTCTAGTTCTTCTCTCTGAAGATCTCCATAGCCGAGTGGGCTAGAAGGATGTCTGTAGGATCCTGTCAAACTTTTTCGTCATGGTCTAGTTGCTGGGCTTATCCCTCCACCCTCTGCTACTAGTTCCTATTCTACAGTCTGTATCTACAATGCCAAAAAGACAAAAATATCTTACTACGGTTCTATGTTTTCAAAAAACGTAAACTTACAGCCAATGTATATTCACTCTTAAGGAACGTCAGATTTCGGAAACAACCCCATCACCCCCTTGAGGAATTGGGGGGTTGTAAAAAGCAGAGGGCGCATTGAAATTCAAACTTGCACATCCTAAGACCTTTTTGTGGCTGCACAACCCCTAAACCTTTTTGCCTTCAAATAGAAAAAGGTTCTCCATCACGTGTCTTTTTCTTTTAGACTTCCATTCACTTTGGGCATTCTATTAACATGCTCCCAATTCCAGTGAAAATAAGTCTCATCAACCAACCAACCAACCAACCAACCAACCAACCAACCAACCAACCAACCAACCAACCAACCAACCAACCAACCAACCAACCAACCAACTTATATTGGAGACATTTACTTTCTTGCTTTATGTATAGTCACTCTTGGTTGGTAATAAATTTAGGCTGAATTTCACCACCTCACGATAGTGCCTTTTAAAAGATCGAATAGCTATCGTTTCGGTAAAGCAGACGAAAAAATTATCCTGTCGTTAAATTTGTCGTGTCACTAGAATTCGTTTGCTTTGTTTACGTCAAATTTATTTCAACAATTTCAAGCAAATAAACGTGAAAAAACCCCTATTTTTTCGGAGAAAGAAGTTAAAATGTTGATTAGACTACATTAGACTACTTACACCAAATGAGTCGCAGGTATGAAAATTATCGTTTTCGCTAACGCACGGATAATCCACTCGAAAGCAAACGAAACGATAACGGTGCATGGTGAAAGCCGTTAACATTTTTTACCGATACGATAGCGCTATCTTGTACACGATAGTCTTCACGTTAACGTGGTGAAATCCAGCCTTTGTCATATACAGCAGCTCTATTGTGGATCTTGTTCATTATCTCGGGCGTTAGGCTTCTAATACTAAAACATAGGTAAAACTACACCACTCGTCATTATCAAAGTCGTTAAATTGGCGTCAACAGATCCGTAATAGACCAGCAGGGGTGGATAGACTTCACAAACGTGAATTATCGCTGCTAAACTCTTTTAGGTCATTGCGACCCCTTCTTTTTATGTCTACTTTTTGTTCTAAATAAAAGAAATTTTGGAAACCCTGTGATTTTTTTAGATAAATGGGTGTCGGAGGTTGACTGCAACCAAAATGGCGAGGAGGTTGAAGGTGCAGAGTACCTGACGGTGCATTTTTTGCCGCCCATAAGATTAACATTGCGAGCGGCGATTCATTTTCAACGTTTACCCTTGGTTGGAAAGACCCAAAATTTTGCCTGTAGGTACCTAGCCCTAACAATGTTCTAGGGAGTGTTCGAAGCAGATTTCCCAATTTCTCACTGGTTTCTTTTATTGCAACTGTTTTGCAAATGCTAGCATCGCATACCTCAAGAAAAGTGCTGTATCTCGAAAACCAGTAAAAAAAAATGGGAAATCTGCTTCGAACACTCCCTAGAACATTGTTAGGGCTAGGTACAGGCAAAATTGTGTGTCTTTCCAACCAAGGGTAAACCTTGAAAATGAATCGCCGCTCGCAATGTTAATCTTATGGGAGGCAAAAAATGCACCGTCAGGTATAGCGGACCCTTAACTATGGTATTAAATAAAATAATTCTATATTCCCAAGAGAACTGAATCGAAAAAGAATGAGGTCTTGGAATAGCACGACTCTCCGTCGAATTTGCACGCTTTCGCTCTATTTGGCGTGAATCTATACAAAGAGCGGATGAAGTGAAGGATTTACAGCTATAATAAACTCACTTCATCTGTTTTATTTGCGCAGTAAAGCTTTAGTATTGAATAATTGGAGTGAGTACTGCGCTAACGCGGATTTTATGCTTCCTTCTCCCCGAAGACTCAGCCATTGGGATGCAAGCTTTGCACTCCACAGACGTGCTTCCATTTTGCTGCAGTTCAGGTCTGACCACAAGACGTTTACCGCAGCAAATCACCCCGCAGTGCATCGTGCTGCAATACAAACGGAATTACCTGCCTGAAAAATATAAATTATGTACTTAGTCAATGTTCCTCGGCTATGTTAAGGGTCCGCTATACCTGACGGTGCATTTTTTGCCGCCCATAAGATTAACATTGCGAGTGGCGATTCATTTTCAAGGTTTACCCTTGGTTGGAAATACACAAAATTTTGCCTGTACCTAGCCCTAACAATGTTCAAGGGAGTGTTCGAAGCAGATTTTCCATTTTTTTACTGGTTTTCGAGATACAGCACTTATCTTGAGGTATGCGATGCTAGCATTTGCAAAACAGTTGCAATAAAAAAAACCAGTGAGAAATTGGGAAATCTGCTTCGAACACTCCCTAGAACATTGTTAGGGCTAGTTACAGGCAAAAGTTTGTGTCTTTCCAACCAAGGGTAAACCTTGAAAATGAATCGCCGCTCGCAATGTTAATCTTATGGGCGGCAAAAAATGCATCGTCAGGTCCTCTTATCCATCGTGCTCAGCTGGCAGCACTACCAAATACAAGCCGTCAATTTGGACCTACAGTTTTAGGTGGGTTCCGAACCACCACAGCCATACATTTCACTGAACATATGAGAGAATGACGATCAGAAAAAAATTTGATAGGAGCGGGATCGAACCGGTGTTTCTCCAGAGAGGACATAACTAGCTTTGGGAATTGCCTTACCGACTTCTCTACGTTCTTCTACAGAAAATTCTTCAAAATAGCAGAAATTGGAACTCCTCCATTGCTGCTACGTGGTTTGCTGTCGAAAAGATGCAGACCTTGCACCTGCTTCACGTCAGCAAATCCAATAAAATTCTCTAGCGCGTTTTTGCTGTAAATCAAAATTACGTGATCAGCTGTTTTATTTTTGTCCTAAACGTGGTTTGCTAGCCAGTACAACAAAATTGTTGACGTTTTTAATGTCCGTTTTCTGAGGAAACTGTTGGGTATTTATTTGGCTGGGGGGAAACTCAGCTGTCGCGCGTGATTCTGACCAAATAACCCCCTTGTGTACAGAGCTCACGAAAGTTTGCTCCCACCTCATCATTAGACTCGGTTAAAGGTTAAACCTCCGTTAGTATTTAACCGGGGACACAACCTACGAGTTACCGTCCTAAAACTTAAGACTCCTCAACTTGGAAAGGGAGAATTGGATGTAATTTGTCTTTGTAAGTCAGGGTAACGAGGTGGGCCGGGCCCCCCGGAGCTAGCGATTAGCTAAGTTGACCCCCCGGTTGATGTATGACCCGAGTGAATCGGTTCAAGCCCTGGGGTGAGGCAGGAGGTAGCGCGGCCGCAAGTGTTACTGCGAGGATTACGTTTATACCCAGATGGGTCACCTGTCGGATTTAGCTTTGGCTGAACTTTAAATGGATCCGAAAATCGCCAGCGAACCTTTGCAAAATTTAGGGGGTAGTAGAATGTCTCTGCACTTTTAGCGCGCGTATTTTATAGTTTAGATGAGTTTCTCCTTTTTCCATAGCATGGGTAAGAATAGAGAGCTCCATGCTATTGAAAATTGTGACACCTGGACGTCCTCCTTTACTTCCTATGGCGACCTCTGGACACTAGTCAATTTTTCCCCCAGCTGGTGAAAGCCAGGTCCTCAAAGTTTCTCCATGAAAAGAAATTTCAGCAAGTCAGCACTACAGATCCTCTGTATTCTTGCTTTGTCCTGCCACTGAATATCCCACACAAAAGAACAGCACTGAAATTGGCAAGACGCTGAAGGGAACACGCTGAAGGGTGAAATTTTTGTCTAGGAGACATATGTGTTTGATATCGACGTAATTTTCAACCCCTCAAGAGTGAAGTGGTTGAAGAAGCGGATAGATATGAAAGACTTTTTCAATCTCGACTTCTTTATCAAGTTGACAAACAAGTTGGATTCCATTGTCTTTTTGTATTGACAGTTGTCTTTTGGTGAGACAGTAGGTTACATTCTCACGCTCCGAGTTCCAACGTCAGCTTCGAGCTTTTTTTATCCCGTCTTTTTTCAAAAAAATAAATGGGTATGACAAAAAGCGCTGTCTGAGCAGCTTGTATGTCTTAGCTCCAACGATGGCTTTGACTTTCCTGACATTGCTTCCATCTGTTCTTGTAGGAAAATGGGTATACAGCTCTTCATTCGCAGATTCAAGGAGCACTACCACTTCCCCAGGGTACTACCCTACAATAGTACACGATTGAGACCTACAGTTATGGGTGGGTTCAACACGATAATAATATGTCTTTTTAGAAACCGATTTCAAAGAGCGAATTGTATTGTGAAATTCTACAAACTTGTTTCTGATAAGGGCGTCTACGCAGTCGTGTTTGTTTTCGTTTTTTACTTTCTCGCCCGTATGTAATACATGGGCTGAGGAAGTTATGTCTTCGTGCAAAATTTCGATTTTGAGATTTTGGGTTTCCCATGATCCTGGAGGTCCCCCGAGTCCAAAAAAGTGGTTTTTAAAAAATGTCCGTCTGACGTACGTACGTACGACAGTCTGTCGCGCAACTGGACGTCACACCGTACGTCCGATTTTGCTCAAATTCGGTATGTAGGTACCTAATGTAAATATCTGGATATATTTTTTGATAAATTCTGATAACTCAAAAATTGCGCCTGCTATGGTCAAAAAAGGCAAAAAATCGTGTTTTTTGACAGTTAAGAAGGGCTGGAAGCTACGTGTATCAAGTTGGAACCTTGAAAATTTGCAAAAGTGTTTTTGAATAGATGGTTTTAGGTCTTTTACAATCATTTGGAGGTGGGCCAATAACTTGGCCCAGTCTTAGCCCAAACGCGTTGGTCGACACTCCGGTAGCACTATTCGATTGATTTCAATAAAAATTGATAGGGAGGTGTACTTTAACCTATTTTGATGTTTTACCGAACGAAATTTATCCAACATAATAATTACGGCCAATATTGGCATTATCGTAGGAAAATTTTCCATAAATGGAAATCACGTTTTTGAGTGGTTAAGACGGATTGGTGAAAGTGGTTTCAGATAGATGCTTCAAGGTTATTTTCAATAGATTTTCAATTACTTTGCGCGTCGAACGACACTTCACCATTTGACGGATATGTTTGAAATCCGGTGAGTAGGTGCCTAAAATTATTGTCCAGTGCATGGCAAAATATTTTTTAGAAAAAGTTAAAATTTTGGTCAAAAAAAATAAATTACGTAAAAAAAATCAAAATTTTCGATACCGCTGGCGTAAAAATTGCGAGAAAGTCAAGTGCGACCATTGTCGGACCCTTTATTTCTGCACATTTTATGACGATACTTTTGGATATTTAAATCATCTGAAATATAATTTCTTTTTAACGGCCTGTGTGGTGATTTTACGATCGGAAAAATTTTTAATTGACGTAAAATCACAACACAGCCTATTAATTTCGGCCGGTAAAAAGGCATATTATATTTCAGAAGAAATAAATATAAATTTCCAGTTTTTAACATGGAGCTGGTGGATAGTTCGGGCATTATAAAATACGTAGGGGACAGAGAGGAGACACATTCGGAAGTGGGAAAACTCAGGGACAATCAGGTTTTCGCCCTCCAGTGCTATAAAACGCTTACTGTCCCTTTTCTAGTGAGGGCGGTTTGTAAGGTTGGAAGGCACACAGCCCCTCTGTAAGGTTGGAAGGCACACAGCCCCTCTGGGAACAACCTTGACAAATCTACAGTCCCTGCTTTTAATAAAAATCATTTTTCTTTGAGCATTTTGCCGGAATTTTGAGTACTTTCTTTAATTACCCTATAATCTGAGGGAACATCCTGGATGTTTTCTCTGTTTGCTCGCCATGCAAAGTTGAGTGTTGTAGGTTGTGGTGGTTTGGAACTCAGCTAAAACTGTAGGTCCCCATGGTGTACTAACACAATGGGTGTGGAGCTGGTATTTAGTAGTGCTGCCAGTTGAGCACAATGGATAATTCTTGAAATTGGCAAGTTGCTGGGCTTGCCCCTCCCACCTTATATAATGTCACACAGCCTGTTAATTTCGGTCGTTAAAAAGACACACTATATGTCAGAACATTTAAATATCCAATAGTTTACTCTGAAAAAAACGTAAACAAATAGCGACCGTATAAGTTCGGTGTTTAATGTTTACATATCAGTATTCCCGGAGACTGGTAATTGCAATATCGTATTGGTTGTGTCTACTCTAAAAGCTAAACATAGTGTGCTATTTGAACGCGAAACGAACAAGTGAAAGTAGGACACTATATTTAGCTTTTACAGGAGAAAAAGTAGAGAAATGCTGTTGCAATTACCCACTTCCGTAAGTGAAATAAAAATTGTCAAAATGCAACATGGCTACGGTAAATAGTACTAACATTTATCAAGCTTTTCTACTAAATGTGACGATAAAATCATACATTTTTTAGTCCGAAACGTAACAAAAAAATATTCCGCGTGAGGTAGTGTTGTGTTTTCGCGATCTGTCAAAAAAAACATGTGGACTGGTAGTTGACTGTTTAAAACCGCTCCTGTGGGCTTATTACTCCATTTCATGCAAAAATACAACACTACCTCACGACAAAGAGTCTCAGGTTCACATCCCCCTATAAACACTTTTCACTCGCCCTGTAACTTCGGAGTAATAGGGCTTGAAGTATACGTAGCATTACGAACCAAGTTTGTGTAGTTGACCTTAATTAGTTGGTGCGAATTACCGACCGATCTTCCAAAAAACAATAACGGGGACTAACGTGAAGTTGGCGGTTTATTATTTCAATAAAAAAGTCGTAACCAGACTCTTTCTTTTGAGGGAGTTGAAAAAAAAAGCGGGGAGTGAGTCCGATTTTCAAAAGCACTCGCGGAAATTTACGAGGCAGCTGGAGACCGCAGCCATCTCACAGATTTATTGCTGCTGTTTCGAGAGAAAACCCGACAGGAGTTGACGAAGGGGGCTGTAGTACGTACCTACGTATTTTATAAACTTTTTTCAGGTACTGGAATATATCGAGGCTGTGGTGGTTCAGAACCTACCTAAAACTGTAGGTCTCATTCGTGTACTAACACGTGGTGAGCCAAATTTCGAACAGCATATTATTAGGTATTGCAGCTGCCAAATTTCCCGCCAAATCAAACTGGCTACCAACTGTCAAAGCTTCCGTCATAGGATTTTTATCTTTTGAAGCGTATCAAAACAAACGAAGTTTTACTTAATTTTATTATGTAAGCAGACATCGGTGAGAGAACAGAAAATACCAATTGGATTTAATGAACACTGTTTGACTGAGCTTTCTACCAAATTAGCCCCCTAGCAGTTCAAATTATAAACAGAATTAAATCTGTTTAATGAAGAGATTTACCCTGAAAAAAAAAAGAAACTTGTAAAGACATATTGAATGCCGAATATCGGAAAAAAACTGAATAAGATCGGGATCGAACCGGTGTGATTCGGTCCACGACAACCACCCGACCACTCAGTCTGTTAGTTGGAGTTACCTTGGAATAAACTTATCCTTCAGTTAACTGCAATGCGTAGGCGTGACGTAAGTGCCAGATAGAGCTGTCTGGTAACATTTAAATGCGCATTGTGGTGCAAATTTGATTAGAAATGGAAATTAGAGACCGCACAGTTATTGTTTGCCGAGCGAGTTGTTTGTCGCATT
Organism: Mesopsocus fuscifrons; assembly: GCA_950004255.1. Lineage (NCBI taxonomy): Eukaryota > Metazoa > Arthropoda > Insecta > Psocodea > Mesopsocidae > Mesopsocus > Mesopsocus fuscifrons. Next base: position 20,882,929 of record OX465376.1, on the reverse strand, counting down.
GCCTCTACATATTATACAAACGCGGAATTGTACTCCAGAATTCAACAGCCTCGATAGCCGAGTGGTCTAGGTGGTTGTCGGGAAAGCTGGCTCACACAGGTTCAATCCCGATACTATCCAAAATAAATTCTTGGTGAAAATACCAAAATTGACGTAAGCTTTGGCTACTTCTGCTAAACTACCTATCTCACTGTAAGCTAACTGTAGGAACCATCAACGAAAGATATCGAGATATCAAAGTCTGACAAGGACACAGCTGCTCTACTGTCTCAACTATGAAATCGGAAATCACAATGTACTTATACCGAGGCTGTGGTGGTTTGGAACCCGCCTAAAACTGTAGGTCCCCATCTTATACTACAATCTACCTCCAAATCAACTTCCTAGACCAAAATCTAATTTTGATCAAGTTTAAATAATAACGGGAACTCTCGAGAGAACGCCATCTTGTTCGGAGCCGTAGTACGTGAGCATTAGCATAGAATAGATATAAACGAGAAGCGGGTAAACACGGTTGGGAGTAGAGAAGTTATGCTTGGTAAATACTCCCAAGATAAGGAAGAGATATTCGCGCCCTGGGGTTTCGAACCAACCTTATTAACATTACCAGTTACTTAGCTATAGTACCTAGTGGTCGAGTTCGATCTCCAGTTGGCCGAAATATTTTTCGGTGTCTCCTGGGCAGTATATTATGGGAGAGTCCATAGCTCGCAGCTTATTTTAAACTGTAGGTCCCTATCAGAGTCTATCTGGGGAGTTTGCAAAACAATTCTTTCCCTACGCCTGCAAAACCATGATTATGTAATTTGAAAGTCGGTGTTCAAGTTCATCTGCTCTCTATAGTGGAATCCTCTCTATAACGAGGGAGGTCCCTAGATTCATTTTTAAGCTCTCTCTATAGCGAAATCTCTTTATAGAGAGGTATTCCTAGCCAATGGCATAAATGACAAAATACATAACCTTTACTTTTTGGGTTGTGGACAAATGAAAAGGAGTATGGACCTTGTTTGTTTGGCAAGCTAATAAATCATTTCAAAATTTCCCGCCACTCAGACAGAGTAATTAAATTAGCTAAGGTTCATTACACGGGATAAAATGAACAAGTAATTAGACGTCGGGGCAGGGGACACTTCCGGTTACCCCTGGATATGGTTCCGCCACTTCCTCTTTAGAAAACATACAACTACAATAACAATAACGAAAATTCCTGTCCAGCGAGCGCTCCCGCTCTCTTTTCGCTTTAAACACAAAATTTTAATAATTGTCATCCTTAGTTATTTTAATTCGCACTCTGTAAATGAATATAAATTAAGTTTATTTGGCAAAGGACCTTTCTGCTGACTCAGTTCACTCGGGAATTACAGCTTTGCTGAGTGCATTGTATTTTTAGTTCTTAATCCGGTTTATATATTTGCTGTTTGTTGGTGTGTTTCGTGGAAACAGTTGGATATTTAAATGTTCTGAAAAATAATATGTCTTTTCAACGGCCAAAATTAACTAATTAGTTATTCACTAACTAATGAACTAATTATTAAATAATTTAATATGAACCGAACGTAACATTGCGTACATTGAGGGAACAGTTCATATGGGAGATCGCTACACATCACGACCAAATTTTTGTAAAGCATGCTGGTGACATATCTCATGCATGGTACTTGCTTCCAAAATTCGGATCCAATTTCCTGCCATCCCCTGCAGGCAAACCCCCCCCCCCCCCCCCCCATCCCTTCTGGTTTCACTCGTCGCTGAACAAGCATCCAACCAGCATGGCAGACCACTATGACAGTGATCGACTCTGACAACTCCGATTGTTCCAAAAATCTTTTCCCGCGGAAAAGAAAACAAGAAAAGGCCCGACAACGGTCGAAATTCACTTTCCCGCATTTAGAAGACCCTATTCAGCATAATATGTGGATGTAACGCGTTCTGGTTCTGGTGTAGGTATACCCATCCTGTATCTCCTTAACCGGAGGATATGCTTCAAAGGGAATATTTTTTACCAAAAACTTATTTTTGGGGTTTGAGGCCATAAATTCAGGTTTTTTTTAATTTCTTTAAAGTTTCCTCTTAGTTCTGATCTTAAAAAGGTGCACACCAAATTTCACCAAAATCGGATCAATGGTATAGGTGCTAGAATTTTTTTTCGAAATTCTGTAAAAAAAAAAATATTTTCTCTTCATATTGGCTAGCGAGAAAGTAAAAACGGGAAAGTAAAAAAAAATGTAGAGACGCAGAGTTTTTGTAAGTAGCATCTGGTAATTTTAGCTGGAATTCCAGATTTGAACTAGAAATTCTGGAGGAGACGGCGTCACATTTCTTGTCAGTTGAGTTGACGACAACTTTTGTGAGACTTGTCCTTTTGTTGAGTGATAAAATGATTTTTAGTCACGCCCGAGATTTCACAGTTAAGTCACTGGTAATGAAGGCTATCACAACGGTTGCACTCGAGTTCCCCGCATTTTAAGTTTGAAATATCTATAGAAAAAAATTGCAGCGCAAAAATAACCTATTTCACCTGTCACAGCCAATTTTTCTTTTAATTTTGTTACGAATATATTTTTCAAAATATTCAGGTTTTCAATGTACTGATGGCCTGATAGCTGTAGATTCGAATACCGCCGAAGGCAATATTTACCAATTACGGCGTGGATATGTCGACGAATGAAAAATTCGTATTTTGTTTATTTTTGCGATTTTTTGCAATAACAGCCGCAATTTTTGACCGATCAAGAATTCCTTAAAAAAGCACCTTGACCGTGGTATTGGACTGGTGCCTACCAAAATTCATCAAAATTGGATGAACGGTATAGGCTGGAGCAGGGAAAAAACGGACAGACTTTTTCCAGAAACAACTTTTTTGGACTCAGGGGAAACCTAAAATCTCAATTTCGAAATTTTGTACTCTCTCGCCGTATATGGCTGGTGAGAAAGCAAAATAGTAATAGTAGATGAATGAAAGGTATCTTTCAAAACGTTTTTGACCTATTTCTGTAATTTTTTAATCCATGCTGAATTCATTTGCAACCTAAAATGAGATTAAAAGAACGCCGTAAATCTCAACTTGTGCTTACTTATGGAGGAAGTATTTTGAAACAAAAGCACTCGGAGCTTCAACAATTGTTTCTTTATTTAGCATTTAAATCTGCTTTAATTGTAATGTTAATGACCGGCAACAAAAACTGGGTTCGCAGGAAGATCCATTATAGAAATAAAAGACAATGGAAAGGTTTAGGTGCGTGCGCGAAATTATAAAATCAGACAATACATTTTATGCAACGAACGCTCTTAGCTTTAAATCAAAAGAGAGGCTAAATCCAGTTATTTTCACTATTATTTTGTTAATCTCTCTTCTATGAGTTTATAATAAGTTTGATATTTAATTACTTTTATATGGACGGAGTTTTTTTTATTTCCCTCGTGAAGGTCTGTCCTTTTGATACAAAAGGGGATTAATCTCTGGATGTTTCCTATTTTAATATTTTTATGTTATTTTGGAAATAACCGGACTAGAGGTTTTGTATTTTCCTAAATCATTTGTCACACGACGATTTTCCGGATATTTTCCGACAGCACTGGACCAAGACCAGAGTCATCAGTCTTGGTGACAAGCCTGAAGATTGAACGGTTCAGACCGTGCTTTCTCTACGGAGATAACTAGTTTTCTACTCGTAGAAACAAAACAAGGTCCATGTATTTACAATATTACAATTCTATGGTATTAATATCTAGGCAACTTAACTAAAGTTGTTAGACCTTAGTCCTTAAGACCGAACATACATTTGCTATTTGTTTCCGTTTTTTCTGCACTCTTTATGAGGAAACTATTAGATATTTAAATGCTCTGAACCACAAAATGTTTTTTTAACGGTCGAAATTAACAAACTGTTTGGTGATTTTACGATCGAGTGATTTTTTTGTCAACAAAACATTCGTCCGAAATTAACCGATCGTAAAATCACAACACAACCGTTAAAAGGTCATATTATATTTCAGAACATTTACTGGAGTAAAAATACGAATTAGTAATCGCGCCCTTAAACTAATTAATTCATTAATCTAAATAATTAATTAAATTATAGAAACCCCAAGCAAAAATTCTGAGCCTGGCAAGGCTCGAAACAGGGAAACGTCTACTGACCACGGATTAGCAATGGAAATTCAGGTAGAACGGGGGGAGGAAAAGGGTGGGAGATTGAGGGGGAGGGAGGGGGAAACCACACGACAGGGGCAGCCCCCCCTCCAATTAAAACCAGTTGGACTGTGTTTAACAAGTTGGCCATGGGCCACCCCAACAAAAATTTCGCCCGTTTCACACTTGAAATTACAATGAGAGTGAGGTTGTATTTTTTTGTCGTCGCCTTTTCGCTGTTGAGTTTAATTTGCTATTATCTGCTAACTTTGGGTTTTTAGTGACATCACGTGCAGACTGCTGTTTTGTTTGTTTTTATTATGTGGAAATAAATAGCAGATTGTATGGAGATGGATGTATAAGACGATTAAATGATATAGGTACCTAGATGGGTGATTTGGCGGGAATCACTCCCAACGGTCGATTCTCCCCCAGGCTAGGGATGGGCGAGAGTCTCCAGGGAAAATTTGTCTAGGTCTGGAGTAGATCCTGCATCCTCCTGCGTCATAGCGTTACCTTATTTTAGTTGTCTACAGTTCAAATACCTAATACCTACCTATGGTTTCATCGAGAAAAGTCAGAAGCACCCTTTCTGTTGTCCCTCATATTCTACCCCTCGTGGATTTGTGTAGTAAAATACTAGACTTACACGAGTGAGGTCCAGAGTCCAGAGTACTAGAAATTTTTTGTTGGTAGCAAGGGGTACCAAATATTCTGTGCCATTGGGCCAAGGGTATATAACTGCCAGGGGCCCTTAATTTTGGTAAACATCTGAGGCTTCTGAAACACCTTTAAGTACCTGTGTATAAGTACCTTATTATTATGTAGGTCCCGCACTTTGGGTGAAAAAAAGACTGAGAGTCTTGCTTTTAAAAAAGTGGAATATGGGGTTGAAATAGGGGTGGGATCTCATTAAATAGAATCTCCTGCCGCTTCATTCTGTTTCTAATTAAGCAAATAGGGTGGAATGAAAAAAAAGAGAAGCAAAAAAAGCAGCAGTGGTTTTGGAGGGGACAGGGGTAGGGGGGTAGGTACCTACCCTCTTTACCCTTCTCCAAGCATTGTGAATTCTACCTTTTTCAACCAATAAAGTGCCGCCAAATCAATTTTGCTGCTTCTCTAACCTAACTTAGGATGACCTTAGTATCAACACCATCTTGTAGGAATTATCGATTGAAAGTTTATTTAGTGGTTTCCACATAAGCAACACATCAAATCACGGTGGTGTAGCGGTAAAACACTAGAATCACACGACTGAGGTCCTGGGTTCAAATCCTGGTAGCAGCAATTTTTTTTTTTTTTTTTTTGGTAGCATAGACGTCACACCAGGTATTCATTTAGCTTCTGGAGAGAAGAATGGGGAATTTTTTTCATAGTGGCGCAGCGCCTTAAGAAGCGTCAAAGTTTTTTGTAAAGCTCACATTTTCTACTCTGAGCTCTTTAGGCCTTTGCTTGTCAGTGTATAAAACCTTCTCCATAATGTATGACACAAAATGGGGTAATGGCTTCAAAAGTTGGCGAAGTTTTTAAATGTGTTGACATTTTAAGTAGCAACAGAGTGAGCAGCTGGGAGAGTATATGCTTTGACCTTATATTTTAACTCTGAGATCGATCCCAATTCTTTTGAAAATTTTCTTTCAAACTGTACGTTCACATCGTGTACTTAGGTCTGGAGCTGGTATTTTGTAGTGCTACCAGCTGCATGAGCACTACTGAATTGCATCCCTCTGCTACTGCTATAGCTTCCAGTTTGCTGACTCTGGAAGGTTTTCTTTCCCCAGTGGGAATGAGGTTGCTACTCTGTCCTGTCCACCCAGCTGTATAACTAGGTTTCCCCGAGATTTATTGCTGTTAGCAAAATAGCTTGCAGTCCACATCTTTGCTGCGGTCATTCTAACCACTGACACGGACCGGATGTTGTAAGCTTTTGCGCTAGCTGTTTGCTGACATTTTCTAATGAATCTTTGCCGAGAAAATTATGTCATTTTACGACCCAGTGATTTTTCTCCAGTCAGAACTGCATGATGAAAGAGTTTATGAAGTTAAAAAGACACATTATATCTCAGAACGAAAGAAAGAGTGAGGTTACGTCACCTACGTATACCAAAACGAAATCGGAATAAAACTTTCAAAACTTTTGAAAACTTTTCGATATATCTATTTTTTGGCGGGAAAACTCGTCAACCGCCTAATAGTGCAGTGTCTTCTGCTACAAACGAATAATCAATATTTTTTATGTACATTCCTGTTAAATATTTCTTTTTTACAGCTTTTTAAAGAACAACACACGTGAAAAACGGTAGAAATAGTTAGAAAAGATCCCAAAATGCTGGAGAATTTTACTTATTCGGTATGTTGTGTGCAATCAGCCAAAATCCAGTGTCAGTGTCAGTGATAAATCAGGATACCTACCAGTGCGATGCAGGTGAGTCTTGTCATTTTCTTTTGGAGATGAGATAGAAATATCGTATACCTAGGCATGTTTTGGTTTGGGGTATTGTACCTGCGTTAGGGTAGGTAGTTTTATTTTGTGGGTAGGTACTCACCATCCCTGAGTCGCCACTCCAACCCCAGCATTCCAGGATGCAAGGCCGACATCAGGCCGCATGACCTTGTCTTTGGAGGAATGGAAAGAGCCGGGTCACACCGGTTCGATCCCGATCCTATTTAATGTTTTTCTGCTCGGCATTCCCCTCTGCTATGTTCAAGTAAGTATGTTTCGTAACCCACCTAAAACTGTAGGTCCCCGTCGTGTACTACGTAGGGTGGGGAGCTGGCACTTTGTATAATTGTTGAAATGGTCTATAGTTGCTGGGCTTGTCCCCCTTCGCTGGCCATTTAAGGGGTGGGAGGGGTTGTAGTTCCTTAGGGACGGCAATCTTGAGCGTTTCTTGCTCGCATAGAGCAATTACCATCACAAAGCCTCCTCCTAATGGCCTTCGAAACAAATTTAGCCCGGGTATAACTTTAATGGAAAGGCCCAGGCTTTGCGAGACCCCACTTTCTTGCAAATTGTGGGCGATTCTTTGAAGAGTTTCAACTTTGGACCTTTCTAAGAATAGGCGCTGATCACAGAGAGCGACGTTCGTCTCAAGTTTATCAACAGTCCTACCTATAGGTTATTACTTCTTCATTAAGGGTCCGCTATACCTGACAGTGCATTTTTTGCCGCCCATAAGATTAACATTGCGAGCGGCGATTCATTTTCAAGGTTTACCCTTGGTTGGAAAGACACAAAATTTGCCTGTACGTAGCCCTAACAATGTTCTAGGGAGTGTTCGAAGCAGATTTCCCATTTTTTTACTGGTTTTCGAGATACAGCACTTTTCTTGAGGTATGCGATGCTAGCATTTGCAAAACAGTTGCAATAAAAGAAACCAGTGAGAAATTGAGAAATCTGCTTCGAACACTCCCTAGAACATTGTTAGGGCTAGGTACAGGCAAAATTTTGTGTATTTCCAACCAAGGGTAAACCTTGAAAATGAATCGCCGCTCGCAATGTTAATCTTATGGGCGGCAAAAAATACATTGTCAGGTATAGCGTCCACTTAATAGCCCTAGAGTGTTGTTCACAGAGTCTACTTTAGTCTCCTCTCCCCTGAAAGTTCACTTTTGATGAAGAAAATAAACCTTTCACTCTCCTACTGACACCGCCTTATAGCTGAGGGTTGGGGGGGACAAGCCCAGCAACTAGACCGTTTCAAGAACTATCCATTGTGCTCAGCTGGCAGCACTACCAAATACCAGCTCCCCAGCCGTCGAGTAAACGATGGGGACCTACAGTTTCAGGTGGGTTCCGAACCACCACAGCCTCGATATACATTTCACTGGACATGCTGAACATATTAGAGGTGAATGCCGAGCAGAAAAACCTTTTGGTAGGATCGGGATCGAACCGGTGTGACCCGGCTCTCACTGCTCCTCAAAAGTCGACCATTTAGTCCACTCGGCTATCGAGGCTGTGACACCGCCTTTATCTTACTGTTAATTTTATTGCCGATTAACCTGTCGATAGCGATTTAATGTGAACCATAAAAATAGTTTTGTAAAACTTACAGTCAAGGCTGAATTTCACCACCTCACGATAGTGCCTTTTAACGTTCGAATAGCTATCGATTCGAAAAAGCAGACATCCTCCCGTTAGGTTTTGTTGTGTCAATAGAATTCGCCTGCTTTGTTTACGTCAAATTTATTTCAACAATTTCGATCTAAAAGTGGAAACAAACTTGAAAAAACCCCTATTTTTTCGGAGAAAGAAGTTAAAATGTTGATGAGACTACATTAGACACACCAAATGAGTCGCAGGTATGAAAATTATCGTTTTCGCTAACGCACGGAAAATCCACTCGAAAGCTAACGAAACGGTAACGGTGCATGGTGAAAGCCGTTAACATTTTTTACCGATACGATAGTGCTATCTAGTACACGATAGTCTTCACGTTAAAGTGGTGAAATCCAGCCTAAACATGACAAATAACACAAAAACATAATCATTTAAGTTGAAAATTTAAAGTAAACTTAGTGGCACGATATCTAGCGCCACGATTATAACTTTGTCTGTCGGATAAAGTCCACTTTAATGAAGGATATCTCTATAGGGAACACAAACTTGTGAATGCGGCCTTTACTAGTCCAACAATTCAAACACCGCCAAAGTAACTGGGGTAGGCATAAGAGGGGGTTGGTAGGGAGGGTGTTGGAGAGGGGGTGCTCTTAGGGCGTTAGCCGAAGTACATGGGGGAGGGGATGAAGCGCCTAGGGGTTAAGTACTCTTGACCCAACTGGCTGCCTTCTAGCCGCTGTATTTACATGTCTAGAGCTAAAAATAATATTTTTCTTTTATATAGTTTTGACTTGAGAAAGGGTCACTATTCGAGATGGTACGAAAAATATTTGGAGTGTTTGTTTAAATATTCTTTTACGTAAAAAATATAGTTAGTAAGTACCTATACCTTTTTTGTTTGTTCATTTTTTTTCAACCATTTTTTTTTTTTTTTTTTTTTTTTTTTTGAGGTTACTGTTGTATAATTGTGACGACCTTTAGGGTGGTGCGACCGCGCGAAAGCTGCTTTAATGGGGCACCTGCAGGGTAGGGTCACCCGGCCTTGAAACCTGTTTGAAGGAAGTAATTATCTCGGAGCTGATTGCCCCCACATCGCTGAAATTTTATATGGACATGTTGGCTCCTATAGTTAGGCGGTCAACCGATTTTTGTAACGGTAACTTCCATAACAAGGGAGTTACTGAGGAAACCAATTCCTCCGAAACTAAAACGAGAAATCTAAACACACTAAGGGTGGGAATGAAAATCCTGAAAATCGGGCTAGATGACGCAGAAATTGTTTGGGGCAGTGCTGACCTAGATATCAGCAATGGCACAGACTTTATCACTGAGGACATAACGAGCAGTACATACGCGGCAGCATTAATTACGTTATAGCCCGCGCCGCAATCACACATGTTACTGTTTGTGTCACTCACCGCGAGATGGCTGATGGTTCCTCTTTGAATTTTAACTACTGCTGATTAAGCAATCGTTAGCTACCGCCCATTCCCCGCTAATGAGCTTCCATGTTTGCCTTATCTGTTTATGATTATTTACCTGATTAGTATTTGCGTACTGTCTGACGCCAGTCTGTATCGTTGCTGTGAGAGGTGTTTCAGTCGTCTGAGATGTAAACAAATGCCATTTCTTGTTCCTGCTGCAAGGTTCTTGCTTTTTCTTGCATATAGAATGAAATTTTCTGCGGTTATAACGTAAATTTGTTGCCTACCTTACCTAACTACTTGGGTTTGTGCAAGAATTGCGAGAAATCATGACCTGGCAGTCAATTTTCGGTCATGCTCTTGCAACCGCAATGAAACTGAGAAATACTGTGGATTTTAAGTAAGTAAAATAGGTCGGAGGTAACTGAAAATTTGTACTGTACACTGATGAGCCAGGGCCCAGGTAGATATTTCCTCGATTTTGGTAGAATTCTCTTTGAAAATGTACGATTTATCAAAGGAACTTATTGTACGATACCTATGGTTTCGTATACCTGCCTGTTCGCCGTGACTTTTGGACTGGGTACCCATGCAGGATCCATTCCCGGTTTCTCTAGATTTTTCTTGGTAAATCTTGCCTGGCCCAATGACTACCCAGCGTTGGTGAGAGTCTGGCTTTCACTGTCTGTGGAAAAACTCGACTTTCGGGCCCGTGTCTAACGGCATGGAGTCTGTGACATATACCCCAGTGACTCTACACCTAAAAAAACTTCAGAGGTGGAATAAAAAAGTCAAATAGGCAAGTTTTGCGGTGGAAGTTGGAAGAGTAACGAAGCGTGGTCCTCCCTAGCGGCCTAGATGTATACGAGGGGGCGAATCTTTTCGAGGGGAAGAAATCGAAACTTTTCTGGGGGGATGAAATGAAAACGCACTATCTTTGTTTACTTGGAATCAACCGCGTGTACGTTTGCACGTATGTGGAATTCAGCCATTCGTATGAAAGGGGGGGAGGGGTGGCTGGGGGGTGAATTTTATCTTTCGTCTATGCTGAAATATACTCTGGAGATTTACGAATAGTAGGACAAGAAAAAATAAAAATAAAACGTCTTTTGTAGGTTGTTTTTATGATGAGGGAATACGTGTACTGAGAACATCAGCAGTGGCTCTGAGGTTGGCTGAACATCTGAAGAATTTTCAAAACCCACAAAAGCCAATCCTTTCTGTTTTAGTGCTGAGTATAGTAGAAGGGGGAATGAAGGGACAAAATCAGCAACTATGATGAAACCAACTTCTGGGCGGACCTGTCTATCTGTCTCTACTATCCTAAGAAGACAGACACTTTGTTTGAGAAAGAAACAGTGTTCTTGTCTTCTTAAATAACAGGCTAAGAAGACTGGTGGAGTGTATCAGCAAACAGTTGTTACTGGCCCATATTACAATGTTAACCGTCTTGTTTTTTCCGTGAAGTGACCCGAGGGGGTTAACCACTCGTCGAGAATCTCGTTGGGAATCATTGGAAATCTTTATGAAATCTCAGGGAATCTTGGAATTTTTCGGAGTGGTTACCCCTTCGGGGTTCATCTTTCTATGAATATCGTTGCGAATCTTTGGAAATCAGTATAGAATCTCAGTGGACTCTCAACCGAATCTCTGGAGTGGTTACCCCCTTCTCTTGTACACTAGCACCCTCTTCTTAGCTTGTTCTTTAAAAAAACAAGAGACCGTGCTCTATCGTGCTCAGCTGACACCCAAGGAGGTTCCGATCCACCTCGAACAGAAAAACTTTAAAAGAATCGGGATCGAACCAGTGTATAATCCGGCTGAAGAGACACCCCAGTGCAATGATGTGGCTTGAGAAAAGTTCAGAAACGTGGAAAAACCAGCGAAAGAATGGATTTCCACAGGCTACGAAGGGAAGTCAAGTGAAATATTCAGAAATTCGAGGGGCTGTTTGATGTTTGAAATTTCATATTCCTACCTTAAAAACGCACTGTGAACCTGAGTCACTCCGTAAGCTAAACATCAAAATTTCAGCTGCTTTTTGCTCCCCCTCACCGCGCCTTTGAGAATCCGAATCACAAAAACATATCGTATGATCAAACCATACCACATTCACAAAATCTTTAATCCCTTCAATTTTCATTTTTCACTTTAGATATGTTTTTAAAAGAGTTTTACAGGTTTTTCGACATGTCTGAGGAAGATAAGTGAATCAAGTGCTATCGTACCCTAGGCCCGAAGGCACAGATGTTAATTAAGAGGACGCTATACCTGACGATGCATTTTTTGCCGCCCATAAGATTAACATTGCGAGTGGCGATTCATTTTCAAGGTTTACCCTTGGTTGGAAAGACACAAAATTTTGCCTGTACCTAGCCCTAACAATGTTCTAGGGAGTGTTCGAAGCAGATTTCCCTCCCAATTTCTCACTGGTTTCTTTTATTGCAACTGTTTTGCAAATGATAGCATCGCAAACCTCAAGAAAAGTGCTGTATCTCGAAAACCAGTAAAAAAATGGGAAATCTGCTTCGAACACTCCCTAGAACATTGTTAGGGCTAGGTACAGGCAAAATTTTGTGTCTTTCCAACCAAGGGTAAACCTTGAAAATGAATCGCCGCTCGCAATGTTAATCTTATGGGCGGCAAAAAATGCACCGTCAGGTATAGCGGACCCTTAAAATGAATATTTGGTGTGACATCCTTGCGACCAGAAGAAAATTGCTGCTACCGGGATTAGAACTCAGGACCTTGGTGTACGAGTCTAGTTTTTCCCACTAGCAAGTGAAACCCATACAGCAAACCAATGCAACACTCACTTGTTCAATAAACATACAAATACCATAGAAAAACACAGCGGTTACCATGGAAACCATAGAATAAACTTTTGACATTATCTATCGATATATCGAGATTCTATAATGAAGTCAAATCATTACAACTATATCAATGCCGAAACGTTTATTAGTGAATATATATTAGTCATTAATTAATTAACTAACGAGGTTTCATGATCACCACTACTTATAGAAAATAAAAAATTTTCCCCATTACAAAAATTGATGTCGAACATGAAAAAAAATTTCAGCTGGAAAAATTTCCTGAAATTCCATGCTACTTTATGGAGTTTTACATTAAAAAAGGTGGAAATGATTGGAGCCGACGTTCTAACAATGGAGCTTAAATCAGCGGAATCGACTTTTCATTGTGAAGTCGAAGAAGGAAAGTTTGGCTGGCGGCTGCCAAATTCCTTTCCGGGGTCATTTCCACCAAGTTGAGTCACAACTTTGATTTCCCCAAGATTTTCCCTTGAAAGCCTCCAAGTTTTCATTAAGATCAAATGGGAGTGGTGGTGTTGTTCACCTCAACCAAAGAAATAAGAATTACCTACATTATCTGAGAAACTATAGAAACTAACAACATTGTTGGATACTGAAATGTTCTGAAATATAGTATGTCTTTTTATCGTCAGAAATTAACTGGCTATGATGTCGGGTTATGTACGGTCGAGTGATTTTTTTCAAAGAAAAAATTTGTCGAAATTATACTCGATCGTACAATTACAACGTAGCCAGTAAGTTTAAAAGTCGTATTAAGTAAGTAAGTTAAAAAGTCATATAATTTCGAACATTTAAGTACCCAACAGGGTTCCCAAAAAATGGTTGAAAAATACCAATGTGGCAGAAATGCATCGTGAGGTGAAGTAGAACCTTAAGACTATCTGAAATTCTAAAAAGGTTTTTTGATGGTCGTAGAAATCTATTAGGGAAAATTTGAAAAATGTTTGATCGTTTTGAAATTTGAGGGGCGGAAGACTGAGTGGGGGTATTATGGATTGAGCTTTGGGTGGAACGACTGCCCGTGAAAAAAAATTTCCGAGAATCTATTGAAGCGTAATGGAAACAAATCTCGGATTTTTGCAACCGCAGGGTCGGGCCAAGGCTGTAGACACCAAAATGCCGGTTTTTAAAGAAATACTATATTATATCTAGTTTATTGTGTGATTTTTTTCAGTGAAAAGTTCGGCAAAAATTGCAACATCACATACCTACTAAGCTACAGCTGTCTCTCTATAGCGACCCTCTCTATAATGAAAACCTCTCTAAAACTAGCAAGCGCTGCGGTCCCTTGATGAAACCTTTTCTTCGCAACTGACTCAACAAAAAAAATCCCTTTCGGCAGCCCCGAAAGGCGTAGGTAGATTTCGAAGATTACTTCCATCCACTAAAAGCAGTCTAAAATCATTTATAAAGACGGTTAAGAAGATTTTCAGTTGACCCAAATGCATTCTCTACAATGACAACGGAGGAATTGAGTTTTGAAATTTCACCCCCCCCCCTTAACAAGAAAATGAAAGTGATTTTACAAAAAACTTTTTCATACAAAAGTTGTAGATATTATTAATAGAAACTCATAGCAAAAAGAATAAACTCAATATCTCACCAAATAAGTGAGTTATGACGTTTTGAAAATTCAACCCCCCACCCCCTGCCTAAACGGTGCGTCGGACGAAAAACTTTTTCAGACAAAAGTTGTAAGAAATAATGAGGCAAATGCATTGCAAAATGATAAAACTCGATAACACCCCTAGGACACAAGTTATGAATTTTTTTGTGCGCAAAACCCTCTTTTTCCACCCTTATTCAACCGTTAAGGGTGGGATCAAAAAACGTTACAAGGAAAAGTTGTAGGTAGTACTGTTAGACGAACCTCAGAGAAAACTGCGTTTCATTAGTTGCAATATTAAGGGAGTTATGGACAAAAAACCAGATTTCGAAAAAGTCCCCCCATTTTCCCCCCCTTTGTCCGATTTCCCCCATTAACGAACTCGACCGAGATTTTAGTCCCTTATATTTTATTAAATAGTCAAAACCAATTATTTTTCAAAAATACGGCTCCTAGCGTGTTCACAAGGAAGTGAAAATGATAGATAGATATATATATATATATATATATATATATATATATATATATATATAAACTTTTTAACTGACGGTGGTTTTGGGATCCAGGGGTCATAAAAAGAAGAACTGTGAAGAAATTTTTCAAAAGTGAGACTACTGGTACAACTACAATAGGTAGATTTTTCTTCGAAATCTACCTAAAATCCCTTTCGGCAGCCCCGAAAGGCGTAGGTAGGTTTCGAAGATTACTTCCATCCACTAAAAGCAGTCTAAAATCATTTAGAAAGACGGTTAAGAAGATTTTCAGTTGACCCAAATGCATTCTCTACATACTCTACAATAACAACGGGGGAATTGAGTTTTGAAATTTCACCCCCCCCCCCTTAACAAGAAAATGAAAGTGATTTTACAAAAACCTTTTTCAGACAAAAGTTGTAGATATTATTAATAGAAACTCATAGCAAAAAGAATAAACTCAATATCTCACCAAATAAGTGAGTTATGACGTTTTGAAAATTCAACCCCCCACCCCTTGCCTAAACGGTGCGTCGGACGAAAAACTTTTTCAGGCATAAGTTGTAGGTAATATTTAGGCGAATGAACTACAAAACAAAACAACTCGATAACACACCTAAGACACAAGTTATGAATTTTTTTGTGTACAGAACCCTGTTTTTCCACCCTTTTTCAACCATTAAGGGTGGGATGAAAAAACGTTACTGAGAAAAGTTGTAGGTAGTATTGTTAGACGACCCTCAGAGAAAACCACGTTTCATTAGTTGCAATATTAAAGGAGTTATGGCAAAAAAGTCAGATTTCGAAAAAGTCCCCCATTTTCCCTCCCTTCGTCTGATTTCCCCCATGAACGAAGTCGACCGAGATTTTAGTCCCTGTTATTTTATTAAATAGTCAAAACCAATTATTTTTCAAAAATACGGCTCCTAGCGTGTTCACAAGGAATTGAAATTGATAGATAGATAGATAGATCTATATAAATATATATAAACTTTTTAGCTGACGGTGGTTTTGGGATCCAGGGGTCATAAAAAGAAGAACTGTGAAGAAATTTTTCAAAAGTGAGACTACTGGTACGACTGCAATAGGTATACCTAGATTTTTCTTCGAAATCTACCTAAAACCTCCCTATAGCGAATTCTCTTTATAGCCACCTATCTCTCAGTGTATACATATAGACAAACCATTTCGAAACCATTCTTCGAGTGAGGCTTGGGGGTATAAGAAATACATCAGTGTAGCCGAATAAATTGGAAAATAAACTCGGAACCTTGTATCATTCCAAAAAGTTTGGACCTTCGTGTTTGGGGTCCGTGATTGCAAAACTGAAACTAAAGTCAAAAGTCAGCTCCGACTTGATTTTGATCCCAGCTACGGGTCTGCTGCAAAACTGTGGAAGTAAATCGAAGGAAATAAAAGTTAGTTCCTCTCGATTTGGCAAAGTAAGCCGAGAGTTAACCTGCGGGAGGGAGGAGATTAGTTGGATTCCGAGCTGGGATGGAGAAATATTTGAGGTAACCTCCACTTTCGCCTTTAACCGCAGTCATTTTTCGATTTTCAAGTCGAATTTCATCTTACTTAGTTCTAATATAAAGGAAATGAGGCTACTGTCGCATTTTAGACTCTGACCACTAAATAAAAAGTTATTACACTCTAAAGTGGCCAGATTTTAGGTTGGTTTTGGAGGTGAAAATACCGAAAGTGACGTAAGCTTTGGCTACTTCTGCTAAGCTCCGCATCTTCTGCTACCTATCTCACTGTAAGCTAACTATAGGAACCATCAACTAAAGATATCGATATATCATAATCTGACAAGGACGCAGCTACTCTACTGTCTCAACTGTGAATCCGGAGATCAAAGTTTTCAAAAGCTCATTATAATTTGACTTTTCCCTTAGGCTGAATTTCACCACTTTCCGATAGTGTCTATAACGTGAGGATTTAACGAACGGATTTACGTTATCGTATGTTTAGCTTACGACAAATGCGTTGCGCTTGCAGTTGTTTCTCTTCGAACGCACTTGTCGTAAGCTAAACATACGATATCGTAAATCGGTTCGTTAAATCCTCTCGTTAAAGACACTATCGGAAAGTGGTGAAATTCAGCCTATATAAAACATGTGTCTAATGTAATTGCTTCGTAAGCTGAACAAAACTTCAACCCCTATCTGTTTCTTCCCCCATACGAGAGATCAACCCACGTCTTATCTCTAGTATTTATCTTGTCTCACACGGATTATCTATTATCTTTCTGTCACTATCATTTATCCTGTTCTCAGCGCCATTACCTGATTAAGGTTATGCTATAGCCACCTGTGCATTTCTGCTCTCCTTTGCGAGCAGGGAATTATTTTGAATTATAATCTCTTTATGAGGAAACTATCGGATATTTTTATGTTCTGAAATATAATGTGTCTTTTTAACAACAGACTGGTGATTTTAAGATTTCGGACACATTTTTTGTTGACAAAATTTTCTATAGGGTCATTACCTACTAGGCAGATTCCCTACTTACCGTGGGGTTTTAAAAATGCCAAATTGCTAAACTGAAATCTCCCAAGTTTTTTTGAGCATTACTAAAGCTAGGTCTAAGCAGAACTCAAAGTTAAAGGGAAAGAATTAAAAATAATTCGCTTGGTGGTAGGAGTGCATCATCAGGTAATGCATAACCTTGTGAGACACCCCCACGACCTTTCCGCGTCGAATCCCATGGGATTTTGCAGATGACATAGGGGAACCTCTGCACTTAAGGAGGACCTAACGTCGTTAAGGTCAAAGAAATGACTCATAGGGGGACAAGAGGAGGGGGGGGATGAGTCATCCCCCGTCCTTTGGAAATGACCTCCGGATTTTTTTGAAAATTTATTAAGACCGAACATACATTCGCTATTTTTATACGCTTTTTCTGCACACTTTATGAGATTATGAGGAAACAATTGATACTGATTCTATATAGCCTCGTTTGGTGGAGAGCTGGGTCGCACAGGTTCGATCCCGATTCTATGAAAAATTTTCTGAGTGGCATTACTTATCACCTCTGATATGTTCAGCAGGTCATGTGAAACGTATATTGAAGCTGTGGTGGCTCGGAACTCACCTAAAACTGTAGGTCCCTGTCGAGTACTATCACGATGGTTGGAGAGCTGGTATTTGGTAGTGCTGCCAGCTGAGCACGATGGATAATTCTTGAAATTGTCAAGTTGCTGGGCTTGCCCCTCCCATCTTATATTATGTCACACAGCCTGTTAATTTCGGTCGTTAAAAAAACACACTATATGTCAGAATATTTATACTTTAAATGTTACTGGGCAAATCCTACCATGAATCTTACCGAAATACCTTTTCACAACAAAGGGATAGACGAACCAAACGTTAAAAAGTTGTCTGTTCAGAAATGAGTTTTCAATTAGCCAGCACGTTTCCAGAGGGGAGGGGGGGGGGGGGGGGGGGGGGTTGATGCGTGACCCAAACTTTTCCAAAAAGGCCGAAGGCCGAAACTTTGCGATGAAAAAGGCCGAAGGGTTGTAAAACAGGTTGGTCGCCAGCATGGTCTGGGTAATCATCCTGATTGAGAGCTTCCCCAGAGTTCCAAAACTTTTTCAACGGTTGGTGATCACTCAGAGGGGGGTTGCCAATCTAGGGGATGTTTTAGGGTGCTACTTTAAATGGTATTTTATCTGTAGAGATCATAATTTGTTTACGCATTTTCTGCGCACTTTGTGAGGAAAGTATTGGATATTAAAATGTTCTGAAATATAACATGTCTTTTGAACGTCATCAATTATTAACAGGCTATGCGGTGATTTTACGACTGGTTAATTTCGGAAATATAATATGCCTATATATCGTCAAGAACTAGAAGAACAAAGAAATATCTAACAGTTTCCTGAGATAACTGCCGCACCAAGAACGTCAACAAACAGCATTGTGCCGGAATATCTTACGTTTCGGTTCGTCGCGCTTCGCCATGCCTCGGCTCAATGGACGGGCAGCTTAAAGCTGCGACAAATGTTGACGCTTCTATTTCGGGGGCAACGGAGATCAACATGACAAGAATGGAATCAACACTGAGATGTGTTGGAGGCTGACACTATTACTGTCTAGGAATTAGTGTTTTGGAGTGATGGGTACGTCAGGGGGGGAAGGGGGAGGGGGGAGGGGGGAGTCCCCCCCTGGGGCGGAAGCTCCCGCTGTTCCTGAATTATAATCACACGCAATATGCCTTTCGTTTGTTCCATCTCTGAGGCAGCAAGTTTTCAAGTTCTACGGAAATGAAATTTCGAAATTTGTGAAGACTTATTTTCTTGTCTAACTATCTCTAGAGTTCGTGGCTCCTGCGTGACCTACAAGAATTATTGTTATTCCTCAGGATCTAGACAGGAACTGTCGAAATTTTTCCTTCCCAGGTGGGCTTTCACCGACTGGGGGAAAACTCAACTGGTTTTGACTAAATTACACATCCAACTAGGCTCTGGCCCTTCTATAGGAGTTCAAGGTGCTCCAGGTTATATAGTCTATTTTATGAGGATACTATTGCATATTTAAATGTTCTGAAATATAATAATGTATCGTGATTTTATGATCGGTTAATTTCGGGCAAATTTTTTGTTTAAAAAAATCGCAGCCAAGCGTGTTAATTTCGACCGCTAAAACGACATATTATATTTCAGAACATTTAAATATCAAACAGTTTCCTCATATAATGTGCATAAACAGATGTAAACAAACACTACTGCGTATAGGTGCCCTTAAGCAATATATTCTGCTTACGCGACGACGCCATGGATGTGATGGCTCCGAGAATGGCTTATATTCGGCTTCAGCTAACTCTTCTTCTTCGGCCTCGTAGTGACATTGCCAACCGGGCGCTCGCATCCATATTAATGAAGAATATTCCTTTTAAATTGAAAAGAAATTGTCCTCTCTTTCTGACTTGGAACAATTTTCGGTTAAGAAAGCCTACGAGCGTGATAAAAGCGGAAGTGACGTCACGGATGTCTAACCAGCTCAACTTTTTGTCATTTCCGGGCTGTCAGGCAGGCAGTGCGGACTGTGCGGGAGTGCTGGAGAATGACATCGCATTAGAACAACCCTTTCTCTTCCTTCAACTGTGATTACTTCTGCTTTCCAGTTTTATGCTGGAAAATCACGTTTTTGTTGTGGCGCGAACCCATTAGAACGAAACGTCGCAGCACCGTTATAAGAACTAACTGCAGGTCTATACTCTGTTGTCGACGAGATAACGACGAAGTAGTGTAGTTTTAGCGTTAGGAGCATTACGCCCAATTAGCGTGAAAAGATCCGTAATAGACCCGCGCTATTTAAATATTCTGAAATATAATATGTCTTATAATCTTATAAACGTCATAAATTGATTTGACTGGCTCTGTTGTGATTTCACGATCGAGTGATTTTTGTCAGTAAAAAAATTGTCAGAAATTACTCGATCGTGTCAAATTTCTCGCTATGAAGGGAGTTCGCTATAGAGAGGGTGACATTGTGGATTGTCAAGGGGCCATACCTTTTGATCGTTATAGAGAGTGGTTACTGTATTTAATTATCCAATAGTTTTCTCCAAACTAAAAAAATAGAAATAAAAATCCTTCTGCAGACGCGTGTTTTACGATTCTGTGTAAACTCAACACGACATGCCTCGAAACAAATACGATAAACTGAATTTAAATGGAAATTGAGACGTTCCGGTTAAGAAACTGTTCTTCCACAAAATAACAATTGCTGGAAATCAGCAACATCAGCAGTCTATGGCTGGAACGTCTAGATGGGAGATAAGATTACCAGTTGATATAGAGATATTTCATCTTATTGCAAGTCAAGAGTGAAATTGTGGCTGTTGAAACGAGGGACTGTATTGAGATATTATATTAATTTTATATCTCGGGAAATTCACTGTTTATAAGTGATGTGCAGGGTGGAGAAAAAGACGGTTAACTTTGTAAGATGGGCCAGTAACAACTGTTTGCTTATACACTCCATCAGTCTTCTTAGACCATTTTTTAAGAAGACAACAACACTGTTTCTTTCTCACATAAAGTGTCTGCCTTCTTATAGGCTGGATTTCACCACTTTATAGTGTACACTATAGCGTTATCCTATCGTTAAGAAAAGTTACTGCCCTTATCTTATCGTAAGCTTTCGAGCAGATTATCCGTGCGTTAGCGATAGCGTGAAGTTTCATATCTTCGACTTATTTGTTATTAGTCTAATCAACAATTTAACTTTTTCATCCGAAAAATTAGGATGTCTTTCACGTTTATCTTCTAATGACACGAAAAAACCTACCACCAATCATATCCCAAGTTTTTACCAAGTATCTACGGATGTAGGTACTATAGAATTCACGAGAGAATTCATAAACAACAAAAAACGTTAAATATTATTGTGAAAGCAATTTTTGGTCTTATAGTGAACGCTTAACGATAGGATAAGTTTTGCGGCTACTTTAACGATAAGATAACAATTCGATCGTTAGGAGGCACTAACGATGTGGTGAAATTCAGCCTTAGGATACTAGAGACAGATAGGCAGGTCTAAGGCAATGTTGGTTTGATCATAGACTCTATTTTCATCTTTCTCCTTTTGTGCGAGGCAGAAATAGTCGTGAATAGGTTACTTAAGATGCACAGAGTGTCGAGATGAAAAGTCGTTCGTTAGGGAAGAGAAAATTCCAACCAGTCTTTGTCAACAAACTCGGCAAGTCGCTAATGTTCTTCTTCGTTTTCCATTTGAAAGCATAAATCTCAAGAAAAGGATTTTTTGCGATTCAAAGGAGTCATTTTCAAAACAGACAGAAGGGGGGGGGGGGGCATGCTGTGATATCAGCAACTTTGTCTTTTAAACAGTACCGGACCGCTCTTTTAAAAAATTCAGGGGAAAATTTTTTGTGTTTACGCAGGATACTGAGTTCCGAATTTTAGACACATCACTTAGCTTCAGAGATTCTTGGAATACTTATAGGTATAGGTGTGAGGGGTAACCACTCCAGAGATTCCTTAAGATTCGCAAAGATTTGAAAGATTCCCAACGATATTCATAGAAAGATGAACCCCGAAGGGGTAGCCACTCAAAAAAATTCCAAGATTCTCTGAGATTTCATAAAGAATTCCAATGATTCCAAACGAGATTCCCAACGAGTGGTTAACCCCTCGTATAGGTACCTACCTCGGAAGTGCGGGAAAGTCAAGTATGACCACTGTCAGACCTATTCTTACTATATTTTTCCAGTTCAAACATAATTGAAGATTAAACCCGAGATACATCTGAAGAAAATTTGGCTATGTTAGTCAACCATTCCTACATCCCGAAGTTCGGTTATAAATTTGCATCAAACCATGACGATTAGCTGCGAAAAGAGCCCGGAGGGGGGGGGGGGGGACTGTGGAGATAGGGGGAAATGGGGGGAAAGGGAGGAATCTATTAAAATAAAGTAGCCGTTATTTGCCGGAACAACGAACAACCGGGTGCTCCCAAATATTGGAAAGCGAGACGGAGTGAATTAATTATTTTATTATGTCAACTTGTGGCCTAATTAAGTTGTCGGAGTTGGTGCAAATGTAAATCAGCTTGCTGCTCTTCTCGCCCTCCCATTTCTGCTTAAGCTCGCTCCAGAGCATTTCCCAAGGATCTGTCCGTTAGTTTTGAATTAGATAAGAAGTGCTGAATGGCAAGTGTTTGATTTTTTTTTGAAAAAGTTGAGTATAGCGGCTCCCTACCCCTCTATTGTGACCTTTACCTCAGTTGCTTTACAGGCAGCCATACAGACCGTTTGGCTACTGTGCTGATCCATGCGTCCGGGAATGGAGGGACTGAATGGCAGCCGTAAGGGATGGCGACTACCCACAAAAAGTGCCATCCCTCTCACCAGAATGGCCGTCCAAGACGTATCATAATCAATAAATATCATGTTAAATTCTTTTTTCGTACAATTTTTATTGATAGTATACATAATCCAAGGGATAAACGTAGGTGGCTATTTAGTGATGATTTATACAGGGTGTCTAGGTTATGGAAAACAAACTGAGTCCAGTGAGGTAGTATTTACGAGTGGCATCTGGGTCAGTGCACAACACAGGGTGCCCCGAAGGTCGTAATTCGCGGGGTGCAATCTGTACACGGTCCCACCCTGTGGGAATATGCCATTTGCCAATGGGGGCGAGTCACGTAAATCATCCAAACACCACAAATGTGCTGGAAAAAACAATGAAAAGGGGTCAGTGGTAGAGTTTCGATTTTTCAGCTATTTTCCATACTATTTATTATACTGTGTTGCTTCCTCCCAGCCCAACAGCCTTGATAGCCGAGTGGACTAAATGATCGACTTTATAGGAAAAGTGAGAGCCGGGTCACACAGGTTCGATCCCGGTCCTACCAAAAAGTTTTTCTGATCGGCATTCACCTCTGATATGTTCTGCATGCCAAGTGAAATGTATACCGAGACTGTGGTAGCCTGCTAGCTGAGTACGATGGATAATTCTTGAAATGGTCTTTAGTTGCTGGAGAGTGCACGGTTGTTTCGCTGAAACCATAGGCGTAGCAAGAGGGAGTCTGGAGCCCCCCCCCCCCCCCCTATAGAAACCGTTTAGCCACCCCCAGGATATTTCTGACCTTCACATAACGTCACATAAAGCTATGCCTACCCCCTAGGTGAGGAGAAGGTCTGGGGGGCTTAGCCCCCTCAGGCAGGGGCGTCATTTCAGTTTTTCTTGGGGGGGGGGGGGGCAAGTAGTGACTATACTTAGGGTGCGTCCCACCATACTCGGTTAACGTTAAACTCCAGTTACATTCCAATTATTGCTCGGTAAAAACTGACTTTAACTGGAGTTTAACGTTTAACCGTGAGAAAACACGAGAAAACAATCAGCTTGCAAGCGAGCGTAGGAGCGAGCGAAGCGAGAGAGCCGAAAATTTGAATAATCACTGTAAAATCTCCATGTTTTGCAGAAAGAACCTTAAATTCACTAATTATTTATTACGTTGGAAATTTTTGTAGGTATGGTTAATCCAGCACTGTTCGCAAGGAATTGTCTCCGTAATTTTTTGCCTACACCTAACGGCCTTTCCACATGCAATTGACCGCCGAATACAATAGTCGGTAGAGTGTTCCCTTCAAAATACCATCCATGGTCTCTACTGGATATAACTCATGGGTATAGGTAGGTAAATCATCCTAATTATTATTATTTTTTTTTTTACGTTTTTCACTGAAAATGTAATTTTTCAATTCATAATTGGGGGGGGGGGGCAAGTACCCCCCCCCCCCCCCCCCCAAGAGGGCCAAATGACGCCCCTGCCCTCAGGTTTTTGGTCCTGCTAAGCCCATGACTGAAACCGAAGAAGAAGCCAGTTCCTTTCAGTCAGGTACCTTACCACAGCGTTCAAATATGAGAATAACATAGAAAATCTCAAAATAAGAGAAAATTCAACAGAATTGTCAGTGAAGTGAGGTTAGAGCTCTCCTGGCGAGGGTAAGGCATCTTTGTAATGCCTTCATCGCTCACTAGAGGACTGAGGTTGTAGGGTTGAGGGGCTGCGGGGGTCGGAGGCCCTCCGAGGCCCTGAAGGCTGAAGCCACCCCTTCTCCCCAAAGGTTTCGCCCGCTGCGCTCTAGATGATGAATTGAGAGAAGTTCCAACAGTCTCACACCCCTTGAACATTGTAATATACGCAATGTATACTTGTACGTATTGTTCAAATTAGCCCCCAGGGTGCCTTTAATCAAACTTGGGTACCCAGCAATGATAAACTAGAAGTAGGTACCTGTACCTGAAGCGTAAACTAGACGCTTAAGGTGAAGTAAGTCGATTTAAGTTCGCCTGGACCAAAACAAAGCACTTTTTTTCATGTCTTTATATAAATCTAATAATCTTATAAAAATGATTTTTGGTTACTTCACAGTGGTTGAATTGCCAAACATCAACAAACAGACTCGACATATTGTATCAGTTGGTATAGACTAGTTTCAATTACAAACAATAGATATTATATTTCAGAGCAAATAAACATCCAACAGTTTCCTCAGAAGAACGCCAACAAATGATGCACCCCTCAGTATTCTCAACAACCCTCAGATATGAAGAAGATGGCTGATCCCTTAGGGCGAGGTGTCCGGGAGTCAGTGGCGAGGTGTCTGGGTGTCAGTTGAGAGTCAGCCTAAGGGTGTCATCCATCACTGACCGAAAGCTGACTTATAATTGGCCAATACGCCGGATACCTCAGACATTCGCAACTAATCTACAACTTCCCTCCAAATTTGCCGGAAGCTAGTTTTGCCGCGCTCGAGCTTTCGCAAGATGGATGAGTTTCAGTTCGTTGGCCAGGCGTTACGATAATAACGATTCAGTACTACAGTGGCGAACCTAGGAAATTCGAAACCAACTCAGAATACAAAATTCGTGCCTAAGTGGGAAGTAGCAGCAGGTACCTTTGCTTTGGGGATTATTGTCTGGACTGATTTGACCCCTTGCCGTTATCTTATTGTCTTATGAAGTTTTCTTGAAGTTACTCACTTGTGAAAGGATACATTCCAGTCCTTTTTACGCCTTTGACCATAAAAATTTACCGCACAACAGCGAGGCATTTTCCTAAACTGTTGGTTGCTATGTCGTTGCTATAAACCAAGGGGGTAACAACTCCAGAGATTCCTTGAGATTCCATAATGTTTTCCAAAGATTCCAAACGATATTCATAGAAAGGTGAACCCCGAAGGGGTAACCACTCCAAAAAATTCCAAGATTCCCTGAGATTTCATAAAGATTTCCAATGATTCCCAACGAGATTCCCAACGAGTGGTTAACCCCTCGCTATAAACAGTCGCCATGGTGATGGGTCATCCCTTCAGTGTAGTTCCAAATGTATCAGTCGGTAGCTGTATGTGTCACTAAAGTTTCTATGTAACCAAGCGGTCTGTTCTAATATAGGTCGTTGGGCTGCACCCAGTCTCCAAAAAAAAAAAAAAAAAAAATGTAAATCACTGGAATGTATGTCAATGAAGCCCATAACGGTGGAAAACATAAAATTCCATCCAATGGTTTGCAATAAAAATGAAAATATTCGCAGTCTGGCGCCAATTTTGTGATTGGAGCTAATTGTATAGCTCAAATTTATAATGAAATTTGGATTGTGATGCAGTTAAAAGTTAAATAGGGTAATTAGGCGATGGGTAGCCCGATAAGGCCGCTATTCGCCCTGATCAAGTTAACCCGGACATACATTCACCCTTATTTATGTTCAATTACTCCCCGTCATTTTGCAACCCCTAAATTTGATGGATTTTGAATTTTTTGGCTCACTTTTCATTATGCTTGTTTAAGACTGAACATATTTTCGTTATTTGTTTACGTTTTTTCTGCACACTTTATGAGGAAACTATTGGATGTTCAAATGTTCTGAAATATAATACTCACAATATGTAAGAAAAAGTCTCAGCTTGAGCCATTTGAGCTAATACGACCGACTTATTGTTTTTTCTAGAACCCGTTTTTTTGCCATGGGGAAAGCATGTAAGTAATGTCATAACTCATAACAGAGTTAGCAGTTTTTCTCAGTGGCGAGTGATCAAGACGTCCTGAGAGGTCAGGGTTCGAAACCCAACGCAATCAATATTTCTCTCCTTTTTTCGCCAAGAACTAGAAACTAGAAATTCATCAGACAGGGATTTATTTCTGCCCCTAAGCAATGCTCACCTGCAAACAACTCTTTTGTAACGTAATGCCTTGAACTAGCCCCGGGCGCTACAGACGATATTGGTGTGGATCAAAAAGGAATCCGTTTGTAAAATCAGAAAATCAGGCATTCACCTCACAAGAACCGCCGCAGTCTATGTGGTCGGGAAACACAATTGATAGGTGGGAAACCTTCTCGATTTGGAGATCCGATAACTTGAACCAAAAGAGGTGGAAACCGGGGAAAGCAATGACGAGAAAAGAACAGCAAGAGAACTAGAACAGGTTAGAACAAGCCTTAATGGAAAACAAGAAAAGAAGAGAACAAAAAGTGAACAAGAACAAAATAAAGTGCAATAAGGACAAAATTGAGAACAAAAATAAAATTAAGAACAAAAAATTTAGAGCTTATATAGCAGGAAAAAAGAACAAAAACGAGTGTCAGTGACTGTGCGTGCGATTATTTTTGTGTCTGTTGTTGAAATTTCTGCCTTATTATATTATCTACTGTTTTCGCATCTTGTTCTTATTCTACTCAGCTCCTAACGTTTTCTCGTTTTTGGTCTTATTCTTGCACGAAAACAGAGAATTTATTTTGGCGTCCCTAAATTGTCTACCTAACAGGCAATGAACAGAAAATACTCACCCAAAGAACAAAACGTTATCCAGTAATAGAACAAGAGTACAGACACTTCTTGTTCTTGTTCTTCCAACACACACCACTATAAAAGAGATAGAATAGGAGGAGTGGATGGAGGTGTGTTTGGGCGATTGTATCAGGGGTGAAATTCCCGGGGAAGTTTCGGGCCCTCTTGGGGGTGAAAGGGGGGTGATGCGAATTCTGAATTTGCCACGGCACTAAGGCCCTCCATCCAGATAGAATTCACATAAAAACACTTGCGAACCGATTCTCACCCCGTATCTGAAGATGTGATCATTATTTCCACGTTTTTATGATACCTACTCCCAAATCTACTTAGTTTTTTCACAGTTTATCTTTCCGTTTTCTTCCCAAGGTTTCGGAATATTATCGGAAAGGGTACGGGACCTTTAAGGTGAAATGGGAGAACTGATTTTGTTTATATTCACCTGAACCAAACAATTTTTCTCATACTACTAAATTTTTGTCAGCTCAGGACCACTTATTAAGGGCGTCTACACAGTCGTGTTTGTTTACTTTTTTTTCTGCGCATTTTATGAGCATACTATTGGATATTTGAATGTTCTGAAATATAATATAACTTTTAAAGGCGAAAATTAACAGGCTGTGTTGTGTTTTTATATACGACCGGTTAATTTCGGACAAATTTTTGTTCACAAAAACCACTCGAAAAAAAATAAACAAATAGCGAATGTATGTTCGGTCTTGTCAAATTATTCACAATGTTACTATTTTAGTAAGGAGGCTAGTTTCTATGGTAACGTTACAAAAAGTGCTCTGTATTTTGGTTCAGGTGAACTTATACAAACGTCACCTCCCATGTCCTGTTAATCTCGAAATCCAACAACGTTACCTTGAGCTAGAGCCCATATTTCTCCACGAAAACAATAAAACATCAAGACTTGTTGCAAAAGTTGAAAATCTTGTCAAAGATGGGAACCCCCTGCAGTGGGTCCCCCGTTGTTCTGTTGGCTCGGTGGGAGATTCATATACCCCCCATCATAACGACCCCCCACAGAAGGCCCACGTCTACCCCATTATGCTATTTTCAACTCTTCCTGAATAGGTTCCTGATTTATTACTGTAGGTAGAAGTAAAATGGAAAATACACGCTGCGTGAAAAAAAATTATTCTGGCCAAGTGCTGCAGGTGAGCTCGGAAGAAGTGTATAGTCTCTCACTATACCAATTGTCAAGGACGCTATAGGGAGTGTTCGCTAAATGAGTCAAAAAAGCCTGTATGTTAGAATCCCGGTAGCAGCAATTTTCTGTCGGTATAGCATGGATGCCACAACAAATATTCGTCTGGCTTCGGCCAACAATCAGTTTGTTTAATTAACATCTGTAAGTGTTTACCTGTAAGTTAAACATGGTTGCCATGTGTTGCTAGGGAAATAAAATTCCAACTGGAATGTATAGAGCCAATGTGGCACCCATGTTTAGTTTACAAGTAAACACTTTAGGGTACAAAAATTCAAGAATAACTAAACCCACAGCGTGGGCCTTTGACTTAAAAATAAAATTAGTGAAAAAGCGACCTAAGGTCAAGGGAGTAAAAACGAAAAAAAAAAATAGAAATATGATTACCTAAGACCTGTTTGCGCCGAGTCTTGCATAACTTAAAATTCATTCATGTCAATGACGGGAAGTGAAGGACCCTTCTGCTGCAGAAAACATCTTCAGTCTCGAAATGAGTTTGGCTAAGTTTTTCAGATTAATTAAAAACGGAAGGAGGGAAAATAAGAGAGAAAAACGTAGAGATAAAGAGCCTGGGGCGGCTCTCCGGCCTCCAGCCTCATTATCATGACTGGGGCATGATGTCCTATTGTAATGGCCTAAGAGCGGGAAGGTGCTTACCTTGAATGAATGTGTTGTTTTGCCCGGCACACCATATATTTGCACATACACGGATCGTTTACAAAACACTTGTTACATTGACAAAAGTTCCTCTTGACTGTCCCCTAGGCTGAACGGACCGAATGACCCCCGTACCGAAGGGGACTAGGGCTTATATGCCCTCCAGTAGGTACGGGTGAAAATGGTCCTACCTAAGTTAAGTGTAAGCATATAGGTACGTGCTTTTAATGAGGCCATCCCGATGTGGGAAGGTCAGTCCATCGGGGTGCGTGCCCATCAGCCTCATAACATGCCCTCTTTTCTTGGCTGGCAAGGCCGATGTCTGGCTAGCAGGGCCGAAGCCTACCTATGGTAGGGTGACCCATGGGCGCACATCCCGACTTCCTAAGAGCCGCTGCTCTCCGGTCTTTGACATCTCCCGCAGCAGTGCGGAACCCGGTCCGCACGAAAAACAAAGAAAACCCAAAGTCGGAGATCGGAGAGCAGTGATGTACAAACGGTAGAATGACAAAAAGAGACATGAGTGAACAGAAGCGAAAAAAAAGAGATGGTGCACCGGGGTGTGATAATACAAAAAGAAAAGAGTCTAGGGGAGGGGAACACAAACACTAGCACTGAGAGAACGTCCAGCAGGTAGGGAAGTCCCCGAAGACCATGACGCAGGAGGTCCAGAGACGGCGAGTGGGGGATGGTACCATGGTAAGAGCCGACCAGTGACGTGGGCGGGTGCTGCTGGTGGCTGACACGTGGGCACGTTGCGAGGCATGGGCAAGGATCCGGCGGCGGGCTGAAGGTCAGGACAGTATATGAGGTCCTGGGCCAGGCCGTGGTCCGTGGTCCGTGAGCTCGAATGCTGTGATGCATGACCGGGAGTAGTGGGTAATGTCCAGGGTGTGGGCTTATATGCCCTCCAGTAGGTACGGGTGAAAATGGTCCTACCTAAGTTAAGTGTAAGCATATAGGTACGTGCTTTTAATGAGGCCATCCCGATGTGGGAAGGTCAGTCCATCGGGGTGCGTGCCCATCAGCCTCATAACATGCCCTCTTTTCTTGGCTGGCAAGGCCGATGTCTGGCTAGCAGGGCCGAAGCCTACCTATGGTAGGGTGACCCATGGGCGCACATCCCGACTTCCTAAGAGCCGCTGCTCTCCGGTCTTTGACACATTGTTCCCTCTGATTTTTACTTTCTCGCTAGCCACTACAGGGAAGAAGTCTTGCCCCGCTCTGGGCCTATCTAGTAATAAAAATTTACTCAAATATGTCTATAGTTTTTAACACTAGGTACCTGCATACCAAATTAAAGCAATAATGGTTGAACGATGTGACGCACAATCTCAAAATTGAAATTTTGCACGTTGGCATAACTTTCTCAGTTCTAGTACATACGAGCGAGAAAGCAATAACAGAATTTAAGAAAACTTTTCGGAAAGATGCAGTTGGTTTCTTTCGCCAGAAGCTTCATACTTGGAAGAATTTCCCGTGGTGTCGATGAGAATTCCACATTTGGTCGTCGATGCGTTTCTTTGGTTTCTTTGGAGAGAAAGGCTTCTTTGTCGAAGTGACTGTCCATTCCGTGCGTTGTGACATAACGGTGTAGGCTGCTTTGGATTTGGATTTGTATCTTGCGGGAATATTCTTCGTTAGTTGTCGTGTAATTAATGGCTTTCGGATTTTGTTTTTGGTGGTGACACTTGGAACGTCTTGAGCCTTCTATAGTAACTTCTCCCATCTTTGTCCGTTGTATAATGGGTCTCAGGGGTAGGGTCATCGGGCGTGGCACCTGGTTTTATTGGGGAATCCTATGTATCCATGTATCCCACAATTCCACTTCCTTCGATTCGTTCGGTTCTGTCGGTTCCCACCATTGGACGGGCAGCGTGTTACCTGCTGCTGCTAAATCGTGAAAGATAGGCTGACCGTAATGAGAGGCCGTGGCACCTGGTTCGAAACTGATTTGGGTAACCAAACAGGCCGCTAGCGACAGAACAACAGCACAAGTGATCTTCATGATGACTACCGGTAGATTAATGCCTGTAACGATAGTTTCATACCAGAAAAAAAAAGCTGGTACCAAGGAGCCCAAGGACACAGCTGTTCTCGTTATATTTGTACAGTTGTAGGTATGCTTACGTCAGAGACCTTAGTAGGGTTCGGATCTGCAGGTTAAGACGAAATTTACCTTTGCTATTTGTTCACGTTTGTTTTTTGAGGACACTGTTGTATATTGCAAATTATCTGAAATATGTAAGGAAATGGCTGGCTTTGTTGTGATTTTTATCTGAGATGACTCTTTCCCAATGCCATGACTATCTACTACTGTAGTCCCAAATTTGTTCCGGTTATTCACAAACGTGGTTTCTCAATCGCAACACTTTTTTGACCAAAACGGCCGAAATTTTCAAAATAACAAAATTCTGTTCAACAGCTGTTTCAGTAACGTATTATACTTAGATCAAAAACAATGTTCAATGTGTTAGATTGAAAACTGTACCGTCGGCGCTTGTCCGACTAAATGAATTGAAAATGTTCCTAGACAGGTGCATACCAAATTTCATCAAAACAGGATAAAAGGTATAGGGCATGGAGCAGAAACCACTTTTTTGGACACATTGGGCCCCCCAGGATCATGGAAAATCTAAAAAAAATATCGATTTCGAAATTTTACTCGAAAACAATACTTTCTCGCCATATCAGCTAGGAAGAAAGTGAGAAGTAAAAAGGAGCAGTGCAGTGTGAGACACGTCAGGTTTCGCTCAAAACCCAAGTTAATTTTTGTCACGTCCCGGTAATTCCTTCTTCTTTCGGTGAATATTTCACGGAGTTTTAGCCGGAAGTGGTTGTAAGAGCCGCAAACTTGCCTCTTGGGTGCTTTCAAGCGCCTGAAGTGAACGCTAGATGGCCCACCTGCTTGGGGAAACGCTGAAATATGAGCTCTGTGCCTGGAAAGCTCCTGCCCAATCAGTGTCCTGGTTTTCAGGTTAGGAATGTGCGAGCGAGCGTTCCAGTCCTGCCTGGAATAAAAAATTTTACTTTCTTTTTATACTTTTGGAACGGAATATTGTTCTCGAACCTGTTCCATATGAAATTGAGATGAGCTGAATGTTCGCGAACAAAAAATCTGAAAAAGTATTGCAGGTAGGTATTTCAGCACAATAAGGGTGCGTCCCACCATGTCCAGTTCAGAGAAAACGAGATTTTACCCCATGTTTACCATGTTAAATTTCCGAGAAAATCTCCAGTTTTCTCTTAACTGGGCATGGTGGGCGAATAAATTTGAAAAAAAAATATCCCCTTAGGTCAAAATTTTGCCGTATTTATTTCACCAACCCTTTCAAGAAGGGTATAAAATGTAAATTTTGAGCCAAAGGTTGAAATTTGCTGCGATTAGTCAGCTGTGGAGGTGTCATAGCGTTTGACACTTGCTGCCCCATCCAATTTGTCATTGTTTTGGGGTAGGGTAAATATTTTATCAACAAGATGGATTCTGCTCTTTGGAATGTTCGTACTGATAAAGGTAGGTATGTGGTTACTAATTCGTTTTCATGATTCTCATCTTGATAGACGGAGTGACAGTGAGGTATTGTCAGATTCAAATTTGAGCGGGAAGATAAGACCTGAAATGTGTGGGTACCATCATGCCCTATCGAAAACAAATTGTTACGGATTAAGACCAAACATACATTCGCTATTTTTTAACGATTTTTTTCCACGATTTATGAGGAAACTAATGGGTATTTAAGGCTGTATATACATTCTCGACTAACTCCACCAAAACCACTGTGCGAAAGTAAATATTCGACAAAACTAATGTTTACATATTAGTACTGCCGGAGACTGGTAATTGCAATATCGTATTGGTTGTGTTTACTCTAAAAGCTAGACATAGGATGCGTCCCACCATGCCCAGTTAAAATTTAACTGGAGATTTACCATGTTATATGTAACTTCAAAGTTTAATTTAACTTAAAAGTTGAATTTAACATGGTAAACATTGGACAAAATCTCCAGTTTAATTTTAACTGGGCATGGTGGGACGCACCCTTAGTGTGCTATTTGAGCGCGAAACGAACGAGTGAAAGTAGGACACTAAGTTTAGCTTTTACAAGAGAAAAAGTAGAGAAATGGTGTTTCAATTAGCCACTTCCGTAAGTGAAATAAAAGTGACATGGCGTCGTGAAATAGTACAAACATTTATCAAGCTTTTCTACTAAATGTGACGATAAAATCATATAGATTTTTTAGTACGAAACGTTACAAAAAATATTCTGCGTGCGGTAGTGTTGTGTTTTTGCGATCTGTCAAAAAAACATGTGGACTGGTGGACTGTGGACTGTTTAAAGTCGCTCCTGTGGACTTATAACTCCATTTCATGCAAAAATACAACACTACCTCACGACAAAGAGTCTCAGGTTTACATCCCCCTATAAACACTTTTCACTCGCCCTGTAACTTCGGAGTAGGGCTTGAAGTACGTGAACCAAGTACGTGTAGTCGACCTTAATTACACACCGGTTCGACCTTGAACATAACAAGTCCTCAAGTGCATTGTATAGGTATATTGAGGCTGTGGTGCGTCTGAACCCACCTAAAACTGTAGGTCCCTATCGTACACTAATTGTTTTAATTTTTGAGTTTGTCCCCCGACCCCTGTACTACTATAGTCCAAGTCAGGCTAGGAGCGTACCGATTACTCATAATTTCTTGCAAATCTAGGGCTGATCAAAACTTCTTCTTTGATCAGGGAAATATCTGCTCAGGGTCGGATTGGCATTTTTAGCGTATGGTAGGATATGGAACCCAAATTCGGATCGGCGTCAACTGAAAATCTTCAAGAAATTATGACTTATCGGTATGCTCCCAGCCTGACTTGGACTATAGGTAAGCGACCAAAAAGAACCACCATTTGTTGAAGTTGGGGAGTGCAGTTATGCCCGTTTTCCGTTGAGGGGTTCGATTTAACAAAGGGATGAAGGAACAATGGGGGGAGAAACTTGGTAGAGAATAGTTTTCGAGTATTCAATCCCATTTCGAACTTTTCGAATGATTCATAGAAGTTAAGGGAACCTTAGCTATGAATGGTAAACACTGTCACAAAAAAGGTGGGCTCTGCTCTACCTACCCCTCTACATTTAAAGGGGGGAAACTTCCCCTAAAGTTCCCTTTAGTAATGGAAACCTTTCTCGTACCTACATCTATTGTAAGTAAACAAACCACAGTCATAGAATTAACTATTGGGTATTTAAATGTTCTGAAGTATAATATGTCTTTATGGATGAGGTCCTTTACATTGGCTACGTTGAAACTCCAAATCTAACCAAGATAAACAAATAAAATCCGAAGATTATCAAGTCCAATTTCATTTCCCATCGGAAAAAATAATTTATTCGGGCAGGGGAGCAAACATCTGCTGACACAAAGTTTCGAGTTGAAAAAAGTTGCGAAAGAAAATAAAAATTAGCATTTCTGTCTGCCTGCTGCGCCCCAATCGATGCAAATGAAATTAACACTCGCAGCAGAACCACTCTAGCTTCCCCTCTATATTAACACTCGGAGCAAGTACGGAACTTGATAACACTGGTAATTGCACGACCGCCAGTGGCCGTGGCTTCTCTAAAAGCTAAACATAGTGTGCTATTCGAACTGAAAACAAATAACTGCGAATAGGATACTATGTTTAGCTTCCACTGGAGAGTCGCGACATGCTGAGCCTTAAGAGAACGCTATACCTGACGATGCATTTTTTGCCGCCCATAAGATTAACATTGCGAGCGGCGATTCATTTTCAAGGTTTACCCTTGGTTGGAAAGACACAAAATTTTGCCTGTACATAGCCCTAACAATGTTCTAGGGAGTGTTCGAAGCAGATTTCCCAATTTCTCACTGGTTTCTTTTATTGCAACTGTTTTGTAAATGCTAGCATCGCATACCTCAAGAAAAGTGCTGTATCTCGAAAACCAATGAGAAATTGGGAAATCTGCTGCGAACACTCCCTAGAACATTGTTAGGGCTAGGTACAGGCAAAATTTTGTGTCTTTCCAACCAAGGGTAAACCTTGAAAATGAATCGCCACTCGCAATATTAATCTTATGGGCGGCAAAAAATGCACCGTCAGGTATAGCGGACCCTTAAAAAAAAGGTGGTACCTATACAGCTGCAGCTGAAAATGAAAACTGATCCAAAGTCAAGCCCCCGGAAAAGGCAACCGGTAAAATTGGCTATTGCCACGACAAATACGTAAAGCTACTTCCACGTGCCGCGTAGCCGGGCTTACAATCTGTCAAACCCACTTCGTTTTCCCTGGACTCCCTCATGACCGAAGAAGACGCGGTCAGAATGACGCCATAGGGAATATTCCTCCTTTCCCCCCCACCTAAGGGAGGAAAAGTAAGCCACCCTTTCCTCTCTACGACCTCTCTCCGCAAATATTTCTACAAGAATGCTTTTCCTGTCGCTGAATCAGATTTTCGTCATTCAGATGAAAAATTTATGGCCTGGCGACCGAGCCACATCTTGTGACGAGGAAAACCGGTTAAATAAAGGGGGATAACGGCAAAAAGAACGTGGGACCAGAATAGTTTTTTCCTCACTTTTTTAGGAAACTTTTGTATATTTTATTGCTGATTTTTTTGTTGACACACTCATCATCACAAAATCATCATGATTGATTTTTAAAGTGCGAGAAAGTCAAGTGCAACCATTGTCAGATCCTTTATATCGGTTTTTGAAAAAGAAAGAATTTTGTAGATTTATGCATTTTTTAAAAATGCTGACCACTTCTTTGGGCCTGGGGTAGTCCCTCCCCTTCCCTTTGGGGATGAAGATATGCCTCATGACCGGTGTTGAAGGATGATGGCGTGAGGGCCTTAGGGGCATGCTGTTGTTCCGAGATGAAGATGTATAGCTGGAAAGCCTCCAGGGGCCAATTCTTCAAGTCAGCTATTGCTGCCACCCTGTCTGGCCAAGGGCTAAGCACAATGTCACCCTTTTCAAAGATATAAATTGTTTTGAGTGAGCATTTATGTAGAAAAAAGGTTGGGTCCGAGGGTGCATGGGAAGATAGAGGTAGGATCACTAAATCGTCTTTTTTTATTTTTTATTTTTTATGGAATTTGGCTGTATATAGGTAGTAACAAGAACATTTAAATAAGCAACAGTGGTATCCGCTCTAGAGTCTAGGTCTAGAGCATGGAAAGGACGGACGGACGGATCGGCAGACAGACTTTTTTGAGAAACCGTCACATTTTTCCACCATTTGGAATTTTCAAAACGATACTTTCTTTTCATTTTGGATAGGGAGAAAGAGAGAAAAAGGTCTGCCATTACCGACACACTTATGAAAATGCGAGGGGACTCTAGCCAATGGGCATTGAAATGAGTAGGCAATTACCGGAATGGCCATAATCAATATGGGCGGCGATAAACCGATTAATCTCACACAGGTCACTGCAAAGGAGACAATGCAAAAATCGCACGACGCACTGATTTACGGAGCACCCAGTGTCAGCAGCAGCCATCGATAAATTCAGCTACCGGGTGCCCCCTAATACCGGAACTATAGCCCCTGATCCCAACGTATTGTGCTGACTTTACCCTGCCTCACTGCATGTCAGTCTGAACCACCATTGTAGTGTTGAGTCACATTTTCAGGTTAATGGTTTCTGGCGTTTCCTGCCTGATAACGGAAACTGTTCTTGAGACCGAACCGAAAATACATTCGCTAGTTGTTTACGTTTTTTCTGCACGCTTTAGGAGGAAACTGTTTGATAGTTAAATGTTCTGAAATATAATTTGTCTTTTTAACGGCCGAAATTAACAGGCTGTTTGGTGATTTTCTGATCAAGTGATTTTTGTCACTAAAAAACTTGTCCGAAATTAATAGACCGTAGAACCACAACATAGCCAGTTACTTTCTGACGGTAAAAATACATATTATATTTCAGAACATCCACTGGTTATGAAATTTTATTCAAAATTGGAAAAGTCCCAAAAAAAATTGGATAATGATAAGTAAAAACTTACGATAATTGATGTAAAAAAGATGAATTGCATTAAAAAAAACATTTTCACCCTGCGGAATCGATCTCAGTGCCCTAGTTTGTCGCATAGCGAAAGGTTAATGAAACAGATAAAACGAATACGACGAAAATAGGTTAGAGAGGGACGGGTTGCCGGAAGTATAGAGCAATTAATAAAAAAAAGTCGGGATAGGCCAGGCAGGTTCTCCATTACATTTTGAAATATGGCGGTCTGTATTAAACAGCGAATCTCCCGCCAAAACAGCTTCATCATCAACCTTTGCTGTTTTCATTTTTTTCGTTTTTGTTTTGGACCTCCTTATACCTATGGTACCGCGATAGGTACTGGTAAGGGGACCGCCATCTTGTTGCTATATGAGACTGTTGTATGGTGTGCTAGAACCCTAAATTTGTTCCAGAGGTCTTCTCCCTTCGTAGATATAGCGGGTTCAAAATTTTTATTTCCGGTTTCATAGTTGAGACAGCAGAGTAGCTGTCTCCTTGTCAGACATTGATATATTGATATCTTTTATTGATGGTTCCTACAGTTAGCTTACAGTGATGTAGGTAGCAGAAGATGCGGAGCTTAGCAGAAGTATAGCCAAAGCTTACGTCACTTTCGGTATTTTCACCTCCTCTACCAACCTAAAATCCGGCCTCTTTAGAGTGTCAGCCATCAGACTACGTAATGCAATCATTTCCTGAGGTACCTACAGATTTTCCCCCATTGAAATTATCTTCTTTAGAGTGAATAAACATACCTAGATATACTTGCTACATATTTGAAATTCCGAAAATTTCATAATGCTTTTCTATAATTTGATTTATCTCTCGATCAGACTCGCTATTATCTCTGCTATGAAATTATTCACTGAGCTGGATCAGTCGGTAATGAGGCTGCTCTTCAGTCTCAGTTAGAAAGCTTCGATAAGGTAACACTTTATCATATCATGAAAAAGACATATTATATTTCAGAACAATTTAAATATCCAATAGTTTCATTTTGAAACTCCCTGTACACGGAACAAATTTACTTGATTAAACTTTTCTACCTGGTATAGGATACTGCTTGGATTCGAACCCAGGACCTCCGCCGCGAGAGTTCAGAGCACTCACCACTAAACTACTAAAGACCATTGGAAATTATCATCAAAGGTAGGACGAGGGTGCAGGCCGAGCTCTGCAAATAAAATGCATTCCGTCTCCGGATATTGCATCCCCGCACCCCCACCCTCACTATGTTGTAGTATAGCCCAGACTCCACCTTTATTTACCGACAGCAATCAACTATAGTTCGATAGTACTTGTCGTAAGCTAAACATATGATAAGATATATCTGTTCGATAGGAGACACCATAGTTCCGCCTAAATGGGACATGTTATCAATGAAGACGCTATTGTACTTCTACGATTTACAAGACGGGATATATCTTTGCTATTTGTTTACGTGTTTTCCGAGGATTATTGGAGGACACCGCTGAATATTTAAATGCTCTGAAATATAACATGTCTTTTTAAAGTACGAAAATAACTGGCTCTGTTCTGATTTTGCGATCGAGAAATTTTGGACATAGCCGTTTAAGGTCGGACTTTAAGAAGGCATTTTATTTATCAGAATATTTAAATCAACCATCTAGCTAGAGCACTCATCAATCGATGGTCAGTATAGGAAATATAGAAGCAGCGCCTGGAACGGTGACGCATTCGCCATTGGACTGAACTTTTTTCTGCTCGTTACCCCTTTGTAATAAAAGGGGTGTGAAGATTATTTGAAAATCATTGAATTAAAAATCAATTTGGAGTCGGGGATTTAGATGGACACGATGTAATTAACGGAAGGCTGCTCATCGGATTGTTAGGGAGTCCAAAATAGTCGAGAGCAGGGGTGTCAAAAATAGTCAGTAATCTAGGGTGCTGATTCTAGTAAAAAATTATATTACAACATGAATTTTGCTATACAGTTATCTTATTGGAGAAGCGTACGATAGTTTTGCAATAGCAGTGTCAACTATTATTTTTTTCGGCGACAATCGTGGCAACAGATAGTTTGAGCCATGTCTGTTTACTCCTGCCACGCGTAGTTTGGTTTGAATTTTTGACCTTAAGGGTCCGCTATACCTGACGGTGCATTTTTTGCCGCCCATAAGATTAACATTGCGAGTGGCGATTCAATATCAAGGTTTACCCTTGGTTGGAAAGACACAAAATTTTGCCTGTACCTAGCCCTAACAATGTTCTAGGGAGCGTTCGAAGCAGATTTCCCATTTTTACTTTCTCGCTAGCCATATATGGCGAGAAAGTATTGTTTTCGTGCAAAATTTCGAAATTGAGATTTTGGGTTTCCCATGATCCTGGGGGTCCCCTGAGTCCAAAAAAGTGGTTTCTGGAAAAAGTCTGTCCGTCCGTCAGTCCGTCAGTCAGTCCGTCCGTCAGTCCGTGCAGTGCTCTAGCGCCTATACCGTTCATCCGATTTTGATGAAATTTGGTATGGACCTGTCTAAAATCACTGCCGAGGGGCATTTTCAAGGATTTTTTGATTGGTCAAAAATTGCGGCCGCTATTGTCAAAAAACCGCCAAAATAATTCAAAAATCGTGTTTTTGGTTACTTAGACAAGCGCCGACGGTACACTTTTCAATCTATAACACTGAAAATTGGTATGTGTGTTGACAAATAGATGCTTCGAGGTCATTTGCAACTAAAATTGAATTGGTTGAAAATTACGGCCGTTCTGGACCAAAGTTCGATCGTTTCGGCGCCATTCACATTTATTGACCGATTGTCATGAAATTTGGTAAATTTATGTAGAACCATGTAACTTAAACATCTGTCGAACAGAATTTTGTTATCTTCAAAATTACGGCCGTTTTTGTCAAAAAAGTGTCGAAAATGAGTTGAGAATGAGAAACCACGTTTTTGAATGGTCGGAACGCATTTGGGACTACAGTAATAAAATGACAGACGTGAGATTTGGTATGAGTGATCTCAGATAGATGCTCGTGGGTCATTTTCAACCGATTTTCGATTGCTTAAAAATTACGCCCGAAAAAAAATCTCAAAAAACCAAAAAAAAAAAAATCATTCTGGGCGAGAAAGTTAAGTGCGACTGTTGTCGGACCCTTTATTTTACTGGTTTTCGAGATACAGCACTTTTCTTGAGGTATGCGATGCTAGCATTTGCAAAACAGTTGCAATAAAAGAAACCATGCAGTGAGAAATTGGGAAATCTGCTTCAAACACTCCCTAGAACATTGTTAGGGCTAGGTACAGGCAAAATTTTGTGTCTTTCCAACCAAGGGTAAACCTTGAAAATGAATCGCCGCTCGCAATGTTAATCTTATGGGCGGCAAAAAATGCATCGTCAGGTATAGCGTCCTCTTAATTATGGAGCTTTCATATTTTTTTTTTTTCGTTTCCGTATTCTTCGTATAGTTTGCTGACGGCTGGATAATCGACCCTATTGTTAAAAGTAAGATAAGGGCGCTATCGGCAGGGTAGTGAAAGAGGGGTAACGCGAAAGTGGTATTTTAGTGGTCTTTACCGAGTTGTAAAAGGAACACTTAGAAATGTACCTTCCTGATAAAGGTCCAGAGCTGACGCAATTAGGGGCCACTAAAGTGGACTTAAGCGACTAGTGAAATACACCAGGGTTTGAAATGCGATACATAAGTAGACATGACTGGCATAAATTTCGGCCAAAATTTGACGATTTTTTTTTAAACCAAGCTAACGAGGGGTTGATTGGTAAATGCGTTGAAATTTGGCAGCACCATGTGCGTTTCATTATTCGGGGAAGGTACGAGGGTTGGCCCGTAACTAAATGAGTCGAAAACTCGATTTCCGTTTTAAATGGGATGCAGGAGGGACCAATTAACATCACGTGACGAATGGCCCCCTGGTGTTGACATCAAATTTAGGTATACCCAACCTGAAATTTTAGCCCTTCAGGCTGGTGTTTCAGTCCTACTTCAGTTATGGAGTTATTGGGTCAGAATAACATCCAGTAGTTGGGTTTTACCCCTGTTGGTGAAGGCCTGGATAAATTCCAGTTAAAGTCCAATCAGTTCATATTAAAAACCGGCTTTAACCGCGGATTAACTCTTAACTGGGCGTTGTGGGACGCAGTCTCCAATTGTCAGAACCCCTACCCCTTGGTTTGGGAATTATTTTCTATTCATTTTCCATGGGAGAAACTATAGATGGGGCGTGGAGGTAATGAGAGGATTATACGATACGTAGTGTCAGTCAGCTTATCGTATCTCGAATAAAATAAAAATTTCTAACTTCGAAACTTCCTTCTTCCCCTTCTGAGGCTTTTTAAAATTGAAATTGCTCTCAGTGGTCGAGCGCGGTCAAGCGGTCAAACTTTGTTCTTGAAGGTCTGTTCCCTAACTGGCCAAGCTCCATATGACCTTGAAATTTCGGGTTAGGTTATAGGTTGGTAGCCAACCCTGGCTATACCTGGCCTTCATTGGCAAGAGAAAACACTCGACTGTCGGGCGTGATTCTTACCAAATCATCCCCTGGTGTAGCACCAAGGGGCGGAATTTCGTTTTCTACCACACTACCCCAAAATAGAGGGTTCGTTTTTCTGGGCGTTTAGGGACGAAATACGTAATTACTCTCTCGTTCCGACATCTGTCGCTTTTCCGCCCCTCCTACATTCACCCCCTGCACCCCCTTCACCCCCTGGTTTATTTCACACTCTTATTCACCTAAGGCTGATTCTGCTTCTGATGAATTCCGCCTGATCCTTTCTTCGTCTCATTGAGACCTCATTCATCGGATCAACCCCCTCAGATTGGATTCCAGCCAAGCCCTCTGTTGCCAAGAGAGAGGGGGTGGCTCCCCCCTTTGGCCACTGGAAAGATCTGTCGAGTTTAATCGTTGTATTTGACCGTAACTCCCTACCCTTACATCTGTCCCTCGTTCTGGGTCAGCTCGCCGAAGTTTTAATAGTCCCATGGATAGCCGTGTGCTCTATAGGTGGTCGTTTTTAGAGCCGGGTCACACCGGTTCCATTCCCGATCCTACCAAAGTTTTTCTGATTGGCGTATCAAGTGAAATGTATATCGAGACTGCGGTGGTTCGGAAGTGCTGTTCCCTAACGCGACGGGTGAGGAGCTGGTATTCTGCAGCTGACCATGATAGATACTTTTAGAAATAATGGTCTATAGTTGCTGGGCTTGTCCAGTAGTTCCACAAAACAAACGCATGGTTTGTTGTCATATAGTTTAATGTTCAATACACAAACACTTTGTTTATGAACCATCGAGAATCGAAAACTTCCCCAGCGCGACGATACCATACACTCATAGAGAAACACATTGGTTACCATGTCAACCATAGAG
The DNA here is from genome assembly GCA_950004255.1 of Mesopsocus fuscifrons. NCBI lineage: Eukaryota > Metazoa > Arthropoda > Insecta > Psocodea > Mesopsocidae > Mesopsocus > Mesopsocus fuscifrons. The sequence continues at coordinate 20,840,834 of OX465376.1, read as the reverse complement.
TAAACTTTTATTTTAAAGTTGCGACGATGGTGGTGCAATTACCGTACTATCTACCTATACTATACAGAGGGGTCAACCACTCGTTGGGAATCCCGTTGGGAATCATTGGAAATCTTTATGGAATCTCAGGGAATCTTGGAATTTTTTGGAGTGGTTACCCCTTTGGGGTTCATCTTTCTATGAATATCGTTGGGAATCTTGGGAAATCTCAGTGGAATCTCAAGGAATGTGGTTACCCGTTACCCCCTCGCTATCTGCAGTATCAATATAACCTACCGTAACAACAAAGACATCGCCCAAATATAAAAACATTTTTCTCTCTCGAAAAAGGTAAAATTAAGGTACTGTCAGCTCATCAAGGGGAAGACAGAGGGTAAAACCCTTTATATGCAAACTGTCAGAGTTGGGTAATGGATGCAGTAATTCAGGGACGTGTCATCTGGCGGCGAAGTTGGGTACTAATCCGCGAAGAAGGCGTTAATTAGCTCCGTTGTCAGCATGTGTGGTTCAGGGTGACAAGGGCGTGAAAAATGAGCGGTAATTTAGCAGCGGGATGTGACAGTTTGCTCCGCCCTACCCACGTAAAAATGTGTTCCTGTTGTCCTGTCAACATCTTCCCAACGCTTTATCACCATTTTTATCGCCGCTGGGACTTTTTGGAGACCCCTCGTACCTAGTGTGACTTTACGTGCTTTGAGACAGAATAGAAATTCACTTCCGACTATTAAGGTAAATGACCCATAAGTGGACACCTTAAGCACATTGCTAGTTTATATTACTCACCATTCTTTTAGTATTCAATTCTCAGCGTAACGTAATCATATTAGGGACTCTAATGGCATGCATTTTACGCCAGTGTGAGTTAATTCACTCATAAATATTAATTTCACAACGCTTCATGATTTTAAAGAAAAGGTTGCTCAAACCTAAAAGTGGACACCCTGAAAAATGAAAAACCCCAAAGCGGACATACTCGAACTTTAAAGTGGACACATCATGTTAATTATGTGTTTTAGGAGTTTCATAGGGTCACCTGACTTCTAACAAGGGAGTTTTGACAAAATACTAAAAGAAGCTTTGCTTTGTTAGGCATAGCAGAACGAATATTCCGAAATTCCTTGTTCATTCGGCCTTTTTTAAGAATATCTGGTGAAGTCACCCATAGTCATGCCCAATAACTTCAAGACGCCTTAAAAGTAAGTGCAACATTATTTTCTCATATCGTTTAATCACTAAGGCGATTGACAGAAGTCACAGATGAAGTCCTGGGGCTTTTCCACACCCGAGCACTCCTTGTGTGCCCACTTTTTACAAACCCCACACATGAACCACATCTCCGTCTTTCCGTACTCGTTACAGATTATGCAGCATTCGTCAACTTCCCCCCAGTCAATGTCCTCGTCACTATCTCCTAGCTGGGATTCATTGAAACTTTCTTCAGAGGTGCTATCAAAACTCAGAGCTCTCTTTACTGGCTTCTTCTTCTGCTTCTTCTTCAGCTTCTTCTGAGCAGCGGCGGTTTTTTTCTTCTCCTCATTTTCTTTTTTTCGTAACTCTCTACGTTTCTGCATTTCCGTCCTCTTTTCTATTGCTGCTTTTTTGGCTTCTTCCTTTTTCTTGAAGTACTCTATCATTTCTGGTGACGTCACTACTGCTGGCAGACGAACTTTTTGCTTCCTTGTGCCCATTTTGCTTTTCTCGTTTGGCCGAAATAACAGGTGATTCTTAAATGGTGACGGAATTATAAAATTGTATGCCTTCTTATATCGTTCACTCGGTAGCTCAGCTTGCATGCCCGTGTCCTGCAAAACTCTTGGTCCATCTTCACTGTCTTGGAGTGCATTAAGAGTCGGCGGGTCTTCAGTCGGTTGCTCCAGCAGCATCTCGAAACTCTGTCTCTCCCCACTTGGTCCAGCTATACTTTCTTGCCGAGAAGCACCAACTGGTTCTCTGTCCGGTTTTTCAGTCTGCATCTCGAAGTCCTGCGCAGTTTCACTTGGTCCGTCTTCGCTTTCATTCAAAAAAGTATCATGTGGCTCCCAGTTCAATTCCTCACTTGGCATCACTAAGTCTTGCCTACTTGGTCCAGCTTCACTTTCCTTTTCTTGCTGAACGGCACTCACAGTTTCTTTCCAAAGATAATAAAGTGATTCGTCTCCGGCGTAGCCTTTCCACTCCCCTTCATTTTTAGAGAAATCTTGGATTTTTGCTGCCCCGATCTCCCTTTCAAGGCGAAGAAGGAAACTTCCGGACTGAAGGGTCGGTTCAGTCCTACAGGCCTCAACAGGAATCTCAGGCTCAGCTTGAAGGGGGACAACCACTGCTTCCTTACTCCACGGCACCAAGCCGCACTTCTTAAATCCATTGGTGAAGATATTTTTGTCAATTTCTGTGAGTACGTCATTAAGGAGAGGACAAAAATCTGATTTTTTTATTTCTTTAAAGTCATTTTTCATTCTAAAATCGTGCACTTTGTTTTTCCAGTGGCTCTTGAGACCCTTGAACACAGCGACATCTAAAGGCTGCAAAAGATGAGTCGCGTTGGGGTAGAGAGCAATCAAGACTATGCCCTTCTCAGAACAGAACGTCGCTAAATCTAATGATAAATGCGAAACGTGCCCGTCCATAAAAAACAAAACCGGTCGAGGAATATTATTGTTTACAAGATATGGGTAAAAATAGTTGGACATGTACTCAAACATAGTTTCTTGAGTCATCCATCCACTGTCGCTTCTTCCCACTACCCAGTTTTCAGGTACTGACACTGCAATGTGTTCTGGAACTCTTTTATACCGAAACACCACCATTGGAGGGGCTAAATCACCATTTGCATTTCCATTAATTAGAACCGTGACGTTTTCTTTCTCGTCGTTCGCGTTTGCTACGTAAACAGTTTTGCTGCCTCTAGCCGCTAAAACCTTCGCCCCTTTTGGATTTAAATAAAAAGCCGTTTCATCGGCATTGTACACTCTTCTAGGATCTTTTAGCACGTCTTCTAGCGAATTTTCATGAATATATTGTTCCACCTCTTTGAACCATCCGTCAATGTGCTCAGGTTTTACTGCAGCTCTTTGCTTTGTTAGGGTTTGATAAGCTCTGTGAGCCAGGACTTTGTGCGTTCTCATGAAACGATCATGCCAGTTTCGGCTGGCTTTAAAATCAATTTTCAGTGAGCTTGCAAATTTGCTCACCGTATGCAAAAAGTTCTCTTTTGTTAAAGGAAACCCTACTTTGGCCAAGTTAATTACGTATGTTGCCAGAAACTTCTCTTGTTCTTTGCTGAAAACGGGTTTTCGGCCAATTTTAAGTTCGTCGTGCGGGCGTTGTTTGTGTCTGATGAGGGTCGTCCTGGGAATGCCATATTTTTTTGCAGCCGCTTTTACCGACGTCTCCTTGTTGTCTATTTCTTCTAGTGCTTTAGTTAGTAGTGAACGGTCATACTTCAACAGTTTCCGGGCCATTTTGCCACACTAAAAAAATGAAAAGTTGATTATATTCTCATAACTGCAAAGCGGACACTCACATTCTTCAAAGTGGACACCCTATGTCCCCTTTCAGGTAGGATGGTCACAGTAAAATAATAATAACACCCTTCTGCTAGTCGCAGCATGGGCTCTTTGATTCTTTTTATAGCTCAAGTAAGTGTCAAATCTAAAAGTGGACATCCTCTGTCCGCTTTGTGGGCCATCAGTTACTTTCTGACCGAAAAGTGGACACCCACTGTACAACGCTAACCTAACCTCTTAGACACATTTACGGTAACGAAAATTCTCCTACAAGCTTTCCTGATGAGAAAAACGTTGGTGCCTCTTTTCCTTTTTGATCAATAATGAAATTAACAATGAAAAACTTTAACATACCTTCTTATCCAATATGATAACACTGAGACAGGGATTTATTATTTTTGTGCATCACTTTTGGCGGCAGTTTGTTACTCGGCCATTTTGACAAAGATGTCTTCTGCCACTACTCCACCGCCTTCTCAGACAAGTCAGGCATTTTAGCCAATCGAAATTTAACAGATTCCCGCGGTATTTACCTAAATTTGAAAGAAATTCAGAAACAGTGTCCACTTTGTGGGGTATGTCCGCTTATGAGGCATTTACCTTATCTGGATATTTAAATGTTCTCAAATATAATGTGTATTTTTAAACGTCAGGAATTAACTGGCTATATTGTGAATTTACTTAATTGTAGCTCACAAATTACTATAGGTTCCTAGAAGACAGACACTTTGTTTGAGATAGAAACAGTGCTCTTGTCTTCTTAAATGACAGGCTAAGGGTGCGTCCCACCAAGCCCAGTTAAAATTTAACTGAAGATTTACCATGTTAAATTTAACTTAAGTTAAATTTAACATGGTAAACATAGGACAAAATCTCCAGTTTAATTTTAACTGGGCATGGTGGGACGCACCCTTAGAAGACTGATGGAGTGTATAAGCAAACAGTTGTTACTGGCCCATCTTACAAAGTTAACCGTCTTGTTTTCGTAAGGTGACCCTATCAGACTCTTGTCTCATACACTAGCACCATCTTCTTAGCCTGATATTTAAAATGACAAGCACACTGTTTCTTTCTCAAACGTATCGTAGCTCCCAGTTACTAGTTTCCCACGAGGTTTGGACCTACAGTTTTCAGTTCCTAACCACCACTAAATAAATGAATGCCGGTGCTATTGAGGCAGTCCGTAGGACAGTTGTTACCAAATACGTTCAAGCGTATAAAGTTTATTTCAAGGTCGGTTCCGAAGGAACTATGGGGGTATGTTCCAAGAATAGGGTTGCTGAAGGTTGAGGAAGGTTCATGCTTATCTGCATGTTTGCTTACTGAAGTAGAAACCCCGCAGACTGCTGACCCGTGAGGGTAGGAGGCGGTCAGCCGAATCCAAAATCACCAACTCCTTCCTTTTATTTCAACATGTAACATTTGTCCGCTCAGCGGTCTGCCACTGCTGATTCGTGCCGTGTGAGCCTGGGTTCGAGTCCCAGTAGGAGAAAGTTTTCCGAACTTTATCTTGACGTTAAAAGTCCACTCTAGCTACAGTTAAGTAAGTTGTTAAGTAACCACCACTTAAGAGTAAACTGCTCTTTGGTAACGGAAAGGCTAGAGATTGTCTAACTGAAGCATAACTCTTAATTTCGCAGCCGCCTGCACCAGACAGTGTAAATTGCAGCCTCATTAGAGTTTGCCTGCAGTTTTCCTTAAACGCTAAAGTCGTTTTTATCACTTATAATTATCCTTTTAACGATAACGAGAGTATGAAACATGTTAAGGTTGGTACTTCTGTTTTACCGCTCTTTTACTTCTCTATAGGGTTTCTACGTTGGTAACATTAAGGGCGACCACATAACTTTTTTTTTTTCGACTATTTTTTGAGGACGCTGTTGGATATTTTAATGTTCTGAAGTGTAGTATGTGTTTTTAACGTTGAAAATTACAATATGGCCAGTTAATTTGGCTGATCAATTCTTTAGGTCTATTACGGATCTGTTAACGTCAAGTGAACAACTTTGATAACGACGATGTGGTGTCTACTTTTACCCATGTTTTAGCATTAGGAGCAAAACGCCCGACCAAGATCCATAATAGAGCTACTGGAATTCCTTCGGATGATAGGCGAGATCTCGTATGTGATTTCTCTGAAGGAGAACTGAAAGTTTGTCAATCACTTCTATGGCTTTCTTGGTATACCTACATACACCTTCTACGTTTTCAAGTGACTTCCAATAGACTATTCTCAAAATTGTGTCTACCTACTTAGAATATTGAGAGATAGAATTTCCAGGTTCTTAGAAGCTGAAATCGTTCAACGAAAAACATGAGATAGAAGACCCCAGGAGATCCTAGCAACCTGAAACAGTCCATCCAATTTAAGACTGTAAATACATTTTGCTATTTGTTTTCTATTTGATCATTTTTTGAGCGTCCTGTTGGATAAATGCTCTCGAATATAATATTGTTACGTCATATCTCTGACGTCATACTCCATTGACGCGACGGGTGATTGGGTCAGAATCACGCCCAACAGTCCATTTTCCCCCAGCCGGTGATGGCCAGTTACCCATCAAGATCGGATAGCCTATATTCATCAGGAAAAATTTGGACACTTCGTGACCAGAACCTGGTTCCTATTGCTTGATAGCCAGTTGACACATCTAGGTCACACAAAAAGAGGCAAACAAATGATGGGAGATCTACGTTGGGGGTTGAAAATGCATTTGGGGTGGGGGCATGCGCTCTGAAGGCTGTAGGGGAGACCATGCTGGCTGTTGGGAAGAAGAGTCAGTTACGTTTTGACGGGCTTACAGACGGGGACTCCTATCGTGAATCAAACAATATTAAGTTCGGAGCGTGGTGGAAAAGACCAGTGCTGACATGGGGCGGGAAAGTTCGTCCAGGCGTTCCGAGAACAAGGTAGGAGACATTTCGAAAAAATTTTGGGATTGTCAAAAAGTTTACCTCGTGTCGTTTTAGATTTTCGTCATGTTAGAATGTTACCGTAAAATATGCTGGAAGTTTTTATACGGAATATTCATTTGCTATTTGTTTACGTGTCCTCCGACCAATTTTTGGGAAATTGTTGGATATTTAAATGTTCAGAAATATAATATATCTTTTAACTGTTGCGACTTTTTGATCGAATAATTTTGGACTAATTTTTAGTTGACAAGGAAGGAACGTAAACAAACTCCGAATGTATATTATATTTCGTCTTAAGATTGATCTAAGATCTCACGTATGGTGAGATGAAACTATAGGAAGGTGAGATAGAACTGGAACGTTTCTCAATGGGAAATCGTCCCAATGGGCTGAGAAACTTGGTGGCAACGTCATAAATCTAGTGATTTAGGGGATCGCCTTCGGAGACAGAACGGGCTGCTATCTTCAAACTTTACGTGATACCTACTCAGGCTGCTCCACTTTCTTGTACAATCTTAATATAGTCGGGTGGACAAGCCCAGAAGCTAGACACGATGAGGACCTACAGTTTAAGTGGGTTCGGAACCATCTCTTTCCATTTTCATCGAGTGGGTTACCACTCCAGAGATTCCTTGAGATTTCACTGAGATTCCATAAAGATTTCCAAAGATTCCCAACGATATTCATAGAAAGATGAACCCCGGAGGGGTAACCACTCCAAATAAATCCAAGATTCCCTGAGATTTCAAAAAGATTTCCAATGATTTCCAACGAGATTCCCAATGAGTGGTTAACCCCTCGATTTTCATCGACAAAAATTGAATAAGGTGATTTGATTCAGTTGCTAAGGTGATCAACAAATTTGAGCCTCGCTATTGGTGTTGCTAGGGTCAACTCTGGTTTTAATGTCCAGTCAACCATTCAAGTTGAGTTTTAGCAATTTTTCACTCTCGTGTCCCCACTAAAGTTCTCTTTAGCCTGGTATCAACGTTTCTTACCGGAAGGATAACTCTATTGTGGAGTTTAACAAACTTGTGAAATCGACCGTATGCACTGACACACGATTCTGCAGCCTCATTCTACCTTTTCTTCCCCCAAAAACAATAAGCCTGGTTCTATGGAAAATCTCAAAGGCAAACCTTCTTTGGGGGGTTGAAAAAGGATCCTATTGGAAAGGCAATAAAAATCGGTGGAGGTGTAGTCAACTATTGGTGGCTTCCAAATTGAAGTTCGTGGGGGGGGGGGGGTAGTGGTGACATTTCACAAGTTAGGGGCGGAGGGGGGAGAAGGGGGGAATGGAAGTTTGTACCTCTCGTACGTGAGCTATTTCGTAACCCCCTATTTCGAATTTCCTGGTAGTTCGGCACTTGAACAGTGCGACCCTATTGCTAGCTATCTGCTCCCTGGGTAAGAATTACGCCCGACAGTCAAGTTTCCCCCGACCGGTAAATACCGTCAGGACTGTACTAGGTTCACCCGGAAATATCTCGGCAAGTCGAGACTAGAGCCTGGCTTCTTCTGCTTCGTAATATAGCTCAATCCTATGGAGATACTAAGTTGTAACTTAAAATTTTGAAGAAAGGGTTTTTTAATGAATCGGGATATAGCGTTCACTCGTTATAAAGAGTTTCGTTATAGAGAGAGTCGTTATAGGGATTGTCGACTGTATACATTTTATGTATGGGGTTCTTCTCGAAATTTCTCTGTTTTTAGCATTTCGTAAGACTTTAACTTTTTGGAATCAAATAAAAATTTACCGAGTAAGCCATAGGGTTTACCGTTATTTTGGGAGCCTCCAAAATTGAAAAAGTATTGAAATTTATTATCTTCTACCCCATCTATTTACCTATCTATTTGGTTTAGGGTAAATTCTTCGGAACTGGATAACTGGTAATGGCACGACCACCAATGGCCGTGGCTGCTCCAAAAGCTAAACATGTGCTGTTCAAACGAGGACAAAAATGACTGCGAATAGGACACTATGTTTAGCTTTCACTGGAGAATGAATTCCTTCCAAAGATAGAAATGGTGGTGCAGTTACCGTAATATATACATGCCAGAGATTGCAATGGTGAACAAATAATTTGACAGTCTCCAAAAATTCAGAGATTTCTCCAAACTTCAGCAGCAATATATTCCTCTATCTAGGGAAGTTGGAGCTAGAGTGGTTAAACAATACCTACAGGCTGAAAAAATGGGAAAAAGGGTGAAAACTTTGGAGTAAAATAAAAGGCTGCAATATTTATAATGGAATTACCTATCTATAAATTTGGAACCTGGAAAAGAACCCGCCCTTTCAAAGTTCTCCCACTTGAAAAATTTATCTCTTATTGCTTTTACTTTTTGCACGACTTTATTGGGGGAGGAAAATTCAAAAGCCGATTTGCTGATATTCTCGAAAACCACAGCGCTGCTATTCGTAATCAGCGAAAACCTCGAAATATTTCTTAATTCCTTTTTACTCCAGTTTTTATTTTTATTTCGGTTTTTTAGGTCAACAGCCTCGACAGCTGAGTGGTTTAGATCGCGTTCACCCATCTAAAACTGTAGGTCCCATCGTGGGTGGGAAACTGTTGAATATTTAAATGTTCTGAAGTATAGTATATCCTTGTAACATCATAGGAATTAACCGGCTTTGTACCTATAATTATTTTTAACAATTATTTTATTGAAGTTATTACACTCTAAAGTGGCCAGATTAGGTTGGTATAGAAGGTGAAAATACCGAAAGCGACGTAAGCTTTGGCTACTTCTGCTAAGCTCCGTATCTTCTGCTACCTATCTCACTGTAAGCTAACTGTAGGAACCATCAACTAAACATATCGATATATGAAAGTCTGACAAGGACACAGCTACTCTACTGTCTCAACTATGAAACCGGAAATCAAAATTTTCAACCCGCTATATCTGCAACGGGAGAAGACTTTGATTCGATACCATGCTACAAGCTCACTTATCCTCCCCCCCCCCCCCCCCCTCCCCCCCGAACATAGCGCCTATGGTCGTAACGAAATGTGGGGTAAATTGAGAACTGTGATAAATCTCGTTTGAGATAGGACAATCAGTAAGTGCTTACAGCGCTGACTTAACAGATGTTAGTCACAACTTCCTCGCCAGACTATATTTCCAAACTAGATGTATTTAAACTCGCGTTAGTTAGTTATTTATTAAATCCTGCGTACTTCAAAACTTCGTCCCACTTATTTCGCAACGCTACATCTACATTTTCAACGCTGCGACGTGAAAGTTTTGCAACTGCGGAACCAGAACTGTTATTTGCTTAGTTTGTTGCTTTTGGATTTTGTTGAAAGTCATACGGAGTGTATACACAGTCGTGTTTGTTTGCGTTTTTTTTCTGCACATTTTATGAGGATACTATGGAGTATTTAAATGTTCTGTAATATAATATGTCTTTTTAACGGCCGAAATTAATAGACTGTGTTGAGATTTTTACGATCGATTTTTTAGGCCGTTAAAAAACATATTATATTCCAGAACTTCCTCATAAAGTTTGCAGAAAAAACAAATAGCGAATGTTTATGCCGTCTGATTAATTTTCTGTACCTGTGTAAAAATTTAGAGACGAATTGTTGGAGCCGACAATTTTTTCGTTACCTACCTGGTAATACATTTCTTTTACTGACTACGCGTTTTACATATTTAAATTTTATGTCCTTTTTTAGTAACCACTTAAACTAACGAAATACACACGGAACATCAATTCTGGCGTTCGTGGTAGACGTAACTGCAGGTTTTATTGTGTTATTCAGGTTTTATGCCCCCAGCCAACATGTTAGGCTTGATTTACATGAAATTTCATCGATTTTTGAGTTAACTAAGGAAAAATTTACTGTTTTTGACACTTGAACCCTTTGCTGGAGAGTTTGCTCACTATAAGTCCGTGTGGTGATGATCACATAGCTGATCACTCCCGAACAAACCAATCCCTCTGCAGGTTTTCCAAAGCATCATCGCTCCCTGCGAGAATTTATTCAGCTCAATCCCTGCTGTGTGTTGTGTAGCCATGGAGAGCACTCCCGAGAGCAATTAGCAGATAACCGAGACAGATTTTTGTGGGGACCTACAGTTTAAAGTTTGTGCAGAAGGTTCCAAACTGTACTCCTGTTATAACAATAAGTTTGGATAATAGTTATCTAGCAGTTAAGTTGGACTCAAGAAACCCGATCTAAGTTTTAACCGCTCAGCCAATGAAAGGCATCCAACAAAATTTTTATTTTATTTGTACACGTTTCAATATGACAGTATTATTGGAAGGTTTGAACTTGGAACGTCCTTGAAGTTGGAGTGGGTGATTTGACGGTTACGCCACGTACCGGAAATAGCTTCCCATCTGAACCGGAAGCTGGGAGACCTTCTTTGTAGTAATCAGAGACGGGAAAGACGCGGACACAAGAAGATTGGTTATTCCTAACCCTATTTCGTTTCATTTCCGAAGAACACCGTTATTCCGATGACCTTTTCTATTTCGATTGTTCTCGGATCCAATTTTCTCGATATTTATTTTTGTCACAAGATTTTTTTTTTTTTTTTTTTTTTTCGGGGTGGCCGATGCGGAAGAGGAGTTGACATTAGATCCATACCGTAGACTGAAAATATTACTGTCCGTCTCTATTATCCTAAGAAGACAGACACGTTGAGAAAGAAACAGTGTTCTTGTCGTCTTAATAACAGGCTAAGAAGACTGATAGAGTGTATAAGCAAACCGTTCTTAATGGCCCATCTTACAAAGTTAACCGTATTTTTTTCGTCAGGTGACCCTATCAGACCCTTCTCTTATACACTAGCACACTCTTCTTAGTCTGCTATTTAAAAAGACAAGAACACTCTTTCTCTCTCAAACAAAGTATCTATTTTCATTAGAGACAGAGAGACAGGTCTGGTTATTTAGACAGAAGAGCATTTGTTTTAGAACAAAAAAACGAAAATTTCATATGAACCAACCCTATGTTACAGGGTGTGTGAAACAAAAACTAAAAGCGACACCGGGAGGGGGGGAACCCCCGCAAATTGTCCAATAGCCAAACCTATGACAAAGGGTCAAAAATCGTAAATCAGGCTTAAATGGGACACAAGCTGTTAACTGCCAGTTATCAATTATTATTTATTAAGGAGGCTGCAAACATTGTACGTGCCTGATAAATCATCATTTTGGATTTTTGTCTCATCGAGATTTCACATTTTTGCATCCCTTTTGTTATTCCAGTATTTTTATCGATTTTGGAGAATCTATATATCAGCCGCGATAAAGGACTTCTAACCGGATTGGTAGAATTTTTTCCCAAGGTCTTCTTTGATTTCCGGTTTCATAGTTGAGACAGTAGAGTAGCTGTGTCCTTGTCAGACTTTAATATATCGATGTCTTTAGTTGATGGTTCCTACAGTGAGCTTACAGTGAGATACGTAGCAGAAGATGTGGAGCTTAGCAGAAGTAGCCAAAGCTTACGTCGCTTTCGGTATTTTCACCTTCTATCTATACCAACCTAATCTGGCCACTTTAGAGTGTAATAACTTTTTATTTAGTGGTCAGAATCTAAAATACGATAATATAGAAACTAAGTCTGCCATCAGACTACATAGTCCAATCATTTCCTGAGGTACTGATTTTGTACCATCAGGTTCAATCTTGATCATATCGAACGATTTTCTGGTCGACTTCAACCTTTGATATATTCAACATGTCAATATACCGGGACTGTGGTGGTTCGGAACCCACCTATCTCACACTGTCTACTCACTAAACAGTCATTTGTAAAATAATTTCGCTATATAAGTGAGTGGCTTAACTTTGAAACAAATCAAATTAACAAAGTTTGCAACTAGATAGAGACTATATTCTCTCTTCTTGTGCTCAGCAACCATCAAACTCGGAAACTTTCAGCTATTTTAATATTCAATTCCGATTTAACATATTTTATTTCGTTTTAAAAGAGTTTCAGACCGAACAAGCTGGGCTCGAGGCCAGACAATCGAATACCGAAGCAGGCATTTATTACTTTACCTGTATACGGAGTATACGTAAGGTAAAGTATTGTATTCGTGCGGGCCAATTTTCAGCAAACCTCAACTTTGAACCGTCATTGCTCCCAGACCTCAAAAGCGATTGAAACTTGCATATACATTTCGGAAACGTCCATGCCTTCGGAATATGAAAACCACCTCACTTTTTTCATCCGACGAAAAGTTTGCCCCCAGGAATTTTTAGAAGAGGTCAGGTACGCCGTGTCAGTACGTATGTATGTATGTATGTATGTATGTATGTGGCATTGACCTGGACGGCACACTTTTCAACCGATTTTCTTCAAAATCGGTAGTGACCTTTCTAAAATTGGAAGAAATAAAAATCCAGAAGCCCAGTTTTCCCCCTTTAAAATTAAGGGGGGTTACCCCCCTAAAACACCCCCAAAAAGTAGAAAAAAAATATTTGCTCAAAATCGGCTCTAACGATTTTGATCAAATGTTAGGCAATAATAGAACAAAAAATTACAAATCCAATGATACCACCCACTACCCCCGCATAACTCCCTGGACCTTAAAAAAAGGGGGGAAGTCCCCCTGGACCTGTAAAAGGGTCAAATCAAGGGATTCAGCTGTTTGTGGTATATGAGTAGTTCTCGATATGACACGTGACAACGGCCATACTCTTCACAAATGGTATACGGCCTATTTTGAGCCCCCCCCCGGGGGGGGGGGGGGGGCAATTTTGAGTGGCTTTTAAAGTGCGGCTTGTTGGGTCTCAAACTGTTCGGGCGAAGGTTGTGAAGCAATTTTTTGTGTCAAAAATTTTTTCTGAACGTAGCCAAGCACCCCACCCCCCTTAGGGGGGTAAATTTGATTGGTTTGCGAAATATGGGTTGTGTGGGCTCAAAATGATCGGGAGATGGTTTTGAGGCAATTTATTTGGTCAAAATGTTTTTTCGAGCGTTCAAAATTGCCCCCCCTCCCCCATATGGGGGGAGTTTTGGTCACTTTCCAAAAAACGTTGAATGGGGTATCAAAATGCTCGGGGAAACGTTCTAAGGCAATTTATTTTGTCGAAAAGTTTTTCCAAGCTTCCCCAACCACCCCACCTCCTTTTAGGGGGTTGGTTTGGGTGGTTGCCGAAGTACGTCGTGTGGGGTCTCTAAGTACTCGGGGGAACATTCTCGGGCCATTCCTTTCGTCAAAAAATTTTTCCGTCACCAATCATTGAACAAAGGGTTTAGTTCTAGGAATCACGCTAATAAGCAGGTAAAGTTTTGTCCGACTGTGTCGTACCGCTTGTTTTTTATTTCAGCTTCGTTACCTCCAAACCCGTTTAACAAATCTCCCTTTCAATTTTTCATTTTGTTGAGAACTATTGAAACGATTTCCAAGCTTTTCATTTTCCGTTCAAGTCTATTGCTTTTATTTATTACGACTTACTTTTCCACAACGAGCTTTAGCGGGGTTTTGGAGCCACTCTCTAAAACGAAATCCTCTCTATAGCGAGGAAAGTTATACATGGTCCCTTGACCCTATACGTTATGCATCTCAAGTAAAATGTACATTGAGGCTGTGGTGGTTCGAAACCCACCTAAAACTGTAGGTCCCTATCGAATATTGTGTTATTACCCCTCTCAATGGGATAAACACATTCTACCCCCCTAATCTTAGTCACGACAATGTCAAGTCTCTTTAAGCAAATAAAATGTCAACTCCTGGTATTATTTGAGGGGAAAAAATTGAAAGCTGAAAATAGGGAGTTGAGGGGATGTCAAACTTTTCCCACGGGGATCCCCCCCCCCCCCCCCCCCAGAAACCTCTTACCGAGACAAACATGGTAATCGATGAACCAAGCTTCTCCCGAACCAAGTCTTTTGCAATAGGTGAAACTTTGTCAACAATTAGATCTTCATCTTAAAGCGGCTTGTTCTATTTTTATACGTACATGCTGCGTAACCAATGACCTATATTAAAATCATTGATTAAAACAGACTACTTATATGGTGAAGGTCGCCATGCTGGGCCCTTTGAAATTTCGAACCAACTTGGAGCACATAATCACGTGCCTAAGTGGGAAGTAGCAGCAGGTACCTTTGCTTATTATTGTCTGGACTTATTTGACCCCTGGACCTTATCTTATTATCTTATGAAGTTTACTTGAAGTTACTCATTTGTCAAAGGAAACATTCGAGTTTTTTTCTGCACAATAGAGTCATTTTCTTAAAGTCCACATTCGAAGGACCAATTTTCTCTGATCTTAGAGAGAAAAGTATAATAACTTTCCCGCTGCCCAATATATTTGAAAAACCCGGTGAGTTTCGTGCTACATTTTGAAAAATAGCTTTTTCCGAAGTCGAATGATTTTACGGTACAAATGTACGATTTATTTTCCTTCTTGGACTAATATGCTTTCGACAAATACCTGCGTTTTTTCGATATCCCTCTATCCTGGCCATTCTTATTTTCTTTTACGTCATTTCCAAACGTCTCTGGCTAATTTATGTGATCGATATGAACGATTTTACTTTTTACCTGGGATTATTTTTATAGATTACCTATAACAGTAGAGGTTAGAGGGATTTGTAAATCTATAGGAAAAACTCCCTGGCAATGCAGTCCAGAAGTCAGGTTTTGGGAGTTTTTACTGGGGTGATTCAAACTTTGGCGAGACAGGAATTTTTTCATCACTATTTTGCCTAAGATTTTGCCAATTTTATTAAATTCCTATCACCTCCACAGTAATTTTAGACAACTGACTACTAATTTCATTGTCGTCGGGGGACTGGTGTAGTGATGAACGAAGCAAGAACAAGAACAAGAAACGGCATTTCTTGTTCTTGCAAAGCGACTCTTGCTCCTGTTCTTGCAGTAAAAATTCTATGTTGTTCTTGTTCTTGCAATAGAAATCATTTCTTGCTCTTCTTCTTGATCTTGCTGCGAGACTCTTGCATTTTCTTTCATACACATGGAATTTTCTGCGGTTTCAATGAGGTTTTTAGCCATTTCAAATGCGATCTATCGTAGCATAGTCTGCAGACTTTTTTGTTCAAAATATGGACTGCAATCCATGAATGAAGCTTTGGAAAAAAACTGCCTGGGTTTATGCAAGACTCTTGCGAGAACTCTTGCAAGAGTTCTTGTTCTTGTAAGTCATTTCTTGTTCTTGTTCTTAAATCAACTCGTGTTCTTGCATCCAAGAAATGCATCACTATACTGGTAGGATCCGGGGAAAACAAAAAAATCTCAATTTTGAAATTTTGCTCGAAAATTCTTTCTCCTCATATTGGTAAGTGAGAAAGCAGGAACGTTTCCAACAGTGTTGGGTTTCAGTGTCTCACCGTTCCCCTATGAATAGTGTAGGAGCGCGTTGGAGAGAGATGTAGGATAGAAACTGTCGGGGATTTGTACGAACTGACAGAAGCACGGAGAACGTCTGAGCCGAAAGGGTGTTTTGAATAGACGTTATCTCGTGGGTTCCTGCGTGAAAACCCCTTCCGTCTTATCTAAAATGAACTTTTGATGAGCTGGTGTCATGTTGTGAGCCCGGGCCTCGGAACCGTTTCCCGAACTGGAAAATCCAGCTAACTCAAAATACGGGGAATAACGCCCTCGATAGCCGGGCAGTCGTTGTTTCTAGAGGAGCCGGGGCTACACAGGTTCGATCCCAATCCTGCCAAAATTTTTCTGATTGGCATTCACCTCTGATATGTTTAGCATGTCAAGTGAAACTTATATCGAGGTTGTGTTGGTGGTGGTGGAGATCACCCATCCGGATCGGTTAATTTTCGGACAATTTCAATAAGTCTGGATTTCACCACTTTAACGTGAAGACTATCGTGTACAAGATAGCGCTATCGTATCGGTAAACAAGCGGTACGACACGGTCGGACAAAACTTTACCTGCTTATTTGCGTGATTCCTAGAAAAAAACCCTTGGTTAAATGATTGGAGACGGAAAAACTTTTTGACGAAAGGAATGGCCCTAGAATGTTCCCCCGAGTACTTAGAGACCCCACACGACGTACTTCGGCAACCACCCAAAACTACCCCCTATAACGAGGTGAGATGGTTGGGGAAGCTCGGAAAAACTTTTTGACAAAATAAATTGCCTCAGAACGTTTCCCCGAGCATTTTGATACCCCATACAACGTACTTTGGAAAGTAACCAAAACTCCCCCCATAAGGGGGGGGGGGGGGTGGCGAAAAAACATTTTGACCAAATTTTTTGCCTCAGAACGATCTCCCGATCATTTTGAGCCCACACAACCCATATTTCGCTAACCACTCAAATCTACCCTCCTTAGGGGGTGGGGTGCTTGGATACGTTCAGAAAAACTTTTTGATACAAAAAATTGCTTCACAACGTTCCCCCGAACAGTTTGAGACCCCATAAGCCGCACTTTAAAAGTCACTCAAAATTGCCCCCCTCCCTGGGGGGGGGGGGGGGAGGCTCGAAATAAGCCATATACCATTTGTGACGAGTATGGCCGTTGTCACGTGTCATATCCAGAACTACTATACCACAAACAACTGAATCCACTGATTTCACCCTTTTACAGGTCCAGGGGGGACTTCCCCCCTTCCAGGGAGTTATGCGGGGGTAGTGGGTGGTATCATTGGATTCGTAATTATTTGTTCTATAATAGTCCAAAATTTGATCAAAATCGTTAGAGCCGATTTTGAGCAAATATTTTTTTTCTACTTTTTGGGGGTGTTTTAGGGGGGTAACCCCCCTTAATTTTAAAGGGGGGAAACTGGGCTTCTGGATTTTTATTTCTTCCAATTTTAGAAAGGTCACTACCGATTTTGAAGAAAATCGGTTGAAAAGTGTGCCGTCCAGGTCAATGCCACATACATAGCTACATACATACATACATAGCTACATACATACGTACTGACACGGCGTACCTGACCTCTTCTAAAAATTCCTGGGGGCAAACTTTTCGTCGGATGACAAAAGTGAGTTGGTTTTCATATTCCGAAGGCATGGACGTTTCCGAAATGTATATGCAAGTTCCAATCGCTTTTGAGGTCTGGGAGCAATGACGGTTCAAAGTTGAGGTTTGCCGAAAATTGGCCCGCACGAATACAATACTTTACCTTACGTATACTCCGTATACAGGTAAAGTAAAAATGTTAACGGCTTTCACCACAAACCGTTACCGTTTCGTTAGCTTTCGAGTGGATTTTCCGTGCCTTAGCGAAAACGATAATTTTCATTCCTGCGACTCATTTGGTGTAGTCTAATGTAGTCTAATCAACATTTTAACTTCATTCTCCGAAAAAATAGGGGTTTTTTCACGTTTATTTCCACTTTTAGATTGAAATTGTTGAAATAAATTTGACGTAAACAAAGCAGGCGAATTCTATTGACACAGCAAAACCTAACGAGCGGATGTCTGCTTTTTCGAATCGATAGCTATTCGAACGTTAAAAGGCACTATCGTGAGGTGGTGAAATTCAGCCTAAGGAAGTTATATATAAAAGTTCTACAATAATTGGAGAAAACTACTTCGCTTCCGTTCATTTGAACAGAAATAAATATTACCGGTCCCATTTCACAGGAAACTGTTTACCGGACAAAAAGCCAATAGGAAAAGCTGAAATTCCAGACAGTCAGCTGGACATTTGGCTGAAATAAGCCAATAAAACACAATTGGACCGACTCATTTCTACACGACGAAAAATAAATAGGAGGCGATCAGGAAAACGATTTTCGCAAACTGGAAAGGAAAGGATAACGAAAATTGTTGTTGGGGGTGATATTTTTAAGTATTTTATAGCTTTCTGCGTTTTACTCGATCGTAAAAAGGAATTTTTGTGAAAAAGCTCGGCCCTGTGAGTAACGGCGCAGGTTTAGATGGATAATCGGATATCCAGTTCCTACTTCTGTCTTTCTTTTGCGATCCTTTCAGGGTTCTATATCATTGACTATCAAATCCTGGAATGAAATTGTTGGGGGAATGTTATATTTCAGAAAAGTAAAGTATCTGACGTTCCTATTGGATAAGGACAATTTTACTCAGAAGCGGCGAAGGGCGAACATACTATCGATTTTTTTATTTCTTTTTCGATCATTTAAATTTTAAGAGGACGCTATACCTGACGATGCACTTTTTGCCCCCCATAAGATTAACATTGCGAGCGGCGACTCATTTCCAAGGTTTACCCTTGGTTGGAAAGACACAAAATTTTGCCTGTACCTAGCCCTAACAATGTTGTAGGGAGTGTTCGAAGCAGATTTCCCAATTTCTCACTGGTTTCTTTTACTGCAACGGTTTTGCAAATGCTAGCATCGCATACCTCATGAAAAGTGCTGTATCTCGAAAACCAGTAAAAAAATGGGAAATCTGCTTTGAACACTCCCTAGAACATTGTTAGGGCTAGGTACAGGCAAAATTTTGTGTCTTTCCAACCAAGGGCAAACCTTGAAAATGAATCGCCGCTCGCAATGTTAATCTTATGGTCGGCAAAAAATGCACCGTCAGGTATAGTTAAGTTCTGACATAAGAAGGGATATTATATATTAGACAGTCCTCAAAAAATGGTTGGAAAAAACGTAAACAAAACCAATTATCCATAGTGCTCAGCTGGCAATAAGCACTGCCGAACTGCTCCCCACCCATCGTGTTAGTATAGGTGGGTTCTGAACCACCACAGCCGCAATATACAATTTTTCGGGCATGTGAGGGGCGAATAAAACCTTGCTAGGATCGGGATCGAACCTGTGTTATTCTACTTCGCTGTAATCGGGTGCAATCAGAGATTTAGAGATGGATGAAGCTTCAAAAGTAAATACCGTTTCACACAAGTGCGCTAATTGCTGGATTGTCGCGTTGTTGTGATTGCTGATTCTCTGTTTTTGATCATATTCGTGGAAATGAACCTCTCCTGGAAACGCAATTTTCGAATTTTTTTGTGAGCCTGAGCCTGTGTAAGCCATTGCCATTCCAGCTGGCTGACTCTGCTACTATATCGCCCAGCATGGTCCTATATGGCCCACTCTGATCGTGTATGGGGTAGGGTGGTAGAGTCCATTTTTTGGGCAGCAGCACTGATGAAGGCTGCTTAGTAACGACCTGGAACCCATCAGATTCAGAAAAGATTCAAAAGAAAATTCTGGGCACGTCGGGACTAGACTTTCGAACCGTCTTAATGAAAGTAATACCGGTCAGAAGTAGAGAATGTCTAGACGAGCAGTGGAGCTCGACTTTAGCTGGCAATCAGACTTACAGCTATCGATTCCAGCTTAATCACAAGAGGATTAAGCTCTGTTTGGTTACCATCTTAACAGAGGAGGGTATTTCAAATAGGATTTTCTACTGTTACCTTTGTGATATCTACGTTTCAATACCTTATTTAAGGTGGAGCGTACATAAGTATTTGCTATTTGTTTGACGTTTTTACTTTACCTGTATACGGAGTATACGTAAGGTAAAGTATTGTATTCGTGCGGGCCAATTTTCGGCAAACGTCAACTTTGAGCCGTCATTGCTCCCAGACCTCACAACCGATTGGAACTTGCATATACATTTCGGAAACGTCCATGCCTTCGGAATATGAAAATCAACTCACTTTTTTCATCCGATGAAAAGTTTGCCCCCAGGAATTTTTAGAAGAGGTCAGGTACGCCGTGTCAGTACGTATGTATGTATGTATGTATGTATGTGTGTATGTATGTATGTATGTGGCATTGACCTGGACGGCACACTTTTCAACCGATTTTCTTCAAAATCGGTAGTGACTTTTCTAAAATTGGAAGAAATAAAAATCCAGAAGCCCAGTTTCCCCCCTTTAAAATTAAGGGGGGTTACCCCCCTAAAACACCCCCAAAAAGTAGAAAAAAAATATTTGCTCAAAATCGGCTCTAACGATTTTGATCAAATTTTGGACTATTATAGAACAAATAATTACGAATCCAATGATACCACCCACTACCCCCGCATAACTCCCTGGCCGCTAAAAAGAGGGGGGAAGTCCCCCCTGGACCTGTAAAAGGGCGAAATCAGTGGATTCAGTTGTTTGTGGTATATGAGTAGTTCTGGATATGACACGTGACAACGGCCATACTTGTCACAAATAGTATATGGCTTATTTCGAGCCTCCCCCCCCCAGGGGGGGGGGGGGGGCAATTTTGAGTGACTTTTAAAGTGCGGCTTATGGGGTCTCAAACTGTTCGGGCGAACGTTGTGAAGCAATTTTTTGTATCAAAAAGTTTTTCTGAACGTATCCAAGCACCCCACCCCCTGAGGGGGGTAGATTTGAGTGGTTTGCGAAATATGGGTTGTGGGGGCTCAAAATGATCGGGAGATTGTTCTGAGGCAATTTATATGGTCAAAATGATTTTTCGCCACACCCCCCCCCCCTATGGGGGGAGTTTTGTATACTTTCCAAAGTACGTTGTATGGGGTATCAAAATGCTCAGGGAAACGTTCTGAGGCAATTTATTTTGTCAAAACGTTTTTCCGAGCTTCCCCATCCACCCCACCTCATTATAAGGGGTAGTTTTGGGTGGTTGCCGAAGTATGTCGTGTGGGGTCTCTAAGTACTCGGGGTAACATTCTGGGGCCATTCCTTTCGTCAAAAAGTTTTTCCGTCTCCAATCATTTAACCAAGGGTTTATTTCTAGGAATCACGCAAATAAGCAGGTAAAGTTTTGTCCGACCGTGTCGTACCGCTTGTTTCCGGATATTTTAATGTTCTGAAATACAATACGTCGTCAGAAATTAAGGGTCCGCTATACCTGACGGTGCATTTTTTGCCGCCCATAAGATTAACATTGCGAGCGGCGATTCATTTTCAAGGTTTACCCTTGGTTGGAAAGACACAAAATTTTGCCTGTACCTAGCCCTAACAATGTTCTAGGGAGTGTTCGAAGCAGATTTCCCATTTTTTTACTGGTTTTCGAGATACAGCACTTTTCTTGAGGTATGCGATGCTAGCATTTGCAAAACAGTTGGAATAAAAGAAATCAGTCAGAAATTGGGAAATCTGCTTCGAACACTCCCTAGAACATTGCTAGGGCTAGGTACAGGCAAAATTTAGTGTCTTTCCAACCAAGGGTAAACCTTGAAAATGAATCGCCGCTCGCAATGTTAATCTTATGGGCGGCAAAAAATGCACCGTCAGGTATAGCGTCCTCTTAAGTGGCCCTGTTGTGAGGATGCGTTAAGAAGACAAATTTTTAACCACTGCATAGTTTCTGTAGGTACCTGCTAATAAATGTACCTATACCTAATGTATCTTTTGAGGGAAACCTCTCTATTTCGATTTTACCATACACTTTGTCCAATTTTTCACCTCAAAAAATGACACAAGAAAAAAAAATATTACTCTTGGAATACTTAACAAGAGCTGATATTATTCAAACTGAATGCAAAGCTATCAAAAACCAATTTCCTCTTCAGAGTTTGGGGTGGAGTTCACCCCCACACCCCGTCACAAGGGGTAGCAGTCTAAGTGTTGGGTAGCTTTGAATCGATATGTCCTATTCCACCCTCATCTCCCCTATTCTGATTGCCCAAGACGGACTATAAATGACAAGATATGACAATAAAGAAGGGAGCCCTGCTGCGTTTCGAGCTTTAGGGGAGGGGGGGCAATAAAAGACACGTCACAATATGAAGGGGGGTGGAAACCGTCTATCAACACAACAGGGGGTGGGGGCTGCAAATGCTATATAAGCCTGTGGTTATACCTCTGGTTAACCTTCCCCAGCTTACCAGTGAGTTATTTTAATTTTGATTAAATTGGAATGGTGGGTGAACCTGTTTCTGCTGCCTCTCTACTATTTGGTAAGAATCACGACCTAAAATAGATTGTATACCGGGTTTAAGGGCGCCATGACCCTATGAAATTTTGAACCTACTTGGAGCACATAAGTGCCTAAGGCTGAATTTCATCACTTTCCGATAGTGTCTTTTAACGAGAGGATTTAACGAACGGATTTAAGTTATCGTATGTTTAGCTTACGACAAATGCCTTGCGCTTGTACTTGTTTCTCTGCGATCGCATTTGTCGTAAGCTAAACATTCGATAATGTAAATCCGTTCTTTAAATCCTCTCGTTATAGACACTATCGGAAAGTGGTGAAATTCAGCCTAAGTGGGAAGCAGCAGCAGGTACCTTGGCTTTGGGAATCACTGTCCGAACTGATTTGACCCCTTGACCTCATCTTATTATCCTATGAAGTTTACTTGAAGTTACACACTTGTGAAAGGATACATTCGAGTCATTTCTACGTCTCTGACAGTAAAAATTTAATGCACAGCAGCGAGACACTTTGCCGAATTGTTGGTTGCTATGTCGTTACTATAAACAGTTGCCATGGTGATGGGTGCCCTCAGTGTAGTTCCAAATTTATCACTGAACGGGGGAAAAAAACGAACGAATTTTGAGAAGAACGAGTGTGGTGTGAGGTCTGCAACATAAATATCACAAAGTATAATCGAAAATAGAGAGAAATAAGAAGAATGCAATGTAGTGAATGATGGAATCAAATATTATAAATCAGAGGAAATGGCAGTGTATCTGTTGACACGTGAAAACAGCCACCCCATTTATTTCAGCAGATGCCAGAAAATTATTCCTAGTGCTTGGCAAACGTACAGGAACAGCGAAAGCTGGAGCCTCGACACTAATCGAACTCGTGCATTTTCTCGTTTCGCATCGTAATATTCCTCGTTTTAGGCTGAATTTCACCATTTTAACGTGAAGACTATCGTGTACACGATAGCGCCATCGTATCGGTAAAAAATGTTAACGGCTTTCACCATGCACCGTTACCGTTTCGTTAGCTTCCGAGTGGATTTTCCGTGCGTTAGCGAAAACGATAATTATCGTACCTGCGACTCATTTGGTGTAGTCTAATGTAGTCTAATCAACATTTTAACTAGAAATTGTTGAAATAAATTTGACGTAAACAAAGCAGGCGAATTCTGTTGACACAACAAAACCTAACGAGAGGATGTCTGCTTTTTTGAATCGATAGCTATTCGAACGTTAAAAGGCACTATCGTGAGGTGGTGAAATTCAGCCTAAGGCCGAACATACATTCACTATTTGTTTACGTTTTTTCTGCACATTTGTTCTGAAATATAATATGCCTTTTTAACGGCCAAAATTAAGAGGCTATGTTGTAATTTTAAGATTGAGTAATTTTATATTATGTCAGAACATTTAAATATCCAACAAACTCCTCAAAAAATGGTCTGAAAAAACACAAAAAACAAAAAATAAGTAATAAAAAAAAATGAAATTCAGGTATAGGTCCGTAAATATTACCAGCCCTGGTGGCAGGCAGGTACCTACCTAGCAGGAAACTGGGACTTTTTCCGGAAAATCAATTTTGGATATAGGTAACAACAATACATCATTTTGTGCATGGTAGACTGGTCAATGTATGCAACACTGGCTCAGGGGGGATTTCGACGGTAACTCCCCCAAAAGCTGCATTAGTGATTTTCATTTTTGAGAGCTAACTAACACCACTGTTCTTCTCACCTGGAATTTTTTATTGTACCTGATGTATTTTTACTAGCCATAATTTAACATTGCGAGAATTTTTTCCTTAGTTGAAAAAAGTTGTGAATTTTACAATAGCACATGTACAGTCAGAGTCTACAGAATGGCAATAATACACTTGGTATTTGTTTACGTTTTTTTTCGACCATTTTTTGGGTACTCTGTTGGATAGTAAAATATTCTGAAATATAACATGTCTAGGTTTTGCTGTGGATATATTACTTACTAACTTTCTGTGGTAGCAAATGAACTGTAGATGCATTTGGAATAAAATATTTTTGAAAGATAGGCTAAAAGAAAATATGAAATGTACACTTGGCATAGCCTCAGTTACGTGTTTCAATTGCGACAGCTTGAAGGAAAATTCCTCATGGTACAATTGAACCATCTATCTACTGACGGCTAAAATAGTAAAGCCATCTATCCCGGAAAAATACAATAAAATAGTTTGGCAAAGATACAGGAGAAGAGCAGCGGTGGAAACTAGACTGTAATGGCAGGAGCAAAAATTGGCAGTAGCAAAAACAACGACAGCAAATGGAGAAATTCGAGGCGCCTTCTTGCAATTTCACGTGTTCTGTATTCTTTCATTCTTTCCCCGTGCTGACTGCAGCACTTGACGTTTTTCACTTTTTGCAATTCGCTTTTACCTTTTTTGGGGGATTTTCATAATGGAATTGCTCTTTTTGTTGTTAAATGTCTGTTTGATTTGGCTGATTGTTTTGCAATGTAAATGTTTGCTGCTGCAAATGGGACAAAATCAGTACGTCACGAAATGATTGGATTATGTAGTCTAATCGCTGACTTAGTTTCTATATTATTGCGTTTTAGATTCTGACCACTAAATAAAAAGTTTTTACACTCTAAAGTGGCCGCATTTTGGGTTGGTATAGCAGCTGAAAATACCGAATGTGACGTAAGCTTTGGCTACTTCTGCTAAGCTCCACATCTTCTGCTACCTATCTCACTGTAAGCTAACGGTAGGAACCATCAACTAAAGATATCGATATATATCAATGTCTGACAAGGACATAGCTACTATACTGTCTCAACTATGAGACCGGAAATAAAAATTTTGAACCCGCTATATCTACGAAGGAAGAACACCTTTGGAACAAATTTAGGGTTCCACAACACCGCTTAGAAGTCCTTTATAGCGGCTGACATACACATTCTCCAAATTCGATAGTATGCAACAGCATCACTGTTATTACAGAACGTCACTTGAACTAATATGTAGCTTATTAGTTGCTGGCCACTTTGAAGCCAGCATTGCTATGATGGGCTAATTATAGATGTAATAGAGGGCTTTTCAATGGGGGGGGGGGGGGGCTATCTCATGGGGACAGCTGCTATGTGCAAACGTCACTAAGTTCCATTTTCCACTGACTCACAGTTTAATTTGGTGACGTCATAATGCAGTATTTGGTTGTCAAAAGGCTGACATTCTATGACAATAAGGTGAGTTTTCAAGATTGAAGGTAGAACGCTGCTTGCTGACGTATTTTAAGACTGAATATCGTATATTAAATTTTCTGTTTTGACACTGTTGGCCGTTCTTCAGAAATTAGCTGGCTACCTATGTTGTGATAAGATATTACGATCGAGTGATTTTTGTTAATAAAATAATTCTTAATGTTAAAAATACATATCATATTCCAGAAGATTGTTATCTCCAGTGTCCTCAATCACAAACAATTTTGACAGTTTTCTCTAATTGATCGGGAGTGTAAGTATAAAATAAGCGTTTAAACATAAACCAAATTTCCGGAATCAGATCCGCGGCAACAAGTTGAAATTTCAGGTTCTGAAACACCTGCATGCCCTTTTCAGGTGAAAACTTAAAACCAGAAAAGGGGCGCAAAAGAAAATGAAAATATATTACCAAAATTACGCGTGGTACTTTTATCATGAAATTTATGTTAGTTTTCCTTTAGGCAGGTTGTTATCTAAGTACGTGCCGGCATCCTCACGGGAGGCGTTATGGCTGCTGGAACAATGCTGTTATAAAGTTATGTTCGCAGGGGGAAATCTACCTGCTAATATCATTGAAAACTGTATTTGAGCGCCTTGTGCTACTTCTCACAACCCTGGATTGCGTGCCAAGTTTTTCCTATAAAGTTTCACCATGAGAGATTTTTTTTGGAGAATACCTGACCCCTCTTAACTTTTCTTCAAGGGGTAGGTACGTTTCGTTGTCTGTGGTTGCGGTGAAAGGATTAAAAAGTTCTAGGTCTGAAGTGTTCCTTAATTCTGCGCCAGGGTCTTATTCATGAAGAGGGATATTCAAGGGTTCGACCAATATTTAGTTTGACTTCGCTAGGGGTAACAGAAGACCTGTGCTAGACAGCTACAACCTGAAACGGATTGTGTTCTTAGTAGTGTGCACTTCAATATCTGTCAATATGCTTCAAGTTCAACGTGCAATTATTCCTTGATCTGGAAATAACCATAGTGATGACCCCGGAGCTTATCTGCTACCGGTCATGTTTGGGAGTCAACTCAGTTATCAAAGGACGGCAGTTCAATCGAAGCGGTTGCGTATGTTTCGCGAATAATACCCGGGCTGTAGTGAAAAATGTGGCTCTCAATTCCTATTTTTGTGTTGCTCGTCACAGTCCCGATCGACGCAGGAAGAGGTTTTGGTGGCAGTAGACGTCCCTCCAGCTCTGGCGGTGGGTGGTTCAATCCAGGCCGTTCCAAAGCACCCAAGACCCCGTCCAGCCCAAGCAGACCAAGTGATCTTCCCAGTGCAAATATTGGGCCAGGCGGATATCCCGTCCAAGGAGGAACCAACCGACTGCCACCGCCTTACAGTGTCTCCAACCCTCACAGCACATCAGGAGGGAGGGTAGCACCTCCCGGCTACAGTCCGAACAACCCTCACCACAGCCCACCGTCGTATGAGTCCCATTTCCCTAGGGGTGCTAACCCGCGGCCGAACTACGGCGCTCCTCCTGCATACGTGAGCAAGCCTTCTTCCTACGGATTTACGCCCAGTTACTACCCAGCACAAAATGGCTTCGGGTACCCGAGCAGTCACAACTACCAGCACGCTTCCTACAACGGAATGGGGCTTTACTCGTCCGGTCACAACAATTACGGGTACCCCTCTTCGGGAGGATGGGGAAATCCGTCTTACGGATCAAGCGGCAGCAGTTCAACCAGCCTTTTGACGGGAGCCCTCATTGGCTACCAACTCAGCTCTATCACGCACAGCCTCAGCAATCCTTGGGGGTACGGTGGACATTATTACCGTAGTCGACCACGTAACAGAACAACTGCGGAAACCACCGACTCTCCTGAACCACTATTTCAAACCATGGCTACGAAGAATTGCCTCCAAATTGTTCAGTATTTCCTTACTGAAGGAGTAAACACAACAGGAAAAATGGAATGCTCAAAATGTGGAAATATTGTTATACCCGACAACACCTCCGGCGTGCATGATCAAAGCGGAAATTGCTCGTACACCACGGACTTGGCAGCAGAAGCGATGAGGACTTGCAACATAGTTCTTGACAACCTTTCCTTCCAGAACGTTGAAAATAGCAGCTTTATATCAAAACTGGACTGCTCAAAGTGTGGTTTAGTCTACGTTGTCAACACTGCCATAAGTAAAAAGGCCTCATTTGTCTGCAAAACGGAGGGTAAACCAAGTACAGATCTATTCCAAGTTAAGCCACAACCCAATTTGTACGAAAATGTGACGATGTATGCAGCAGACTACCCGTATGTGGGACCACAGGGACCTCAGAAATTTGCATTGACATCTCTAACTGTCAACGAACAAAGAAAAGAGGCTTATAATGTAATTGAGAAACTAGTTTCTATGGGAACGTTTGACGATAAACCAGAAATGTTTATAATACGCGACTGAGACCCATACTAAAGACTCTCATCGACTCCCTGGTGAGACAACGCCCTTGAAATCCCATATATTCATGTAAAGTAATTAAGCCCTAGTGTGTCTTAGCAGTCACAACAAAAGAAAGTCGTAAAAATAATATTAACAGCTCCCAGCGTTAATCTGGATGATGCGCACCATCAGGAAATGCAGAACCTAAACCTCAAACATCACCTTGCAGCATCAGAATAAACATATTATTATCTTTTAACCCCGCGATGGTGGCCTCTGAGGTTATTGGCGACTGCTGCAACGTGACAACTGCAGTTATCACCGGACAGTTCCTAGTTTAACATTGCGAAACAGTACCGGGAAAGAGGAGAATGCGTTGTTGTTGTTGGGTGTTAGGCGTGCTCCTCATAAGCAGCTTGGTTCCAGCGGAAGCTGGAAGAAGCTCCAGCAGCGGGAGTCGCAGCAGTAGCTCAAGTCGTGGTAGTAGCTCCAGTGGTGGTTGGTTTAGCTCAGGTCGCAGTAAGAGTAGCTCCGGTGGTGGCTGGTTCGGCTCAAAATCTACCTCAAGCTCAAGCAGGCCGAGCCACCTTCCCAGCTCAAATATTGGGCCTGGTGTATACCCAGTCCGAGGTGGAATCAAGGGAAACAATCCTAGATACCATTCTGGCGCATCGTATGGTTGGGGCACACCTTCGGGCTCGAACTCGTTCCGCAGCTCACCGTCGTACCAGTCACATTTTTACAAGGGATCCAAACCTCCTCCAAACTACAGGCCTCCACCGGCCTACGTCAGCAAACCTTCATCGTACGGCTTTACCTCCCGTCATTACCCGAAGCCAAATGGCTTCGGCTACCGAAGAAGTTACATTTACCCTTATAATTCTTACAATGGAATGAACGTTTACTCATCGGGTACCAGCAACTACGGTTATCCTGCGTCCGGGAACTGGGTACAACAACCCAAGAGCAGCAGTTTGGGAGACGGCGTGACGGGATTCCTCATTGGCTACCATACCAACTCGCTCCTACACACTCCGAGGAACCCTTGGGGGTACGGGACACCTTACCCTAGCTACGATCCTGCCCTCAAGCCCAGAACATCCCTGGAAATCATCACCAGGGATAACTGTGAACTGCTCAATAAGCACATCGCTGAAGATGGTTTTTTCAAGGGGTTAACTAGTATGCATTGTTCTCAGTGTGGAAAAATGTTTCACTCAATAATATTCCGATTTACGGATGGTGAGTGCGCACCAGATATGACCGCGATGAAAATTTGTAAGGAATCTCTTGAATTCTTTGCAAGTCAGGCTTTATCCCATTTGGACAACTCTGCCATAGACTGCTCTAAGTGTGGTTTAAAGGAGAATGGTCGATCGTATTCTTGCGGAATTCAACCACAACCAGAGCCAGAACCAGTGATCCCGGAGAATACATTACCTTCACTGTACGTAAACGTCGCGAGTTACGCACAAGCGTACCCTCATGTCGGACCACAGGGGCCTCAAAACTTCACGCTGACGTCCGAGAGTGAAGAGGACAAAAGGAAGGAGGCTTACAAACAACTTCAGAAATTGGTGACGATGGGCATCTTCCATTTGCCTGAAATAGAAGAGTCAGCTACAGAAGACTAAGACGGTTATTCAGCTTTTTTTCATGTACCTAAGTATATGATGAATCTTATTTTACTAATTGTACTTTTTACTTATTTCAGTAGAAGTAGATATTAGTATTTAAGGCTATGCAATTATTAATCTTTGTTATACTTTATCGTTCGGACTTTTATTGCTTCGGAAAGGTGCCACTCAATTCGTCAACAGAGTAATTAGGGACCATTAACGGACTGAACTGATTAACAACGTCAACGAAGAAATTGTCAACTATATTCCGCTTAGTTTATTTTGTTGTGGTTTCCCTCTTATCGTTTAGGTCGAAAGCCCATAATTTATTTCGTCGATTTTATAGAGTTAGGTACAGGGCCGGATTAACAATTTTTTCTAGGGTAAACCAATCTTCGTTTTGGCGCCCCCCCCCCCCCCCCCTTCCCTCCTGCATTCAATACAAGCCTGCACCCTAACTTGGAAGGATAGGTATTGTTGAAGGAAAATTAATTAGAAGGAAAATTAATTAATTTATTTCAAGAAATCACAATTATTTTATTTATTTTTGCCTTCACATGGCGCCCCTGCGACCAAAATAGGGTGTCCATGCACACACCTGGTCATATGGCTAATCCGGCCCTGGTTAGGTATCTCATCACGGTGGCAATGCACACCCGATTCTGAGGGTGGTTCCAATCGATCCGTAGTACACATACAGAATGTTTCCGGATGACGAGGCAAAAAAAATATGGCGGGTAAGTACACCCACATAGACCATTTTTGGCTAATACATGTGGGGTCGCAGGTCCTTCCTAACTGAGATACAGGGCCGGAACCAGTCAACTTGACGAATGGTTTTTTGCCCCTTTCTCGCTAACCACTTATAATAGCGAAAAAATAAGTGCAGTTTTGGTGCCATTTTTGAGGATGCCGCATCGAATGGTGGCATCGGAAAGACCCTGTATAGTGACGCATGGTTTGGAGAGTTTTGACAATTGTGATCGCATTTGAGTTTATATAACTACGCGATTGATATCGAAACTATTCACCACTGGTAATGCTTAACTAGTACATGTGCGTCATCAGCTGTATAAGGACCTTAACCTATACAGAAATTATCTTCTTATCCCGCGTTTGTGTCCTCCGAGGTGGTTGGCAACGGCTGCAACGTGACTACTACTACTGCAGTTATCGGCCGGCAGTTCCTTGTTGAACATCGCGAAATAGTTGTGTGAAAGAGCACAATGCAAGTTCAATTCAAGTTTTGGGCGTTCTTCTCATCAGTAGCTTCGTTCCAGCGGATGCTACCAAGACTCGTAACAGTAGTTCAAGTGTTCGGTGGTCCAGCTTAAGGTGATCAATACTTTCCTCACCCGAAAGCAGGCCGAGTCGCTTTCCCTGGCGGATATCCTGTCCAAGGTGGAAACAGTCCTAGATACCATCCTGACGCACTGTACGGTTGGGGCGTATCCCCGGGCCTGAACCCCTACCGTACCTCACCGTCGTACCTGTCACACTTTTACAAGGGATCGAAACCTCCTCCAAACTACAGGCCTCCACCGGCCTACGTCAGCAAACCTTCTTCTTACGGCTTCACATCCCGTGACTACCCGAAGCTAAATGGCTTTGGCTACCGCGACCCATCGGACACCAGCCACTATGGTTATCCTGCTTCTGGACATTGGGTACAACAACCCAAGAGACGCAGTTTAAGAGGAGGAAAGATGGGATTCCTCATTGGTTACCATACAAACCCACTCCTAAACACTCCGAGGAACCCATGGGGGTATGGAACCGTTTACCCTCGCTTTGATCCTGTCCCCAATCCCAAGCCACCCTCAAAAATCACGACCGGATTTAACTGTGAGCTTCTGAAGCAGCGTATTGCTTGGGATATACTTAGTACGCATTGTTATAAGTGTGGGAAACAGATCAATTTGAGATTTATGTCCGCCGAATGTGCGCCAGATATTACCTTATGGTATTTATGCGAGAAATCTCTTCAAGACTTCTCAGTTCAGTTTCACCGTCTCGAGAACTCAGTCGTAGACTGCTTCATGTGTGATTTACTCGGGAAGGATACATCGTTACCTTGCGACATTGAAGCGCAGGAGGAAGCAGTGTTTCTGGAGAATACATTACCTTCCCTCTACGTAAATGTGACGAGTTACGCAGCAGCTTACCCTCATATCGGACCACAGGGGCCTCAAAACTTCACGCTGACGTCCGAGAGTGAAGACGACAGAAAGGAGGCTTACATACAACTTCAGAAATTGGTCACGATGGGCATCTTCCATTTGCCTGAAATAGAAGAATCAGCTGCGGAAGACTAAGTCGGTTATTCAGCTTCTTTTCACGTATATGATTAATCTTATTTTGTTATGTCCAACAATAGTAAGGTGGACCATTTAAAATTCGAACGAACGAAAACTGTATTATTAAATAATTAATCGCAGTTTTGCATTAGTAAAAAAATCAATAGACCCTCCCGTGAAATGATTAGGTAATCCAGCACTCTGAGGTTGAATTCAGTGATATATTACCCGAAAAAGTTTCGAACTTTTGGAAACTAACGACAAAGAGTAATGGATGCAGAGTGTCGAATCAATCCTTTCGCGAGATGTCGAATTAAAATGTCCCGCTTATAATTAATCAATTTTCTCAAATGGAAATCCGAAGAAAACTGCAGGTGCTATTTGTCTTCTTACCAACTTGAAAACTCGTTGACAGCAGCAGTGGTATTCCCTTTCTCGAACGCCAGCAAACCCACTCAACTAACACCTTCAAAATTTATTATAATAAGAACTGTTCTCCATATATTGCATTATGGCGTGCCTTATATCTTCTTACATAAATGTTGAAGGTGTTAGTTGAGTGGGTTTTCTGACGTTCGAGAAAGGGAATACACCTGCTGGACTTGGATAATAGAAAGAATGTCGTCTCACCGTCGTCTAGTGGGAAAACATTCCCACGACTGAGGTCCTGGATTCGAATCCCGGTAGGTACCTGGAATTTTTTACTTTCTCGCTAGCCATATATGGCTAGAAAGTATTGTTTTCGTGCAAAATTTCGAAATTGAGATTTTGGGTTTCCCATGATCCTGGGGGTCCCCTGAGTCCAAAAAAGTGGTTTTTGGAAAAAGTCTGTCCGTCCGTCAGTCCGTCCGTCCGTCCGTCAGTCCGTGCAGTGCTCTAGCGCCTATACCGTTCTTCCGATTTTGATGAAATTTGGTATGGACCTGTCTAAAATTACTGCCGAGACATATTTTCAAGGATTTTTTGATTGGTCAAAAATTGCGGCCTCTATTGTCAAAAAACCGCCAAAATAATTCAAAAATCGTGTTTTTGGTTAGTCGGACAAGCGCCGACGGTACACTTTTCAATCTATAACACTGAAAATTGGTAAATGTGTTGACAAGTAGATGCTTCGAGGTCATTTGCAACTAAAATTGAATTGGTAGAAAATTACGGCCGTTCTGGACCAAAGTTCGATCCTTTCGGCGCCATTCACATATATTGACCGATTGTCATGAAATTCGGTACATTTGTTTAAAACTACGTAACTTAAACATTTGTCGAACAGAATTTTGTTATCTTGAAAATTACGGCCGTTTTTGTCAAAAAAGTGTTGAAAATGAGTTGAGAATGAGAAACCACGTTTTTGAATGGTCGGAACGCATTTGGGACTACAGTAATAGAATGACAGCCATGAAACTTGGTAGGAGTGATCTCAGATAGATGCTCTTGGGTCATTTTCAACCGATTTTGGATTGCTTTAAAATTACGCCCGCAAAAAAATATCAAAAAAATCCCCCCCCCCCCCCCCCCAAAATCATACGGGGCGAGAAAGTTAAGTGCGACTGTTGTCGGACCCTTTATTTACTTTCTCACCCGTATGTAATACATGGGCTGAGAAAGTTATGTTATCGTGCGAAATTTCGATTTTGAGATTTTCATTGCAAAAGGCGTTTCAGAGGTCCTAGATACAAAAAAAATGGTTTTTAGGCCATGTCCGTCCGACGTACGTACGTCCGTCCGTCCGTACGTTTGTCTGTAGCGTGGCTAGAGGTCACACCAGTCTACCGATTTCGCTCAAATTTGGAATATAGATGTCTAAAATCAGTTCCGAGATAACTTTTTAATATAATTTTGATTACCCAAAAATTGCGCCCACTATTGTCAAAAAAGTGTCAAAAAAAATTCAAAATCGTGTTTTTCTCTACTCAAGACGCATTTCACGGTACGGTAATAAAGTTAGAACCTTGAAATTTTGCAGTCGTGTTCCCAGATAGATGCTCCAGGATTTATTTTTATTGTTTTGGAGATGGGCCAAAAATTTGGGCCAAAATTGGCCCATACGTGAAAATCTTGGCCCCATGAACAGTATTAGCCGGAAGTTCACAAAAATCCATAAACTTGTGCTTAATAACATTACTTAAAGGTTTGTTTAAGAAATATTCAATCAATTCATAATTGCGGCCAATATAGGCAAAATAAACTCAAAAATAGGAAAAAAAACTAGAATCTCGTTTTTGATTGGTCAAGACGGATTTGGCACT
The DNA here is from genome assembly GCA_950004255.1 of Mesopsocus fuscifrons. Taxonomy (NCBI): domain Eukaryota; kingdom Metazoa; phylum Arthropoda; class Insecta; order Psocodea; family Mesopsocidae; genus Mesopsocus; species Mesopsocus fuscifrons. Next base: position 20,806,889 of record OX465376.1, on the reverse strand, counting down.
ACAGTTATTAAGTTAGATCCTTGTAATTTCGCAATAGTGTTCCCAAATAGATAGTACAGGATAATTTTTATTCTTTTTGAGATGGGCCGAAAATTTGGGCCAATATTGGCATTATCGTAGGAAAAATTTTCCAAAAATGGAAATCACGTTTTTGATTGGTTGAGACGGATTTGCAACAACCCTAATAGACAGATTTCCTTCAAAATTGGTGAAAGTGGTCTCAGATAGATGCTTCAAGGGCATTTTCAATAGATTTTTATTTACTTAAAAATTAAGACGGTGACATACAAAATAGAAAACATATACTTTGCGCGTCGAACGACACTTCACTGTTTGACGGATATGTTTGAAATTTGGTGTGCAGGTGCCTAAAAGTATCATCCAGTGTGAAGCAAAATACTTTTTAGAAAAAGTTAAAATTCTGACAATTATTCACGTAAAAAAAAATCAAATTTTCGATAAAAATTGCGAGAAAGTCACGTGCGACCATTGTCGAACCCTTTATTTTTGTATGTCACACCTGTTCGAAGGTATACTATATTGTCTCCTATCGAACAGTCCTAATCAACAGATTTATCTTATAATGTGTTCAGCTTATGACAAGTGCAATCGCACTATAGTACTAAAGTTCACTTTAAGAATTGGTGCAATCCGATAGTCACTCTTACTCTTGGGCATCATCATAAGTCATGTGTAAATTTTGGACGGCACCTGCTTCTCTGAGCCTGAGCACCTGTTCGTGGCCTTTTTCTCATCATATTTTTAACGACCTAAAGAGATGCGACTGGCGCCCCAGGGGTCATCAAAAAATTTTGGACCCGAGAAGGGTTTTGTTAGTCAAAAAAAGTTCATGCAGGGATTTCATCAGTTATAGAATTGGTATACTTTTAGCTGGCATATTTTTTAGATCTGATGTAATATATCGTTTTGTGTTTACAGGACAGTTTTCTGGTTTCATACCACTTGCTGAAGCTCACCATAGTTTCCGCTTAAAAGTCACCTAGTAACCGTTAGTTTTCACTGAATGAACTTCATTATTCTCTGATATAAGACAGTAAAACTTTTTTCTTGTCTATAAAATCAAGAAACATGAGTGTTTTTTGAAGACCCCGTGTTAAAAGGGAGTTAAGAATGCGTGGAGCAGGTGCAATCTCTCAATTTACCTTGGTCCCAATTTGAAACTTCATCGTAGATTAAAAGGGCTAGAGTCGAAATGCACTTCGGACGCTGCAAGTCAACACACAGGTAGACAGGTGTACAGGTAACATTACTACCCAAACTAAATACTCTTGTCTGCCCGTCGTACCTTAGGTAGATACTCACCATGGAACTGGTAACTCTGGTAATTGCACGACCGCCAATGGCCGTGGCTGCTTTAAGGGTCCGCTATTCCTGATGATGCATTTTTTGCCGCCCATAAGATTAACATTGCGAGCGGCGATTCATTTTCTAGGTTTACCCTTGGTTGGAAAGACACAAAATTTTGCCTGTACCTAGCCCTAACAATGTTGTTCGAAGCAGATTTCCCAGTTTTTTACTGGTTTTCGAGATACAGCACTTTTCTTGAGGTATGCGATGCTAGCATTTGCAAAACAGTTGCAATAAAAGAAACCAGTGAGAAATTGGGAAATCTGCTTCGATCACGACCTACAACATTGGCTAGGTACAGGCAAAATTTTGTGTCTTTCCAACCAAGGGTAAACCTTGAAAATGAATCGCCACTCGCAATGTTAATCTTATGGGCGGCAAAAAATGTATCGTCAGGTATAGCGTCCTCTTAAAGGCTAAACATACCTAGTGCTATTCACTGGAGAACGAATTCCTTCGAAAGCTGGGGCTAAACTCACCAGGGAAAATCTGGATAGGTTGGGGATAGATCTCTTCCACCCCTCATTGGTTGTAAAATATAAAAATATGAAATGTTCCAGAAGCAACGTCTGGGGAAAATGAAGAAAATAAAATGGCATGAAAAGAGTGCGAAACGAATGAAATTGAGCCCCGAGTAGATTCCAAGTCAGCGCAAGATTTTCTGCAAATTACGAGAAATGTTTGAAAGAACTGGCAGCGAGCTAGCGAGCTACAGCTCGTGCTAGCGAGCTACAGCTCGTGCTAGCGAGCTACAGCTCGTGCTAGCGAGCTACAGCTCGTGCTAGCGAGCTACAGCTCGTGCTAGCGAGCTACAGCTCGTGCTAGCGAGCTACAGCTCGTGCTAGCGAGCTACAGCTCGTGCTAGCGAGCTACAGCTCGTGCTAAAACTACTAATTATCCCCTCAACACCACCGAGGATTACTTAACCCACTTTTTTACAAACTAGACGATTTCTTTTCATTTTTGCTCTGTATTGTACCTAGAAAAGTAGGAACTAGAATAATCCATCGTGCTCAGCTGGCAGCACTACCAAATACCACCTCCCTACCTATTGTCTAACATACCGAACCACCACTGGATATATATGAGGTAGAAAAAGTTTCGCTAGATTCAGGATCGACCCGGCTCGATGTTTTTACCATATCACACCAAAAAACTTCTATCATCTCTTAGGCGAATGGGAATACGTACCTACCTATGGAATTAAGAAAAATTTAGAGTCCGTATAGTTTGGTGAACTAACTTGTTCGACGTTATCTCTGACTTTAATTTAATCTTGGGTTTAGCAATCCTGGAATTTTTCACCTTACCTGTAAGTTAAACATGGTTGCCATGCGTTGCTAGAGAAATAAAATTCCAACTGAAATTCATAGAGCCAATGTGGCACTCATGTTTAATTTACAAGTAAACACTTTTGGGTGAAAAAATTCCAGAGTAACATGATTCTTGTTATATTTCCCGTCACGTTTCCTCTTGGCAGAAATAATATGTTCTACAGATAACTTACGATTATAAAAAGCCACAGTTATCTTGAGAAAACAGCCAAACTCTCGATAAGTATCGGTATCTTGCAGATAAACGAAAAGTTGCTGGTTTTTCTTACAATCTTATTTGTAATTTTTGCCAGTGCTGAAATAAGGTCATCCTGCAGATGGTGATAACCGGTTTACGTGACTTTGTCGAGATCCACGCAAGGAATTGACAAAAAGGATTCCGAAAAATATCACCTTTTTGCCTGTAGCTTCACAATCTTATCCAGCTTACGAAACTCTTTTGAGTTTTGGCTACCTCTGTCCTTTTATCCCTTATTTTCAGCCTGCAGGCCCTTGTCAGACGGGGTTCTTGAATGTGAAAGACGATTATCATTAGAGGAACGCCGGTTCGATCCCGATCCTATTAAAGTTTTTCTGATCGGCATTCACCTCTGATAAGTTCAAGTAATATCTATATCAAGGCTGTGGTGGTTCGGAACCCACCCAAACTATAGGTCCCAACCCTTGTACCCTAATCACTGGAAAATATTTTGGAACATGGAACTCCGAGGTAAGAGGGATATAGTTGCCAGAGCATGCAGATAAGGATTACAACCTTAAACATAAAATCTCGGTTTAATCCTGTTAGTTATAATCCGAGAAATGAAGGCGTGTGTTGAAAAGCATGGCGCGTGATGATGAGGGAGGATATACATGTAATATCTATTTTATTTTTCGAAAATTTCGTTTTTGTTTTCTAGAGTACCTTGATATAATGTTCTGAGAGCCTGAAGAACTGCAGCCTTTCCGTGGTCTAGAGAGAAAACACTAACTTGCAAGACTGAGGTCCTGGGTTCGAATCCCGGGAGCAGCAATTTTTTTGTCACACCAAATAATCATTTGGCTTTGGCCAACAAACAATATTCTGTCTAGTGCTATAGTAGTTAACTTCAGAAGGACTAAGGCAAAAATCACTCATCCTATTAAGTTAGGTCATTAAAAAGACATATTATACTTCAGAATTTTTAAGTAAAAATTTTAACAGACGAAATCGTGTCTTGAGTTTAGTGAAAGACAGAAATTTCTGATATAGCGTGAGGTGGGAAAGAACGAAAATTCCCAAACGACGTTTGTGTCTTTATTCTTTGAAATGGGAAAGGGATTTTGAGTATAACAACAAAGGATTCTTTGTTAATTACCCTGTGATTTGAGCTCGTTGTCTCATCCTTTAACGGAAAATTCATTTTCACACTTTCTTCCCAATTGACTTGCTTTTGTTCCACATTGAAAGCCCTTAGTGCGACTTTGGAATAACAGCCGAGTGGTCTATATTCTAGATAGTTTTTACTAAGCCGGGTCACACCGGTTCGATCCCGATCCTAACAAAACTTTTCTTTCAGGTACAGTTGAAAGTACAGATGATTTCACACAAAAACCCAATCTACTCGCGGCACTAGCAAGCGAGAAAGGAACCTAACCAATTTTCTATTATTTCCCCCATGTTGATTTTCTAGAAATTAAACAGCGGGTGACGAAGAGCTGAGTTTAATTTTAGACGTAGAAAGTGAACGCTGTAAAATTCATAGGAAGTCCGTGACAGTTAAATGAAAGAACGGGATCCCAAACAAAAACTTAAACGTCGCTAAGTTAAACATAGAGGTTTCTTAATTGAAATTCAGGTCGCATTTAGTACATTCTAGTGCTGAACTATTCAAGTCAGCACTGGCACCAAACGTCACCTATGTTGAGCTTATAGGGACAAGATGTTTCATTGGCGGTCTGAATAGCCACTCTAATGAAGAAAATGTTCCCAAGTTTTATCATCACTTCGAGAATCGGGATGTTGAAACTTGGAAAATTTTCTAGATGACATTGGCGTAAGAAGTACCTTTCAATTGCTTTCAATGGAGCTATGAAAGTATATTAAATGTGTTGGACAGACTTGGATAGGCCCAGGACTGGACCAGATTCAGCAGAAAAATTCGCGTTATTATTAGGTAGAGGCTAGATCTTCTTGTCTTCTTTCTTCTTAGAACAGTGAAACGGACGACACCTACTACCGAGGAGGTAACCACTCCAGAGATTCCTTGAGATTCCATGAGATTCCATAAAGATTTTCAAAGATTCCCAACTGTATTCATAGAAAGATGAACCCCGAACCACTCCAAAAAAATTCCAAGATTCCCTGAGATTTCATAGAGATTTCCAATGATTCCCAACGAGTGGTTAACCCCTCGCCTACTACCCTCTGTACCGATACCTATATATATGGGGATGATATCGTCACAGTCTACTTTTCCCCCAGCCGGAGATGGTTAGGGTCAGGGGTGGACAAAATCAGATCTGTGATGGAACAAACTTTAGCTCTGACCTGTCTATCTGTCCTAATTCTCCTAAAGAAACAGTGTTCTTGTCTTCTTAAGTAACAGGCTAAGAAGATGGCGCTAGTGTATAAGAGAAGGGTCTGATAGGGTCACCTTACGGAAAACAAGACGGTTAACTTTGTAAGATGGGCCAGTAACAACTGTTTGCTTATACACCCCATCAGTCTTCTTAGCCTGTTATTTGAGAAGAAAAGAACACTGTTTCCTCCTCAAGGTGTCTCCTTAGGATAATAGAGATAGTCTTGTTTCTGTAAAATTAATAGCTTAAAAAATGATGGTTTATCTGTGAATGTCTGAAAAGATGAAGGTGAGAAGTTTTCTCCATACCGAATTCTCCCATTACGGCATGTCTTAGAAATGCCCTTCTCCTCTCTCCTCGAGTTCTATTGAGAGACGGCTGAAATATTTGACGGTTAAGCGCGGAGGATCATTATTGACAAAGTTCGGGAACAATGGTTGGAATTCAATAACGGTTCGGAATGCTCCAATGCCCCACTAACCTTAGGGGGGGACTCCCCCCCCCCCCCCCCCCTAAGTCAAAGACGTTCGCCAAGATATGGAAAAGGTGAAAGGGGTTTTTTCCTTATGAAAATACTAGGAAAGAGTAGGAAAATATTGCATGTAACCAACTTTAGCGCAGACCTGCCTATCTGTCTCTATTATCCTAAGAAGACAGACACGTTGAGAAAGAAACAGTGTTCTTGTCTTCATAATAACTAACTAAGAAGACTGATGGAGTGTATAATCAAACAGTTGTTACTGGACCATCTTACAAAGTTAACCGTTTTTTTTTTCGTAAGGTGACCCTATCAGACCCTTCCCTTATACTCTAGCACCCTCTTCTTACCCTGTTATTAAAAAAGTCAAGAACACTGTTTATTTCTCAAACAAAGTATCGGTCTTCTTAGGATAATAGAGACAGGACAGGTCTATGCTAGAACTGGTTCCATGAAATCGAAATTTTGCACAAAGACATTTCTTTCTCAGCCCATGTATTACATACGGGCGAGAAAGTAAAGAGGGTATCCATCAAGATACAAAAATACAGAAGAAAGACGTAGAACCTTCAAGAAACATAAAATTTTACATAAAATAAAACTAAATATATGCGTTATGAATCATAAAATAATATTTTTGCGTCCGTATGTTGTTTCTTGGGCATTGATATGCAAATGTCTTGTTCACAGTTTGCAAAACCTACACCCTGATCCCTTCCTGCTCAAATTTGAATTTGAGATTTTTGTCTTTTTTGAATTTTGTATAAATCTGCCCTATCTGTTTCGTGAAATAAAAAAAACGGTTCAGGGAAACTGCCAAGGCGGCTTTTAGTGCTTCTGGTTCAAGCAGATTGTCCTGAAAGGTATGGGCTCGAGTCCCGGCTTAAGCGAATTTTTTCCACTTATGGATGAATTGGCAGCGGCTATTTCACAGTGTTTAAATCTTCTGAAATATAATATGTATTTTTAACGTCAAAAATTAATTGGCTATGTTGTGTTTTTATGATCGAGTAATTTTTGTCACTAAGAAAATTGTTACTGTTAGAAGAAAACCTAAAGAAATTTTTTTGAGGTGACATTTTTCTATCTCAAAAAATCGCTCCTACCTATTTTAAAAAGCTGCATTGAAATCCGTCACCTGCAGGTCGTTTTTCAACAAGCAACCCCCCCCCCCCTCCCGAAACCACCCCCTCCCCAGGCAATCAGACTTTTCAACTTGATCCACACGTCAAGCCTTTTGTGGTGGGGGGGGGAGGGAACGACGACTGAATGAGAAGTAGGGCAATGAAGGAATGAAAGGGGATGAAGAATAGGGTGGGAGGGGTAATTTGAGGACAAACAGAGGGGTAGGGAAGAACACCTGAGCCTCAGCTGTTAGAAAACATATAGGTACTATCTACTCCTCACTCTTGTATGAGAATTATGACAGCCTTTGTTTTTTTTTATTTTCAAAACAGGGTGTCCAAAATTATTTTTTGTTCAGATCAAGAAGAAGAGCCACAATGGTTTAAAAGAGTTTAGCAACGATAGTTCACATTTGTGTAGTCTATCCACCCCTGGATATCACCTTGCTACCACCAGCCCCCTCATCTTCCCATTACCTACAGTTTTAGGTGGGTTCTGAACCACCAACAGCGTCGATATATTCTGAACATATCAGAGGTGAATGCCGATCAGAAAAAGTTTTATGTGTGATCGGGATCGAACCGGTGTGACCCGGGTCTAACGCCAACTATGTCGGCCACTGAGCTATCGAGGCAGTGAAGGGTATAGGGAGGAGAAGAGGTTAATTTAAGGACAAACAGGGAGGGGAGGGGGGAGAAACCACCTGAGACTAAGCTGTTAATATTGCCGCGCGATTTTCTCGCGAAATTTACTGTCGCATCTAAGCCCATCTGTCACCGCAATATTCAACTAACTCCACCGCCTCTGCAAAAAAAGAAATAAAAATGTAAATAAAATACTTCACGCAAAAAATATAAATTTCTCTTCTGCTGCGCCTTGAAGTTTTCTTGTCGTCGGTGACGTCTATAAATCCGGGAGATATAGTGATGCTCGGTGCAAGAACCAGAACAGGAGATGAACATTCTGTTCTTTATGTCAAGACCAAACATACATTGGACATTAGTTTACGTTTTTTCAGCACACTTTATGAGGAAGCTATTGGATATTTAAATGTTCTGAAATATAATATGTCTTTTTAACGGCTGAAATTAACAGGCTTTGTTGTGATTTTACGATCGAGTGGTTTTTGTTAACAAAAAATTTGTCCGAAATTTACCGAGCTACAGTCTAGTATTGTATATTGCTCCTATAAAGCTGGCTATAGCGTGGCACCAACGCTTTTATTTTACTCAACACTAAAGGGGACTTTAGTGACTTGTGAAAGTCACTTATACCCCTCGTCACTGTTGAATGAGAGTAGTGACACCCATCGTTCCAAAAAAAAACACAGGGTTCCCAAAATATTGTTAATTCAGAACAAGAAGTAGACTTAAGAAGAAGGGGTCGCAATGATCTAAAAGAGTTTAGCAATGACAATTCACGTTCTTGTAGTCTATCCACCCCTGGATATCAGTGACGTTGCTTTCATCCAAGAGTGACGAGGACTATACTTCAAGCGCTATTTTTGTTCTTTTCCAATAAAAATCTAAGAACAAGAACAGTTTGGGTATCACTGGTCTAGTTTCCGCAGAAGATGTTTAAATGGCTCACCGCTGTGGGATTTATAGCCCCGTGTGGATGGCAGTTCGCATATTGTGCTATCCAACATATCCTTCCTCCTCCGCAGTTGTTGGAAATTGCGTTTTTTCCTCAAAAAACAACCTCACCATGGATGTCTGAATTTATTTATCAACATCTTATCTCAATTCGCGAGTTCTTCCTCAACTTGTGTGAGATTTTTCAAGTTCCAATTTCGTAGAAAGGGGCTACTGTGGTGGCTAGGCGAAAAGTTTGGGAGGAACTGTTTTCCTCAGTAGCTCCCTTGTTATGGAAGATTCCGTTACATAAATTGGTAGACCGCCTAATTATAGAAGCAAAAATGTTTATAAAAATCTTCAGCGATGTCGGGTCAGTATCTTCTGAGATAATCAATTGTTTTAGGAAAAATCCTCATTAAAACCACTGGTCTCGAATGGTTATTCTATACCTACTACGTTCCTGATAATAGTAGGTCTGTCTCAAGTTGCCAAGAATTTTTCAAGTGAAAATGTCTGACTTTAAAAAGGCATATTATACCTCAGAACATTTAAATATATCCCAGAGTTCTGGTGCCACGTCTAACAGAATTGTGTGGACCTCCTTAACCTCCATTAAAATCACAGCTAACGAACAAAAGATTATAACAATAAAAGAAAACCCCAGGACCCAAGAGAGGGGAAATGCTCATGGCTACTGAAATGAAAGACACCTAACTTTCGAGTTTGTTTCTCGCTTTTCCGGAGAAAATTGTTTATCACGCTCTAGGGAAAAATATATTTAAATAAAAAAGTTGGGCTCTCGTCGCCGTAGGTAACAACTTGTTTGTAAACTCACCTAAATCAAAATATTTTGCATTGTGGCAGCTTCTTCAACTCTCTTCCTGCTTTCATCAGCTTTTATTATGGGGGGGGGGGGGAGTTGGAGATTCATATGTTCTGAAATATAATGTGCCTTATTAATTTCGGACAAATTTTTCGTTGACGGAAGTCACAACGTATGCTGTTGATTTTGGCCATTAAAAAGACAAAATATATTTCAGAGCATTTAAAAAATCCTAGCTCCGCCACTGTCGGGTTCCAAACGACTCAATAGTGACGTCAGCTGGCTGGATGGACCATCACGATCCATTGAACTATCCAAACTTGGCACGAGATGAGAAGATGATGACGGATAAATATCATTAGACTCCAATTCATCCCATTCAGATGCAAGCGGGACGGAGGAAAAAAATGGCCAGTTGAGCATTAGATGGGGGAAAATATTCCGAAAGTGGGGAATGAGGAAAAAACCGTGGTTGGGTGAGAAATGTCTGCGTTTTGGGATTGGGTCATCCATCATCTGATACTTCATCCAAAAATCTTCATCGTGATCATCTCAAAATCAACGTTTTTCGCAATTTAGACACTCTTCACCTTCAATCTAAATCCTACGACCATCTGCAAAAAAGCTCAAAATTGATTGGGAAAGTCATAAAGCGCGACTTTCCTCACTTTTTGAGTTACTTCCTACCGAACGTTCTATATTAGCATAGAGTGCTCACAGAGTCACAGTGGCTATATTGCGAACCGGGCAATCTATTGCAATACGATAACTCGGTTATTTTCAAAGCAAACAATACCAAAATCGAAGACCTGTCTAACTGGACTTTGGCACATCAGTATACGAATTTTCAATTACCTCCGACTGAATTTACTTACAGAACATCAAAAAAAAAAAAAAAAATCAGCTTCAATGCGGAGGATGAGCCCCTTGTCCTGCTTTCTATTTATTTACCAGTGGCGGCTCGTGCAAACTTTTTGTTCCTTATTGTACCTCCTCCTGGTAAGTATACAAGATAGGTACCGGAAGGGATGATAATTTGCTGAAAATTAGTAAAAAGCAGCAGACTTACGAGTCCCCTTAAGAACTTACGTCTTTCTCTTGCTGAGAGGTTTGTTAAGAGCTGAGCTGGGACTGAGAGACCGAGTAGTGATCAGATTAAGTTTGGCGAGACGAGACGGTGGAGTATAACAGACTTAGTGAATCCCTAGACTTATAATCAACCTAATTACTTCTTTGATGCGACTCAAAAATAATTCATTAACATTCAACTAACTTGATTATTCCTTCGGATTTAGGTGAACTGAATTAGTTTGAGACTTTTCTTCAGTCCAAAGACGTTGAATCAACAAACGTGATACTGCTCAACATTTTGATGCTAAGTCGTGTTTGTCACTCTTCCCGACGATAAGGCTCGATTTCAGTGGTGAAAACAACAGCACCTGAGGACATGATTGGATTACGTAGTCTGATGGCTGACTTAGTTTCTACATTATCGCATTTTAGATTCTGACAACTTAATAAAAAGTTATTAAGCACTAAAGTGGCCAGATTTAAGGTTGGTATAGAAGGTGAAAATACCGAAAGTGACGTAAGCTTTGGCTACTTCTGCTAAGCTCCGCATCTTCTGCTACCTATCTCACTGTAAGCTAACTGTAGGAACCATCAACTGAAGATATCGATATATCAAAGTATGACAAAGACACAGCTACTCTACTGTCTCAACCATGAAACTGGAAATCAAAATTTTCAACCAGCTCTATCTACGAAGGGAGAAGACCTTTGAAACAAATGTAGGGTTGAAAAAAACCGGTTGGAAGTCCTTTATCGCGCCAAGTATAGAAGGGTGGGTAGCGAAGGGCTGAAAAGCTACCTAACCCAAAATTGGAAGATGGAAATATCGGAAATCGGTATTTAATCAGTTTGAGTAGGAATGTACGGGGAGGTAAATCAGCGTTAGCAGACTCACAGGGGAGAGGAACCACCATCATAAAACAGGGGGCGATATACCGCAGTACGCATAGGGAGAAGGGGATGAAGGCCAAGGGGGAGCACGCTCTCCCTCCAAATTATCAATACGTGGAACGGCTATTAACCCGCGATCCTACTGTGATTAACCCAATATTGCCCTCTACTGCGGGGGGTAGGTGGGTTCCGAACCACCACAGCCTCCTCGATATACATATCTCTCGGCATACTTATCAGAGGAGAATGCCGGTTAGAAAAACTTTGATCTTAGTACCGGGATCGTGGCTAGTGATGCACAAAAATTTCTTGTCTTGCTTTTGTTCTTGCATTTCTTGCATGCAAGAGTTCTCGCAAGAGTCTTGCATGAACCCAGGCATTTTTTTCCAAAGCTTCATTCATGGAGTGCAGTCCATATTTTGTACGAAAAACTCTGCAGACTATGCGACGATAGATTGCACTTGATATGGCCGCTCGGTAGGCAAAAAACCACATTTTATAATTTCCAAATAACGTAAAATACAAATTAGGTACGTAACCTTCGTACAGGAAATATAAATAACAGGCGAAAGAAAAGTGAAGGGGTTTTTTGAGCAGGAATATGTTTATGGTCCGTAATTCAAAATTCAGCCCAAACGGGTCCTCTTGTTTATTTTTTCTCGGCAAATTTTCCATCTTGCTCGCAAATATCACGGAACCGAGAGAAACAAGATCGAATCCAACCCTGTTTACTTTTTACCTTTCAGCTTTCAGAATTCTGAGAATCTCATTTAAAAATTTGTTTTCCATTCTTTTCTATTTGCATAACCGCTGCTTCATCCCCATGTTTGGAACGATTTCTTTATTTGTCCGAAATCGCTGTCGGTAAATTTTTTACAGATTCTTCAAGGATACCATTCACCTCTGATAATGTTCAGCATGTCAAGTGAAATGTATATCGAGGCTGTGGTGGTTCGGGACCCGCCTAAAACTGTAGGTCCCCATCATGTTATAATACGATGGTAGGGGAGCTGGTATTTGGTAGTGCTGCCAGCTGGTGAGTTTTGTTTTAAATCCGAGAAAAGTTTTTTCTTGCTCCAACAGCTGAAGAAAAAAAATTACAACAAGTTGAATATCATTTATGGAGTATTTCTCCAACGGAAAAACGTTGCAAAGTAAAAAATAGTTGGCCACAACGTTATGAGAAACGGCTTTAAACGTGAAGTAATGAGTTTTGTTGAGCCAACTTTTCTGTTTCGCCGGAAAACTTGGGAATATTACTGTCATCGTGTTGGGAACATTTTCTGCCATCATTTTTTACCGGGGTTTAAAGAGGAATTTTTTTTTCTTACTTGAAGAATAGCCTCTACGTTTTGTAAACTTTTTAGGAGGAATATAAGGTTAAAATAAAGTGTAGAAACTATATTGGAAAATTAACTGTTCTGAAATATAATATGTCTTTTTAACGTCATAAATTAAGGGGCCCATTTGTGTAGTGATGCACGAAAATTTCTTGTCTTGGTTTTGTTCTTGCATTTTTTTCATGCAAGAACAAGAACAAGAGTTAATTTTGGCTGCAAGAACAAGAAATGACATGCAAGAACAAGAACTCTTGCAAGAGTTCTCGCAAGAGTCTTGCATAAACCCAGGCAGTTTTTTTTCCAAAGCTTCATTCATGGATTGCCGTCCATATTTTGTACGAAAAACTCCACAGACTATGCGACGCTAGATTGCACTTGAGATGGCGGTTTTGGTAGGCAAAAAACCACATCATAATAGCAGAAAAATCTCATGTGTATGCAAGAAATTGCAAGAGTATCGCTGCAAAAAAAAAAGAACAAGAACAAGAAATGATTTCTACTGCAAGAAAAACAATGACAACAATATAGAATTTTTATTGCAAGAACAAGAGCGAGAGTCGCTTTGCGAGAGCAAGAACAAGAAATGCCGTTTCTTGTTCTTGTTCTTGCATCGTGCATCACTACATTTGTGCTTTCACGATCGGTTAATTTTCGGCAATTTTCACTCGATCGTAAAATCACAACACAGCTTCTTAATTTATATTCGGAACATATAAATATCCAATAGTTTACACATAAAAGGTGCAGAAGAAAAAGTAAACAATCACAATTGTGTGTTCTCTCTTAAAATGTTGAGTCGGGGAAAAAATATTATCGAACGATAAAAATACAATTACTGTTAGTCGAGTATTGATATACCTACCTACTTTCGGTAACAAAAAAAAAAAATTCTTTGTACTTTAAAAATATGAGGTTGCAAAAGCAGAGTGGCAAAAGCCACTTTCCCACAGTGCATTATTTTATATTTTAAAGTAATTATTTGGAACCACAGCAAACGCAGGCAGAGGGAGGAATTTCCATACGTTCCCCTCACTCATTTTCAAGTCATGGGGGATGCAGCGTAAAAGCTAAAAGCTTGCTTTCACGTCCTACGATGGAAATAGGTAGCTAACCACGGAATATGTGAATATGTACGCCCTGCGAATGCCATTTAGTGTGAACTCCGTTAGTTTTGCATGGAGCTTCGGTTGCCGAGTGGTCTAAGTGGTTGTAGCTAGAGGAACAGGTTCGATCCCGCGGCACGGCGATATCACTGCTGTGGTGGTTCGGAACCCACCTAAAGCTGTAAGTGAGTTATTCACAAATTACTTAGGGTGCGTCCCACCATTTCAATTAAAGCACGGTAAAAACCGAATTTAACTGGAGATTAACCGTTAACCGACTATGGTGGGACGCACCCTTAATTGGTTTTCCAGTTCCAGTATAGAATTAACTATAGAGTTTGGGTTATTTGGTCAGAATCACGCTCGGTGTTCCAGTTTTCCCCTAGCCAGTATACCTATCAGGGCTGGCCAAGATTCTATTGGAAAAGTTCCGACCAGTTGGGAATAGATCGTGGGTCCGGTTTCTCCACATCTACGCTCTTGATATTTACCGAAAATTACCCGTAAGATAGTGTACACTTTCTGGATATATGTCAGCTGATGTAATAGGTACAATACCTCAGCAAAATATAATACGCTTTTCATTTGTTTCCAGGTAAGGTCATTCCCAATGGTCATTTTCCTCTATAAAACTCATGGGGGTTCCACAAATAAATAGGTAAGAACTTACTAGCTCGAATTTTTTTCAGGTTTACGGTCGATTTCAACAGTTGCTTAAGTCTACTATAGTGTCTCCTAAAAGTTCACTATAGTGTCGTCCTATCGGAAAGAAATCTTGGCGGTTTTCACCATCCTGCCGATAGCGCCCTTATCATAACGTTAGCTAGTGGACTTTTAACGGCAACATAAAGTTATCGGCTACTTTTTCGGGAAGGTAGATTTACTGAATTTATCTATTGCTGATGCTGAAAATATCGAGTTGAATGCCAATCAGAAAAACTTAAATAAGATCAGAAATCGAACCGGTGTTCCTCAAATTGAGGTAGTTTCGGGGTAACGTAAACAACCACTAAAACTCAAAATTGGAGTCGGACCTGACCCAGGGGGTAGTTAGAATATCCAACAAACCCCGCACTGCAAACGTTCAAAATTAATTCCATCTCCAGATAAGGCTCTCTAGGGGACCGCGCAAGATTTAATTACAAAATTAAAAATGTTCGTTCCCCACAACGGGATTTGTAAGTAAACTCAAGTCCGCAATTTATGTTCGCGGCTGGACACTCGCTTTTTCTTTTTTGACTTTGAAAAATGGCTTTGCTCGTATATAAGAGGTGGAAATATAGGACGGGTCCTTTAATATGAGACACAACGAGGCAGGGGTCACAAGGTTGGAAACCTCTATCCTGTCCTCTGATATAGCGTGCCTCTCCCTATATAACGACTGTTATAGGACGCTATAGAGAGGGTGACATTGTGGAGGTCTAGGGTTTGTCAAGAGACCTTTTGGTTTGCTTGTTATAGTGAGCTTCTCGTTAGAGAGAAACACTATTAGGGGAGGACGCATCCAGTCCTAGGCCTGACCTTCACCGGCTGGGAGAAAACTCGACTGCCGGGCGTGATTCTGACCCAATCACCCCCTTGTTTTAGGTAGGATTTCATCACCTCTCTAAAGTACCTATACTAAGATAATGTCTCCTATAGCGCAGATTTAACGAACAGATTTATCTTGTTGTATGTTTAGTTATGACAAGTGAATTGCACTTTAGCTGAGACTAGGTATAGGTCTTTTTACGTTTAAGTACTTTTCGACGAATTTTTAACCGGCAAAAATCACTCGACAATAAAATCATCAGACTAGTTAAAAAGATATTACATTTCAGAACTAAAGCATCAAACAGTTTCCTCACAAAACGGGCATCCAAGAACTCAGTAAGCAACATAGGATGGTGTAAGTAGATAGATTTCATCTCATAGGAATATACCTCGAATTCTGTGTGAGAAGATGAATTCGGCAGATCTACTTGAATTTGCACTTAGTGCCGTGTTCCTCTGTTTCCCCTTACCGCAAGTCTCAAAACGAGGTAGGGGGAGGAAGACTTAGGTATCGTATATTTGAAAATGGAACAGAAATGAATGAAGAGCGACTCGATATCCAAGCAAATTGCGAGAAGAGATACCTATATAGTACTTCAGCTGTGTCTGAAGCAACGCTAAAACAGTGCTCACTTTTTGAGGAAACTATCAGAAATTTAAATGTTCTGAAATATAATATGTCTTTTTAACGATCGAAATTAACAGGCTGTGTTGTTATTTTACGAACGAGTGATTTTTGTCAACAAAAAATGTGTGCGAAATTAAGAGGACGCTATACCTGACGATGCATTTTTTGCCGCCCATAAGATTAACATTGCGAGTGGCGATTCATTTTCAAGGTTTACCCTTGGTTGGAAAGACACAAAATTTTGCCTGTACCTAGCCCTAACAATGTTCTAGGTCGTGTTTGAAGCAGATTTCCCAATTTCTCACTGGTTTCTTTTATTGCAACTGTTTTGCAAATGCTAGCATCGCATACCTCAAGAAAAGTGCTGTATCTCGAAAACCAGTAAAAAAATGGGAAATCTGCTTCGAACACTCCCTAGAACATTGTTAGGGCTAGGTACAGGCAAAATTTTCTGTCTTTCCAACCAAGGGTAAACCTTGAAAATGAATCGCCGCTCGCAATGTTAATCTTATGGGCGGCAAAAATGCATCTTCAGGTATAGCGGACCCTTAACCGATCGTAAAACCACAACACAGCATATTATATTTCAGAACATTTAAATATTCACTAGTATCCCAGATCAGTCAAATTTTATAGTCATGTAGTCAAGAAAATGCAAGGATATTTCAGCAAGAGCAAGGTAGGTAAGTAGTTAAAACACAGAAAATCTAAAATCAATCAACTTGCTAAATGCAATAAGCAAGAGAGTTTAATTCAAAAAAAAAAGTTAAATAAAAATCAATATTCGAATAAAAATTAGATAATTAAATGTTTTTAACGAAGTTATTATTCGCAGAGCAGTAACAACCCCAGTCTGCAATTTCCGTTGGGAGCAGGATAGACCGGCGCAGTGCTTGCCGTGCAATCGTATTACCCATTCCAACGTTTGAGCGTTTTCATTTTCGATTACCGGTAATAATGAGGTACTCAAATTCAGTTTTAAAAAATTAAATCTTGTGTTGAGATTAAAAGAAAAAGAAATCTTAGTGTAAGGTTTGTAAATAAATGATTAATCTGTTCGTTAACAAAAGTGGTGAAACCGAGGGGGTAACCACTCCAGAGATTCCTTGAGATTCCACTTAGATTCCATAAAGATTTCGAAAGATTCCCAACGATATTCGTAGAAAGATGAGCCCCGAAGGTGTAACCACTCCAAAAAATTTCAAGATTCCCTGAAATTTCATAAAGATTTCCAATGATTCCCAACGAGATTCCCAACGAGTGGTTCACCCCTCTGGTGAAACCCAGCCTTAATAGTTAACTCTGACTCTTGCCTGTACCTCAACCGCCTCGATAAGTTCTCTAGTTCGTTATCGGAGAGATTAAGTTATAATTTTTATCTTGCCGATATGTCAAATTGTCATTACTCTTTATTTGTCACAGATCGCTGAATAATTGGCTAGGGCGCTTTCGGCAGGATTGTGAAAGGTTTAGTTTGGTTCTTTTTCGGAAGAATAACGTTACAGTGAACTTTAAGGAACCCTATAGCGGACTTTAACTTGCGAAAGCCACCCTGAATCTTCTATGAAAGTGAAACTATCCTTTTCAAAATAACTTATGAATAATATGAAGGAAAACAGCTGAAACAGCAAGATTTCGGATCGGTTAAAACAGAAAGATGGTAAGTAGACTATAAAATCTACAGAAATACAAAACAGTAGCGAATAATACAGACATGAACAACTTGATTTGCATTTTTAGTGTGAAGAAATTGTGAAAACCCAACGCTTGCCGTTTTGTCTCAAAGTCATTTATGGAAAGATATAGTTACAACTTTATTTTCGTCAGTTGATAACATCCTTTTGGTTTCACGACCTCTAGTTTTGTGTCAGCAGTAGCGTGGTGGCAAGTCCAGTATACAATAGTACCAAGTGCCTCCTACCTGGTCTTCATATTATAGTACAAGACGGGGACCTACAGACCTACAGTTTTAGGTCGGTTCTGAACCACCACAGCCTCGGGGTATCTACATAATTTATCTTGCAGTTAAAGTCCAGTAGCTAACGCTATTAAGAGAACGCTATACCTGACGGTGCATTTTTTGCCGCCCATAAGATTAACATTGCGAGCGGCGATTCATTTTCAAGGTTTACCCTTGGTTGGAAAGACACAAAATTTTGCCTGTACCTAGCCCTAACAATGTTCTAGAGAGTGTTCGAAGCAGATTTCCCAATTTCTCACTGGTTTCTTTTATTGCAACTGTTTTACAAATGCTAGCATCGCATACCTCAAGAAAATTGCTGTATCTGGAAAACCAGTAAAAAAAATGGGAAATCTGCTTCAAACACGACCTACAACATTGTAAGGGCTAGGTACAGGCAAAATTTTGTGTCTTTCCAACCAAGGGTAAACCTTGAAAATGAATCGCCGCTCGCAATGTTAATCTTATGGGCGGCAAAAAATGCACCGTCAGGTATAGCGGACCCTTAAGGCCGTTATCGGCAGGACGGTGAAAGGCACCAACTTTTCTTTTCGGGTGGATACCGCTAAAGTGAACTTTAAGGAGACACTATAGTAGAATTATAAAATTGATTTTAGGCTAGGAACATAAGTGACTTATATTCCCTTTGTTGCTAGCTTTTACGTTAGAGTACGAAAGCCATTAGGTTTAGTAAGGAGCTACCCCGCCCTATTCACGCATCTCTGGGTTTCATCTCAAGTTACTGAGAGAAACCATGTGTCTTTCGCAAATACAAAGTGAAATTTGCTATTTCTTAACCTGCTGCGACGGAGCTCCCTTTATACTCCATGTTATTAATTAAAACAATTACGAGAGAACCATCTTTGAAATGTAACGTCCCGTATATTTACCAGACTATTCTCGATTTTCTGGGAGACTGCAACCACATTGTCTTTCAGTTTTAAGTTCCTCAGTAACTCCCTTGTTATGGAAGTTACCGTTACGTAAAATCGGTAGACCGCCTAATAATCACATTCGCTATTTTTTTAAGATCGGACTTCAAACTTTGTGAGAACACTATTGGATATTTAAATATTCTGAAGTATAATATGTATTTTTAAGGTCATTACTCCTGAGGCTATGTTGTAATTTTACGATCGAGTGATTTTTGTCACCAAAATTTGTCCAAAATTAACCGATTGTGAAATCATTGCTCATTGCTCATTGCCTCATGATTAGCGACGTTAAAAAGACATATTATATTTCAGAATATTTAAATAACCAATTGTTTTCTCACAAAGTTTGAGAGAGAGTAGGCCAAGCTATCAATAATGGCGACGTGGCGCAGCTAAGTGGGCAGGGAACTTAACAATACCCCCGGGGAAGTCTGGCTCTAAACCACCGACCTCCTCGAGACAGGCTAGGCATTCCAAGACCAACAACAAACTAATTAAGGTTAAGAGGCTTCAGTGAGAGTGCTAAGCATGCAGAAACACGATGAAGTATTCTTTTGATGTTTCCCAAGCGCTGCGGCGTAGAAAACTGCGATCGCTTACCGTCAGCAGCGCTGAAAAGAATCCCATCTCTTGTAAGCTATAGGTATACACGCTTTACAGGATTTCGTTTGGTTGCCTGTAATCTCGGAATTAGCTGGAATCTTTCGTGTGCGGCTGCATTTCCAATACGCCTCAGCAGTTCTGTTGGTTACCTTTTGCTGATTATCTATATAGAGCCTTTTGAGCCTTCGTATGAATTTCTATTCCTCTCTCTGTTGTACCTATACCTTTTTTACCTTTTTTAATTTTCTGAATGAGGCTGTTGCGTGGTATTTGGAGAATTTGTATACCTACGCGGTTTTGTAGAAACCTATTTTGATTTCCGGTTTCATAGTTGAGACAGTAGAGTAGCTGTGTCCTTGTCAGACTTCGATATATCGATATCTTTAGTTGATAGTTCCTACAGTTAGCTTACAGTGCGATAGGTAGCAGAAGATACGGAGTCTACCGGAAATAGCCAAAGCTTACGTCACTTTCGGTATTTTGACCTCCCATTCCAACCTAAAATCTTGCCAATCTCCTGAGGTACTAATTTTACCCATTACCCGTCGTGCTGAGCTGGCAGAATTACCAAATACCAGCTCCATACTCATCGCTTTAGTACGGGGACCTACAGTTTTAAGTGGGTTCTGGGCCATCAAAGCCTCGATATACATTTCACTTGACATGCTGAACGTATCAGGGGTGAATGAAAAATCTTGAAAGGATCGGGATCGAACCGGTGTGACTGGAACTTTAATCAGCAGTCTTTTCTGGGGTGAAATTTTTCATTAAGAAAATAGTGAAGTCAAGCAGATGGAACTCCCGATCAAAGAAAATGAATCCATTTTTAATTTAACCGTAATTGATGTTTTATTGAAATTAATTTTGAAGTTAATTTTCTATTCCAAATGAATCCAATAAAAACAAACAGCTCGTTGATTCAAATCGTAATTATGAATGCTAATTTGGTGGGGATGATCCCTGATTGCAAAATCACCCGGAGTTTGAAATTCAGGTATTTTTTTCCATCCCGAAATGGCTCCGGGCTGGAAATACGAACGAAACTGCGCCAGAACAACTACGTGGATAATTCGTATATAGTCTCTGGGCTATGTAACAAAGAGAGTTCGCTATAGAGAGGATCAGGTTAATAGAAAGATTTTCATTATAGAGAGTGGCAATAGTATGTATATTAGCTTTACCATAAAAATCCTCTCTAACGAGTAACCCCAACGATTCCTTGACTCTTACTGACTCACTTTACAATCCTTTTAATAGCGAACTCTCCTTATAGCGAGTGCCATTTGAAGGGAACGTCCTATTAGTATCTCTCTATAGCGACCGTCAAGGAGCCATGTCAATTGCTCGTTATATAGAGGATTTCAAAATGTGTCACGGTTTGTCAAGAGACAGTACAGCGGGAGTCCCAGAGCAAAAGTGATTGAGAAAATTCCAGAAAACCCGGTGATAGAACCTTGGTTCTCTTGCACATCAAGCCTGAACTTCCGGATGTTTTTCTCGGTGCATTGTTGCAACAGAATGGTACAAAGATGACAGAATGGTAAAAAAAAATCGCATAAAAGTCGGGGCAAAATTCAATGAAAGCTGAAGAAGCTTTTATTTGAGACAAAAATACTCTCGGATTTGACTGGAGGAGGGGGGGGGAGGGGGGTATTTCACTCACAGAAGCACAGTTGATTCAGTTTCAGCCTGCGCTAACTTGCTACAAATGAAAAAAGTTGCGAAATTGCATTAAGTGCTTTTAAAACTTTGAAATATTCTCTGTGAAAATCGAGTTATTCGTAACCAGGGGCTAAACATTTCGGAGTAATAAAGAGAATTCCTGCTTTATTCACATTATTCCCCGTTGTTAACTACTAAAAGTTAGTCAAAAAGCTACTCATATTATGTCTAATTTACAGCGCACAAAGGCTTCTGTTTTTCCAAAATTTTCCACAGAGTGTATTTATTATAATGGTGACGTCGAAATGCATTTTTTTAAAGGAAATTTTGCACCTGTCACAAGTTTCTGATATAACTACATCTAGGTATAGTGTTTGTTTACGTTTTTTTTCTGCTCATCTATTGGATATTTAAATGTTCTCAAATATAATGTCTGTCGAGTGATTTCTGTCAACAAAAAATTTGTCCGAAATAACCAGGTCGTAAATTCACAATGCCTGTCATTTTTGGCCGTTAAAAAGACATATTATATTTTAGAACATTTAAATATCCAATAGTTTCCTCATAAAGTGTGCCGAAAAAGTTAAAGTTCACTATAACACCTTTATCTTGCAGTTATACTCCACGCGCACCTTGGATGACTGTAACTTGACACATTGTTTTAAAAAAACACAGGGTTCCCAAAATTATTTTTGTTCAGAACCAGAAGTAGACTTGAGAAGTAGGGTCACAATATCAAAAAGAGTTTAACAACGACAATTCACATATCTGTAGCCTATCCACCCTTCGATAAGTCTCAATTCACTATCATTCAAGATGCGCGTGGAGTATAGCTAGAACAAGAGGTTCTCAAACTGTGTTCCGCGGAACCATTTGGTTCCGCGAAGCCTTGCCGGGGTTCCGCGAAGCCTTCTCCGAGCTTCAGGGAATACAATTTTAGCTTAGTTTAGAAAAATTGAAATAGAAAAATGTATTGTTGTTGTTTCCTAAAAAACCTGTGAAATCCAATGTTTAAGGTTCCACGAAAGAATTCCCGACTAAATTTGGTTCCGCCAGCCAAAAAGTTTGAGAACCACTGAGCTAGAAGGTCGATTATCCAGCCGAAAGTGGTCTAATGTGAACTATAGATATACATTTGAAATGGCACACTTTCAGTTATCGACAGGTTATAAATAATAGCTTTATCTGACAGTTAAGGAACTGTGAAAACGACCCTGAATGGTAATATGTTACGCTTTGACCTGGGAAGGTATGGAGAAGGCCTTGTTTTGACAGGGGGTGTGGCTGTGACCAATGTTAGGTATTTGGGGGTGATATATTGCAAACCCCCTACTTGAATGCACACTCTGTACTTAGCTGTACTTGAAGTCCTGAATAGGGTCCTGCTGAAGATACCTACTATATAATGCATGTTGTTGACGTTCTTCAAGAACACTTTTCTGATGAAACGGCTGGATATTTATTTGTTCACAATATAGGTACTTTAAACAAATCCATACAACAATCCAATACAACACTAAGAGGACGCTATACCTGACGATGCATTTTTTGCCGCCCATAAGATTAACATTGCGGCAATTCATTTTCAAGGTTTACCCTTGGTTGGAAAGACACAAAATTTTGCCTGTACCGAGCCCTAACAAGGTTCGAGGGAGTGTTCGGAGCAGATTTCCCAATTTCTCACTGGTTTCTTTTATTCCAACTGTTTTGCAAATGCTAGCATCGCATACCTCAAGAAAAGTGCTGTGTCTCGAAAACCAGTAAAAAAATGGGAAATCTGCTTCGAACACTCCCTAGAACATTGTTAGGGCTAGGTACAGGCAAAATTTTGTGTCTTTCCAACCAACGGTAAACCTTTGAAAATGAATCGCCGCTCGCAATGTTAATCTGATGGGCGGCAAAAAATGCACCGTCAGGTATAGCGGACCCTTAAACAAATACCTTTAAGATGCGACGACGCCATAATGAATCACAGCGGTTACCATGGAAACCAAAGAGTAAACTTTCGATATTATCGATCGATAATTGTGGAAAATGGTGGTTCCCATGTCGGTATCAATCGAAATATTCATACTTCATATATGGGAAAGTAAAGCTGTCCAAATTCAGAGGCTGTCAGAAAGTGTGACGTCAAAGTGAAAGCACTCACCAATAAATGAAGGGAGACTGACAATAATGCAATTGACAAACCCGCAACAGCATCCCTTCACGATGGATCGAATGACAAAATTTGAAAAACACAAAAACCACCAACAGTAATGAAATTATTTGCGAGGGATGAAGGAAGATATCTGATATCCCTCTCCCCCCTTATACATTTACATGTGCGGGTATATTGCATTTTTATTTTCCCCGCTATTTTCCCTTCGATTTTGGGAAAATTTTGAGTTTTCTAATTTACAGATTGGTTCAGGCATGCCGGATATTATGGATTTTGGAGCCTGCGAACCGTTGATTAGACTGTTTTCACGGTTTCGAGTATTTCGGAAATTTTGAAATTAGAAATATTTTTGAATATTAAGGAGTGGTGGGAGAATTCTTGGGCTTGGTTTTATGAAGTCAGAGTTTGCTATTATTAGGTTGAAACTACAGCATTCTTAACAGGATACTGGAGAGGTGATCTTAATTAATGTACACCTAAACCAAAACAAAAGATTTTTTTTAACGCGCGACGTTCAGAGAACATATCCGCCGATGTGTTGGTTTGTTAGATGTTTTTGACCGAAGCCGAAGCCGAATATGAGTGGGCCAAAGCCAATACATCCATGTCGGAAGCGGAAAATTTTTCCATTCCGCCGGGATTCGAACCCGGACCTCTCAGGTCACAAAGCGGACCCCTTGACCTCTCAGCCACTGAGCGGCACGAGAAAGATTTTTTTAGTGCGCAGTTGTACCTACTGCTCTCTCAAATCCAAACACAATGAGACGATACTTTTCCTGTTTTTTTGGGTGTCTGAATTTTTTTTCGGAAACCGGTTTTGGGACGACAACACATCTCAGTGCTGAGTATATGAACAAAAGCGAAAGGAAGCAGGTTTGAAACATAGGAAACAGCTCCAGTGAACAAAGCGGTCGTCCGCAACGGATACTGTGATTGCTGAAAATGGAAAATGCCGCTGGCCACGCTGCCCGTACTTTTGCGAAATTCTAAATAGAAGAACGTGATGGATTCAAAGATCTGGAATCGCTGACAGTTGCTGGAGGGGATGGTTTCTTCTGCTTAAAAGGCACGCTACCCCACTCCCTTTCATCCCTCAAATTTCTGGTAAAAAAAATTCTTGGCGATACAGCCCTTGTAGGGCCATCGCCTGTAGTGAGGTACAGGGTGGCACCTTACGTGATCTCACTCCTGCCAGTCAAGTTTACCCCCAGCCGGTAAAGGTCAGGATTGAAGCGGAAGAGTCTGATCACGTTCGGATTGCTTTTTGAAAAAAAAAGTTATTTTCCTTACTTAGGTGAGGTATTTGTAGTGCCTATCACGAAAAAGACTAAATTATTTTTTTTTAACCATTTTTTGAGGAAACTCTTGGAAATTAATATATTCTGATATATAATATGTCTTTTTAAAGTCAGAATTAGTTGGCCAAGTCGTGATTTCACGATCCAGTGACTATTGTCAGGAAAATGTTAGTCCAAAGTTAACCGATCGTAAAAAGTCATGTTATATTTCAGAATATTGAAATATACAACAGTTTCCTCGAAAAACTGGAAGAAATAATCGCCAACAAACAGGAATGTGTGGTGATCCTTAATTTTGCTCGTCTTTTCCTCAATTCCAACCGATTCTTTTTTCTCAATCCACCCCCTTAGAGATTAAAAGGAAGAAACTAATCTTTAAGCCAATAATCCAGTCTAATTGGACACTACCAATCCAAACTGACGAGTCAGTCACTCAAGAATGCGAGTCAAACAGTCATAAAACACCGAAATTACATTCCAGATGACATTTCATTGTGATTTTCGTCCCCAAAAAAGTTTTATTTTTGTATTTCTTCCTCTCTGAACAGCCAGATGGCGCCTCATTCGAGCGAAAAAGAAAAGTTTCGGTACGTACGATTTACCAAATCGTTTTTCATCGCTGTCGCCAAGCAGTTTATTTACACTTAGGATACACGTTCTCAACATTCACAGTGTCATTTGTCACGTTAACTGTCAAAAGTGGTGGAAGTGCGACCCGAGCAAATGTGTTACTGTGCTAAATATATATTCGCAACAAAACAAAACTTTGGTGGAAATAGACGCTTGTTTAGCAGCTCAGACAGCTCTCGTACACTGCAGCTGCTTTTTGTTTTTTTTGTGTTTTTCTGCACGCTGTTTGGGGAAACTATTGGATATTTAAATGTTCTGAAATATAATATGTCTTTTTAATGGGCGAAATTAACAGGCTGTATTGTGGTTTTACGATCGGTTAATTTCGGACAAATTTTTTGTTAATAAAGATCACTCGATCGTAAAATCACAACACAGCCTGTAAATTTTGGCAGCTAAAAAGGCATATTATATTTCAGAACATTGAAATATTTAATAGTTTGGAGAAAAAACTGAGAGGTTAACCACTCCAGGAATCTCGTTGGTAATCTCGATGGGAATCACTGGAAATCTTTATGAAATCTCAGGGAATCTTGGAATTTTTTGGAGTGGCTACCCCTTCGGGGTTCATCTTTCTATGAATATCGTTGGGAATATTTGGAGATCTTTATGGAATCTCAGGGAATCTCAAATAATCTCAGCAGGTTTATTCCCTTTCTCGAACGCCAGAAAACCCACTCAACTAACACCTTCAAAAATTATTGTAAGAAAATAAGGCACACCATGATGCAATATATGGAGAACAGTTCTTCTTACAATAAATTTTGAAGGTGCTAGTTGAGTGGGTTTTCTGGCGTTCGAGAAAGGGAATACATCTGCTGGAGTGGTTACCCCCGGAAAAAACGTAAACAAATAGCGAATATATGTTCGGTCTTTAGAGAAATGTATAAATCCACTGTTAGTGAAATATAGAGGCTGTGGCACACATTGCAAAAGAAATATTTTTTCAGTAATCGTTGGATCTTTTCAAAATTGGAGCAGTTTATCTCTCCAAAATACCTTGAAGGTTCTCACTCCCACTAAATCTAAGAAACCTCTTGAAAATGTCCCGGAGCGTTTCAGGTTCGGAGATGTATCAACCCCTCAGCGAAAGGATAAGGGAGGAACATCCCTCTCCAAACTGTCCAATTTTGGGTGAGGGTGCTTACAAGCCCTTCGGCCGAATCCGCTTTGAAATAAGACGATCATTACTGGCTACCCATCTCTAACAAGCTCTACCAATTGCTGACCACCCTGTGGTTGCCAATTTTGGATGTGCATGGTCCAGATTTGCTCAGATCTAGGATAGTGATGAACGAAAATGTCATGTCTTGCTTTTGTTCTTGCATTTCTTGCATGCAAAAACAAAAACAAGAGTTTATTTTGGCTGCCAGAACAAGAACAAGAAATGACTTGCAAGAACAAGAATTCTTGCAAGAGTCTTGCATATACCCAGACAGTTTTTTCCAAAGCTTCACTCATAGATTGGATTGCAGTCCATATTTTGTACAAATGCGACGATATAGATTGCGCTTGAAATGGCAACAAACCACATTATAACCGCAGAAAATTCCATGTGTATGCAAGAGTCTCACAGCAAGAACAAGATCAAGAGCAAGAAATGATTTCAACTGCAAGAACGAGATGGGATTTTTACTGCAAGAACAACAGCAAGAGTCCCTTTGCCAGAACAAGAGCCAGAACAAGAAATGCCGTTTCTTGTTCTTACATTGTGCGTCACTAATCTGGGGTCTACTTCTGAGTTTCTGGCATTTTTTTTCTGCCTTGGTAGGTACCTGAGTGGGGGAAAACTTGACTGTGCAGAGGCCATGAATTCGGGGACCCTTTTTCCCAAACTAGGCTGTAGCCGAATGGAAAGTCAGCACTGAGATGTAGCCTGGCCAATGAGAATTCCTCTAAGTTGAATAAATGGTGGATCGTTTGTGTCGCAGTTGAGGGACATTAGCCTCCATTCGAGCCCATTTTGAGAACAATGCGAACTGAGAGTAGGTTATTACGTGAAATAGTGTTCGCATTCAGACGACTCTACGGATAGGGCTTATTGTCTCGCAAAATCTCGCGAAATCTCGCCTTGTCTCGCTTGTACTCGCCCATATCTCTCTTCATCTCATCTGCGTTCTCTCCACTTTTCTCTCTTGTTTGTTTGTGTATTTTATTTCAGACTCAGTCAGTTAAGAATGTTTTTGATCTCGCTTCTGAACAACCGAATGCGAGGGGTTGAAAATAACAGAAACGCGGGGGATTTTTTATTTTATTTTTTACTGTCAGCTAAACGGGACATCTCTGCTAAGGGATGTAATCAGCCATGTTGTCGCCTTCCATGATGCAGTGGGTAGAGGAATGGGATCTTGTGCCCGAGGTCCTGGGTTCGAATCCATGTATCAGTAAATTTACCGTTGATAGCAAATCTGTCTTTTTAAATAACAGGCTAAGAAGAGGGTGCTAGTGTATAAGAGAAGGGTCTGACAGGATCACCTTGCGAAAAACAAGACGGTTAACTTTGTAAGATGGCCCAGTAACAACTGTTTGCTTATACACCCCATCAGTCTTCTTAGCCAGTTATTAACAAGACAAGAAAACTGTTTCTTTCCCAAACAAAGTGTCCGTCTTCTCAGGATAATAGAGACGGATAGGTTTGCACTAATGTTGGTTCCATCATAATGTGTCTTCCGTTTTGGCCGAAGCCAATTGAATAATATTTGGTGTGACGTCCATGCTACCAACAGAAAATTGCTGCTACCGGGATTCGAACCCAGGACCTCCCTGGTGCGAGTGTAGAGAGAATATGTTATAGCAGCAAATAAAAGGTTGACATTGGCTGAAAGGGGCACGTCAAAGCCGGAAAAACCGCGTCACCATCTACTTAGAAATTCAAATTAGGTCTCGAGAGGTTAAGAAAAAAGTTTTTCTCCGTTGAGAAGGGGAGAAGACTTCTTAGAAATTGATATTTTATTCAAAACTAAATTTGCGGCCGCAACATGCTCTACAACGTGTCGCTGACATCGCGCACGAACTTCCCCCGCCAAACATCAAAGTTTACGTCGAACTTTCAAGTTTGGCCTTTGGGGTCTTCTCATTTGGGTACGGGGTACCAAGTGTCTGGAAAATTAAATGTCTACCTTATTATTATTTAAAAAATGAAAACGTTTCTACTAATTTACTATGAGTACCTATACGAATTAAAATTTCAAAGTCACAGTTACTTTATATGGATATTTAAATTGTTCCCTAACTGGCAGTTTTTTGCTAACAACAGACTAATATCTACATACAGCATTAAAATTAGCACAAGTCCCAGTCTTCGATTCGGACCCTCTTGATTTTTTTTTAGCTTTTCAATACGTAACCAATCAAAGGAACCGACGCCCATATGTCAGAAGAACCCATGCCGGTTTCTCCAAATGAGCATCTGCATCAGTGGAACAAATCAATTTAAAATCAATAAATATCCCGACGTTATCCCAAGGTTTCTTTATTTCAGAGGTTCTGATAAAACCATTGCGTAGACCTGTCTATCTCTCTCTATTATCCTAAGAAGACAGACACTTTTTTTGAGAAAGAAACAGTGTTCTTGTCTTTTTTAATAACAGGCTAGGAAGAGGGTGCTAGTGTGTAAGAAAAGGGTGTGACGAAAAAATGACTGTTAACTTTGTAAGATGTCCCAGTAACAACTGTGTGCTTATACACTCCATCAGGCTTCTTAGCCTGTTATTAAGAAGACAAGAACACTGTTTCTTTCTCAAACAAAGTGTCTGTCTTCTTAGGATAATAGAGACAGGTGGACAGGTCTGCTTCACGTTCAAACGATCTTACCTTTAGAATGTAAATACCTTGGGGTGCGCCTGCCTCACCGTTAGCCAAGGTCCATTGACGGAAACTCTTTGTAAGAATCGAACCTCTTGACATCACACCTGCGGCATTGTCCTGTGGGACTTCGTACTGAAGCCTCAAGAGTCAGAGTCTTTTGTTGCCTCCACCGCCAAGGAAGTGATTGATTATCGAAAGGATCTTTTTGTATCGTTCCTTTGCTGGCAGAGAACCACCTGGGATATTTACCGTCTAAACTGGAGGACCCATCGCAAATTATTGTCCACGGTCGTTGGTCAATTTAGGGAGGGCTACTGATGCCCAGCACTGCACCATTTCAAGAATTAACCATCGTGCTCTGCTGGAAGCACTACTCGACGGGGACCTACAGTTTTAGGTGGGTTCCGAACCACCATAGCCGCATGTCACTTGACTTCCTGAACATATCAGAGGTGAAAACCGATACAGAAAATTTTTATAGGATCGGGATCGAACCGGTGTGGCCACAAACAAACATCTAGACCAGTCGGCTACCGAGTCTGTTGGAATTTCCGTAAACAATTTCTAGCATTTAAATGAAGTTTTTCCAATGTATTCCAAAAGTTGTTTCCCCACGGGAAAAGGTTGAGCTGAAAATGAAATTCACTGGACCGAAGGTTCTATATGAAGGTTTTTCAGACCTGAACTCATTGAACCAGTTTCATGTTTGCAAACAAACTTTAACCTAAATGCTAGTTCTATTTTCATAGTTAACGAGACAAAAAAAAATCACTGCAGGAACATTCGATGCCTGTGCTAGTCGATACCACTTGATTCTTCAGATTCTCCACGCAATCCTGCATGGTTTTGTATAGGTTCTTCATCCCATTTTTTTAGGAAACCTTTGGTTGATTTTTTTTTCTATTTCCTATATTCCAGAGCAATATGGGCGCCAGTGATTGATTGAAGGATGACTTCCTGTGACAACTTCACTTCGATCTGTGGATCACTTGGTTTCAGTTGGAATCTTCTCAGCACTTTGCTGAGCGATGCTTTCATCTCCATCATAGCAAACCTCATACCTGAAAGAAACCAGAATGAACTTTCTAGGTCCACATTTTTGTACCCTTAAGAGTGTCTAACAGCGTGACATTTTATTGTTCGGAACATTTAAATTTAAATATCTAATACGAGTTTCGTCAAAACATTTTGCAGAAAAAACGTAAACAAATAGCGAATATACGTATGTACGGCCTTATTAACGGCCACCATACATTCTCGACGAACTCCGCCAAAACAACTGTGCGAAAGTAAATATTCGACAAAACTAATGTTTACAAATTAGTACAGCCGGAGACTGGTAATTGCAATATCGTATTGATTGTGTCTACTCTAAAAGCTAAACATAGTGTGCTATTTGAACGCGAAACGAACGAGTAAAAGTAGGACACTATGTTTAGCTTTTACAGGAGAAAAGTAGAGAAATGCTGTTGAAATTACCCACTTCCGTAAGTGAAATAAAAATTGCCAAAATGCAACATGGCTACGGTAAATAGTACAAACATTTATCAAGCTTTTCTACTAAATGTGACGATAAAATCATACATTTTTTAGTCCGAAGATTTTCAAAAAAATATTCCGCATGAGGTAGTGTTGTGTTTTCGCGATCTGTCAAAAAAACATGTGGACTGGTAGTTGACTGTTTAAAATCGCTCCTGTGGGCTTATTACTCCATTTCATGCAAAAATACAACACTACCTCACGACAAAGAGTCTCAGGTTTATATCCCCCTTTAAACACTTTCCACTCGCCCTGTAACTTCGGAGTAGGTCTTGAAGTACTTAGCATTGCGAACCAAGTACGTGTAGTCGAAAATAGCGAATGTATATTCAGCCTTAAGTGTAAAGATACTGAGTTCCGGAGTCTTTCCACAGCATGGCCATTATCACTCCCTGGGAGAATTTATTCAGCTCAATCCCTGGTGTGTGTTCTATAGCCATGGGGAGCACTCCCGAGACCAGCTACTTATCTCTGCATTACGTGTTCAGTCTGTGGTTTTCAAACCTCCCCGACAGACTATGATGGGGACCTACAGTTTAAGGTGGGGTCCAAACGGGAGTTCGAACTAGGTACTAACCTATGCAGTTTCTGGGACCGGCACTGAATGGGATGTAGCTGTAGGGGTGTCTTTTTGCTGAGTTTTCGGGTAGAAATCGGTCAGGCTGAAATTCGCCCGGTTGTTCCCAAATATCAGGACTTCTGTGCAGGCCAGGCACCATTATCAAAGCCTCGGCACCCGCAGGAATTGTTGAGTGATCGTCTAAAAACAGTGGAACAGATTTTTGGACATTTGAAACACAACAAACACAGTTCGGTCTCTGTAAGTCGCCGTGAAGTATTTGGTACTAAGTCCTTAAGGTGAACATCACATTAACCGCCAATTAACTTTAACTGGACGTCATACAATGAAATACACACAACCAGTCCAGCCCGTGTCTTTTTTCATTTTTTTTCTTGACTTACCGAGTTTGAGATCCTGTTCGATATATCTCCCAAATACCGCAACACTGGGATACAGCCTCAGCGACTCCTTCAGGACCATTTCAAGGTATCTCATCTTCTGCAGATCTTCAGTAGTTGGAGCACGGTCATCTTTCCCAAAAATTTCAACCTGTTCTTCGTAAGCTCGAGCCTAAAAAAATCAAAATCGGCATTCACTTAAAACTGTAGGTCCCCATAGTGTAGGTACTGATTGATAATAATTGTTGTACAGTACCTGATATTCAGGATGGTTCGCCACAGAATACAGTGCAAAGCCAAAGGCTGAGGTCACAGTGTCGTGCCCCTGTAAAAAAAATTAAAATATAGGTCGAAACTGTATCTAGTAGATAAGAAGAAAAAAATGAAGAAAAAAAAATTGGTTAATCTAAGCTTACTTCAAACATAAACGTATCAACTTCTTCTTGCACTTCCTCCAAAGTCAAACTGCCTTCATCATAGTAGTCCAATAGAAGATCCAGGAAGGCCCGTTTGTTTTTAATCCCTGCAGAAATCGTCGTAAGTTAAATTTTGACGTTGAGAAGACATACTATATTTCAGAACATTTAAATATCCTCAAAAAATGGTCGAAAGAAACGTAAACAAAAGTAATTGTGTCTTAATTTTCGTTCAAAAAAAATTTGTATGTTACCCATTTCCTCGTTTAGGTCTTCGTCGTTCCTAGGCCCTTCCTCTAGCCTCTGTTTAATCCTTTTCTCTATAATTTCTTTTGTAAATGTATGGAGAATTTTCAAGGCTGCTGCCTGCTCTTTTCCGTGCTTGGTAAGACTGAAGAAGAAATCATTGCGCAGCCAAGGTCGGATAGTACGCAAGGTCACAGTCTGACACATTCTGGAAAAAGAAGAAGACACTAGGGGGTAATTTAGACAGAATCACGCCCGACAGTTGAGTTTTCCCCTAGCCGATGAAGGGCTGGAAGAAATTTTGTCCTGCATAGTTGGAAGGAAGTAGGCAGCTTTCCTGACCTCGGAAAACTCTACTACATTACTGTCACGAGGTTATTTATTGTGTTATTTAGTTATCATTCATCTGTCAAGATAACTGTGTCCGATATGGTTAATGGACAGAATCACTCCTCTACAGGGGTCGTGTAACATTTTTCGACAGGGTCAGGGACTGACTGCATAATTGCATCTGATTGCACAACTAGTGATAAGCAAGAATTCGACACTGGTTGCAATTGACTATCTCGCATTTGTGTGTGGAAAGTGGGAAAGTCACTTACGTTTTTATGGCTTCGACGTAGTTCGATGATGGGTTCATCTGAGAATTGAGTTCCACACCCATAGCGGTCTCTGAAAACAGTGAAAAAAAATATTTTTTTATGATAATTTTTTTTTTAATTTTGCCTATTTTTTTAACAATCCAATAAATAGTAACTTACCGCAAATGTTGTCGAGCGCACACATTCTGACGATGTCCATGACATCAAACGATGAGACTCCAACCTTCTTCTCCAAGACTTGACACATGACAGCACCATTCCTGTTGAAAACTTCGAGAAAACTGTCAAGGATTTTAAAGTGGAACGCTGGAGTCAACAATTTCCGGTTTTTCTTCCATTTCGCTCCTGTAAGTCAATATAAAAGTTTCTAAAGTCTACAATAGTGTCCTCCAAAAGTTCACCATAGGGATATCCTACAGCTAATGTTTTCTTTTATTTCCAGGTAAGGAGATTCCCAATACTCATTTCACCACGAAACTTTTGGGAATCCGGAATTAAAAAGGTAAGAAATTTTTTTTCCAGATTGAGGGTGGATTCACCAGTTGGTAAAGTCTACTTTAGTGTCCCCTAAAACTTCACTATAGCGTTGTCCTCCCGAATAGAAAAGTTGGTGTCTTTTGCCATCCTCCCGATAGTGCTCTCGTCATCATAACGTTAGCTAGTGGAATTTCACAGCGTGGTAAACTTCCGGCTACTTTAACTAGAAGATAACTTTACCGACTTTATCTGCTAGGTAAGGAACTGTGGTTAAAACTACCCCCGGTTTGTCAGACATAAGACCAAGTTCGGTGTAAAATATACATGAAGCAGAAAAATATTCTGTGGTATCAAGATTCGAACCTGCAACAATCGTTTGACTAGCCTATTACTTACCGTATGATGTTAGTAATCCACGCTTAATCCACGGCAATAAAAAATCATAGATTTTCGCCTTTTTAATGTGGACAGTGTTGTTCAAAACAGCCTGTTGAGTAAAAGAGTCAGAGGTTATGACGTCAGCAATGACTAATTGACTGAAAAAACATTTACGACTGATAAAAATAATGTAAATATACTGTAATTGGGTCAAGGTTTATTGCACGACTGCCAATGGCCGTGGCTGCTCGAAAAGTAAACATATTATTCGAATTAGGAAGACTGCGAATAGGACACTATGTTTAGCTTGCACTGGAGAACGAATTCCTTCGAAAGGTATAGACTTACTTCAATATCAGATGGTTTTTGAACACAGACAAGCAAGTACGGACCAATCCAAATTCGAAAAGTTCTTCGGTACAATAAACAAAGATAACATCCACTGTTGTAAAGATCTGAAAATTAGGAAATTTATGAGTTAATGTGAAATGGGACAGGGTGACTTTAATTTACATTCAGGTTTACCATAAAAAGGCACCGAATAATAAATAAATAAATAAACTTACCGTGCAAATTGCCGAGAAATTCTAGGGCGTTTCCAAATCCAGGTATTGTTGGTTTTCCAGGGAACATGTGTTCAACATTCTCAAAACCTTTGAGCATGCACCGGTAACGGTAAATTCCATAGAAAATCGCTACCAAAATACTTAGGTACAGCAACATCCTATGAAAGAGAGAACAAATAATAAAAAATAAAATAATAAAGGGTCCAGCAATAGTCGCACTGGACTTTCTCGTCGCGTCGTTACAATATTCCTCTAAAATTCTACCTAAAATAGTTTGAGCGTAAAATGTACCTATTAAGGGTCCGCTTAACCTGACGATGCATTTTTTGCCACCCATAAGATTAACATTGCGAGCAGCGATTAATTTTCAAGGTTTACCCTTCTTTGGAAAGACACAAAATTTTGCCTATACCTAGCGCTAACAATGTTGTAGGTCGTCATCGAAGCAGATTTCCCAATTTTTTACTGGTTTTCGAGATACAGCACTTTTCTTGAGGTATGTGATGCTAGCATTATTTTGCAAAACAGTTGCAATAAAAGAAACCAGTGAGAAATTGGGAAATCTGCTTCGAACACTCCCTAGAACATTGTTAGGGCTAGGTACTGGCACAATTTTGTGTCTTTCCAACCAAGGGTAAACCTTGAAAATGAATCGCCGCTCGCAATGTTAATCTTATGGGTGGCAAAAAATGCATCGTCAGGTTAAGCGGACCCTTAAACTACTTCGGACGTTAAAGCTACGTACCTATACGTACGTTCAGATAATTAAATATTCAACAGTTGCCTCAAAGAATTTCTACAGTTTTAAGTATATTGAGTATATTCTTACCTCCTATTTCGATGAGAGGTCAGCAAGTATTGATGTAAGTATCTATCTATAATTCGACACATCACTTTCCCTTACTAGATAAGAAGAAAAATATCGTAACCTCTGGCCACTACTGCTCATTCACTTTGATAAAGAACAAAAACAATAAAAACTGCGTGTAATAGGTTTACTTTCTCGTCCGTATGTATTCATGAGAAAGTTATGTCTTCGTGCAAAATTTCGATTTTGAGATTTTGGGTTTCCCACGATCCTGAAGGTCCCCCGAGTTCAAAAAAGTGGTTTTTGATAAATGTCCGACGTACGTACGTACGTACGTCAGTCTGTCGCGCAACTGGACGTCACACCGTTCATTCGATTTTGCTCAAATTCGGTATGTAGGTACCTAATGTAAATATCTAGACCCATTTTTTCATAAATTTTGATAACTCAAAAATTGCGCCTGCTATGGTAAAAAAAAGGCAAAAAATCGTGTTTTTTGACAGTTAAGAAGGGCTGGAAGCTACGTATATCAAGTTGGAACCTTGAAAATTTGCGAAAGTGTTTTTGAATAGATGCTTTGACATTTACAATCATTTGGAGGTGGGCCAATAACTTGGCCCAGTTTTGGGCAAAACGCGTTGGTCGTCACTCCGGTAGCACTATTCGATCGATTTCAATAAAAATTGGTAGGGAGGTATGTACTTTAACCTAGTTTGATGTTTTACCGAACGAAATTTATCCAACATAATAGTTATGGCCAAAATAGGCATTATCGTAGGAAAATTTTCCAAAAATGGAAATCACGTTTTTGTTTGGTTAAGACGGATTTGCAACAACCCTAATCGACAGATTTCCTTCAAAATTGGTGAAAGTGGTCTCAGATATATGCTTCAAGGTATTTTTCAATAGATTTTCAATTACTTGGAAATTAAGTCCGTGACATACAAAATAGGTAACATATGTACTTTGCGCGTCGAACGACACTTCACTGTTTGACGGATATATTTATTTGAAATTCGGCATGCAAGTGCCTAAAAGTATCGTCCAATGTGTGCCAAAATATCTTTCAGAAGAAGTTAAAATTCTGGCAAAAAAAAAATAATTCACTAAAAAAACAATCAAAATTTTCGATATCGCTGGTGTAATAATTGCGAGAAAGTCAAGTGCGACCGTTGTCGGACCCTTGTACTGACTCCAGCTGACTCGGCGCTAGCTGTGTCCCAACTTACCAACGCCGGCCACACGGCCGGTCACTCTTGCTTTGGACACGGCTTGTGCTGAGTCAGATTTTGCTATATAAACGAGGTACATTGCCGGTACTAGCTCAGTCTTGGCCTTCGAGTTGACTCGTGCTGCAAAGCTGAGCCCTCACGCTGAACCGTGCTGAAAAGCTGGTATGACTCACTACTCAGCCAGAGACGGCATTCTGCTGCCTGGTACCTACTCCTCAACCAGAGACTGCTGCTTGGTAGCCACTCCGAAGCCATGTGACGGCACCTTTTGCTGCCTCGTTACCTCTCTGTACCTATTTGTTCGTTCTCGTCAATATATATACCGACTTCTACTGGAAATGGTTGTCTACTTTTCATATACACGCAGCGACCTCCATAACGGTTACCATGGAAACCATGATTTGTAAACTTTCGAAATTATCGATCGATAGTTGCGACGAGATGATGGTTCATGTACCGGTATCTATGTAGATTCCATAATTTTGTCTATAAAACAGATCTTTTCTGTAAAGTTACGTTGAAACCAGAGGTGGACGCCGTTACGACTGCTACCGCAGGTTTGATGTCTACTACAGGGTTAGCAGGTTCAAATTTGAATTTCCTGAGGATGTGACTTAGTGTGCATTTCATTTCCATCATGGCGAATTTCATACCTAGAACAAGAAGAGGTGCTATGAACCAACAGCACTCAGGATCTACCCCCGTCATGACTAAATTTTTACCGTTGAATCTCTTCTCTTGCCCTTTTTCTCGCATTTCTTTCATCTGAGAACTAGGCTATCGGTCGTGATTCTGACTAAATCATCTCCTTCTATGGCACCCTTACCGATGCAGTTGCGGGGTCCTGCACTGAAAGGTACATAAGCGAAAGGATGACGCTTCAGGACATTTTCCGGCAAAAAATGGTCAGGATAAAATTCAAGAGGTCTCTCCCAAACCTCGGGGTTTCTCTGGACTCCAGCGATGCCCAAGATGACCTGCGATCCTTTCGGTATCACACACCATGGATCTGCAACCAGAAAAAGAATTGCTGACTCTCTGTACCTATCAGTGGGTATTTTGGATGTTTGGTCATTCAAACACTGGGAAGTAGCAAAAAGTTATTTTATTGAATTTTAGCTTACTTGACGTTTTTAAAAGACGGCAAATAAACCTTTTTTAGTCCCAATTTCGTAGAAAGGCACTATTGTGTTGGCAAGACGAAAAGTTTGAGAGGAATTGTTTTGCTCAGTAACGAGGGTTGGTTCCTTATTATGGAAGTTACTGTTACAAAAATCGGTAGGCCGCCTAATTATAAGAGCCAATAACTTGTCTATATAAAATTTCAGCGATGTGGGGGCAATCAGCTCAGAGATAATTACTTCCTTTAAAACGAATATTTCGTACAAATTTGAACACAACTCGGATTTCAAAGCCGGGCAAGCCTACCCGACAAGTGCCCCAATAAAGCGGCTTTCGCATGGTCACACCACCCTTAAGGCATTTCAGGTTGAAGATGGAGAGTTTGGTTGGTATACTGAGGCTCACTGTTGGTGGGGAGGTTTTATTTCAAGTCTTACCCAGCGCAATGTCTTCTTTGACTCTTCGCCCGATAATAGGGACACTGGCGTACAATCGTAACGTCTCCTTGATAATCATCTCTAGGTACTTCATTTCTAGCAAATCCCTCGGTGTTGTTGGGCGGTCATTTCCACCAAAGATTTCCAGCTGCTCTTGGTACGCCTTTTCCTGTGGAACACAGATAGAGCCGGGTCACACCAGTTCGATCCCGATCCTACCAAAGTTTTTCACCTCTGATATGATCAGTATGTCAGGTGAAATGTATATCGAGGCTGTGGTGGCTCAGAACCCTCCTAAAACTGTAGGTCCCCGTCGTTTGGTGAGATCTATTATTTCCGCATTTTTTAACTTACCTGGTACTCAGGGTAGTGGGCTAGATTGTGTACTGTGAAACTTAGAGCCGAAGTTACAGTGTCGTGACCCTGAAAAATTTGTTCAATTATATTAAACTGAGACCTATAAGCTACAATAAGCTAGGAAACTTATTTATTTATCATTTTTTGTTTATAATAATTATTAATTTATTATTTGAAAAAAACCAGAGGTTCTTATCATCAAGGGTTCCTTAACAACAATTTTTCAAAGAAAACTCCTGAACTTTTTTGTAAAATTTTTTTGAACGATCAATTTGAACCTAATCTAACCTAACTTGACCTAACGACGTGGTCCAAGATATGGTCGAAGAAGTGGTCCATGACATAGTCAAAGACGTGGTCTAAGACGTCGTCCAAATTGTGGTCCAAGATATAGTCCAAGGACGAGGTCTAAGACGTGGTCCAAGAAGTGGTCTCACTATAATCTCACTATATCGGTATAGTAGGTGAAAAAATGAGGGCCACCTTACATTCTCGACGAACTCAATATTCAACAAATGAATGGTAGAGACGTCTATACTAGGGTGCAAGGGATAAGGAAACGCCTCAGGCGACGACCCAGCAAGTGGCAGGGTGACCAAAACAACTCCACCCCTGTGTAGGCTGGTGACGTCACCACCGGTTACTCCTATTACATTGCGGTACACTTTGGTCACCCTGCCACTTGCTGGGTCGTCGCCTGAGGCGTTTCCTTATCCCTTGCACCCTAGTATAGTTTCTTGCAATAAAGTAAAGAGTTAAGTGTCCCAAATAACTGTTGAACTAAAAAATTTATAACTGACCTGAAGCTGTCTATAATATTAGTTAAATAATCGTTCCTTACTTCAAACATAAAAGTATCAACTTCCTCCAAAACATCTTGTAGTGAAAATGTTCCGTTGTCTGCTAAATCCAAAAGGAGATCCAGAAAGGCTACCCTTTTCTTTGTACCTAAAAATAAATTTATTTATTAGACCAGTCGAGTTTTCCCTCACTTGATGATGGCCAGGCTCAGGGCCAGGCAGGATCCACCAGGAAAAAATTTCGACCCGTCGGTATTCGATCCTGCGTCCTCTTCCTTTACAGCTCAGTGCTCCGACCAAATCTAAAAGTCCCTTCAGGGTTCTTGCCGCATTTATCGGAAAAATTGAAATTTTCCTTTAAATTTCAAGGAAAGAAAATTCACTTACCGCATTCGTTCTGCTCCATTTTGCCTTCAGTGTCATCAGTCTTGCTGTCTTTTCGACTTTGAATTCGTTTCTGGACAACGTCTCTTGAAAATCCGTGGATTACTTTCAGGCATTTTCTTTGAGTCCTCCCGTAGTGAGTCAGAGAAAATATGAAATCCGGTCGCAACCAGGGAGAAAATGATCTTTTTACGACAACCTCGCATAACCTGAAATTAATTATTTATGTAGGTATGTCTCTCAGTAACTGACCGGTCTACTTGTATCCTGTGAGGTCTGGGTTCAAATTTTGGTGTAAGGAAAATTTTCCAAAATTTGTCCAAAAAATCCCTTGATCGTAAAATCACAACAGAGCCTGTTATTTTCTGCCGTTAAAAATGCATATTATTTTTCAGAACTTTTTTTTCCTCTTAAAGTGCGCAGAAAAAATGGAATAGCGAATGTATGTTTGATTACATTTTGACAGATTTGACGTAGTCCGATTCAGGATTATCCTGGGCTTGAATTCTTGTACCCATTGCTGTTTCTAAGGAAAAAAAAGAAATGACAATTATTTCTTAGTTGATATTTATTGAACCGAATCGCAAGCCCAACGTTATTCTACTTATACCGTTTTCCGGCTGGTCCGGCTCTATAGTCCTGGCTACGAAAGTATAGATAACGACCGCCAATGGCCATGATTTCTTATCCATCCTTACAAAAAATATTAATTGTTTACAAACCACAGATATTATCAAGCGCACACAGTTTCATATAAGGCATAGCGTCGAAGCTTTTCTTCCCAACTTCGTTTTCGAGCTTCCTGCAGAGAATTTGAGCATTTTCGTTGAAAATTTCTAAAAATCCGTCGAGTATGTTGAAGTGGAAAGCAGGGGTAAGCACTTTTCTATGCTTCCTCCATCTATTGTCTGAAAGAAATGGTTTATCTGAAATGAATTTGTCACTCTTTACAACGAAAACCTCCCTATAACGAGCGAGTCTGTTGACTAGTAATTTTTCTCTATATAGCAAGCAAATCTACCCATTTTTTGAGGTACCTGTTGGGTACTTCTATGTTCTGAAATATGATGGGTATATATATCTTTTCAACCTACTTACCGTAAGAAGTAAGAAGTCCTCTACCAACCCATGGCATCATAAAATCATACGAATCTGATTTTTCCAGAATTCTTTGACTGCTTAGAACCACCTAGAAAGACGTTGATTATTTTTCAAAAAGTGCATGAGGAGCCAATAGTGATGTGACATTTGCAATAGTGGAGACGCGCCATAATAACTTACCTCAATATCTGAAGGACTTGTAATCAGGATATATGGCACTGGGCCGATCCAGACGCGAAAGCTTCTTCGGTACAGGAAAACATACCTAACGCCATTGTTGAATGCAACTGAAAAATAGGGAATATTGTACACTGTTGGATATTTATAAATGATCTGAAATATAATAATGTCTTTGGAAAGTCAGAAATTAAATAGCTATGTTGTGATTTTCCGAGGAACATTAGTAAACAGGAATGGGAGTCCTCGTAAGCTCACCATTGAGGAGGAGGCGATACAGCGGGGATAGCTCCAGCCCCGCTGCATCGCCTTCACGCGTGATCAGCACTTTGCTGAATTGTTCGTCCCGACGCGGATAAATGGACGAGAATTTTAAAACATCCATAGTTGAAATGAAAATGTGTGGTTTGTTCCTGATTCAGTGACTAAAGTTTAATGTGACCTTGACATATTTTTTTTTAATTAGTTATCTTTCTATACTTACGGTGGCCATCACCAAAAAACTCCCAAGCATTGCCCAAAATTGGCAATGTCGCAGGCCCAGGGAACATGGAGTCTATTTTTTCGAATCCTCTAAAAAGTGACCTGTATTTGACGACCCCGAGAGCGATAACAACTGCCAGCAGCACAAGCCAAATCATCGTGATAATTTTGATCCTGAAAGGTAGGTACAGTTTTAGGTGGGTTCCAATCAACCACAGCCATAATATCAGAGAACATATGCGCCGATGATTTGGTTTATTAGATGTTTTTGGCCGAAGCCGAAGACGAAGTGGCCGAAGCCGAATATGAGTGGGCCGAAGCCAGTTTAGTAGTGGGCCGAAGCCA
Organism: Mesopsocus fuscifrons; assembly: GCA_950004255.1. Classification (NCBI taxonomy): domain Eukaryota; kingdom Metazoa; phylum Arthropoda; class Insecta; order Psocodea; family Mesopsocidae; genus Mesopsocus; species Mesopsocus fuscifrons. The sequence continues at coordinate 20,765,591 of OX465376.1, read as the reverse complement.
ATACATCCATGTCGGAAGCGGAAAATTTTTCCGTTCCGCCGGGATTCGAACCCGGACCTCTCAGGACACAAAGCGGACCCCTTGACCACTCGGCCACTGAGAGGCACGCATAATATAAGTAAGTGTACTTTATACAGGCTGAACGTTTCACATGCAGGTCAATGCCGATTAGAAAAACTTTGGTAGGATCAGGATCGAACCAGGGTTCCTCTGAAGACTACTGCATGTCTACACCACTCGGCTCTAGAAGCAGAGTGAAGTTTTCCCGAAAGTGACGTAGGTTTGTTGCCTTTGGCTCTCAAGAACTCTGATTGGTTACCGATTCAACCTTTGGATGGTGACTAACTTTTCTTGCCTATTCATTTATTGGTCAGAATTTACGAACATACAGTAAAGTTAAAAAAATGTTTTACTACTTACTGCCACTTCAGCGTTTGGCCTCCAAATATGGTCTTTTCGGCGTGTTATCGGTATGTCACAGATAACAAATATATGAATGACCTTTTTCAGCAAATTGCTTTGAACTTTAGTACTCTCCGAGGGGTTAACCACTCTTTGGGAATCTCGTTGGGAATCATTGGAAATCTTTAAATCTTCGGGGTTCATCTTTCTATGAATATCGTTGGGAATCTTTGGAAATCCTTATGGAATCTCAGGGAATCTCAAGGAATCTCTTGAGTGGTTACCCCCTCGGTACTCTCGCTTATTATAAAAAAGAGAAACCTACGGCTTGTCCTGGATGAAAATTTCTTGTCTTGCGATTGTTCTTTAATTTTTCGTAAGTGAGAACCAGAGTAAGAAGACCAAGTTTTGGTTATAAGAAGAAGAACAAGGTTTCTTGCAAGAATTCCTTGTAAGGAAAATTCTCCCCACTAAACGGTTTTGTCAGTTTCTGACGAATGATTTAAACTGACGTCAAAAATACATATTATATTTTTTCAGAACATTACAATGTTGTGCGAAGTTGAACTGAAATGGGCATCCCTGTGGCAGACTGAAGGGTAACTTCCATAACCAGCTTTAGATCCTTTTTGGGGTTGCTGGGGTTGAGTCGGAACCTTCTCAGCAGTTTACTCATTGTTGCCTTCATCTCCATCATGGCGAACTTCATACCTGAAGAAAATGGGCAGAAATTTTAAAGGTAAATACACGCGTCACCAGAATCGTTTTCATTACTATTTTCAGAGGAAACTGTTGAAAGTCAGGAACAAGTGTTATTTTTAAGATTAGGTATAGACCATTTTTCAAATTGACAGGCAAACTAGAAAGGCATGTATTATATTTCAGAACATGCTAAAAAAAATTAAGAAAATAGGTACAGGCAGGAACCGAATGGTACTACGTTCGGCGGGAAATTTCGGCCAGCCCAAAAACAATAAGATTATTAGGATCAATAATAAATACCAATGCAGTTTCTTGGTCCGGCACTGAACGGGATATAGCTGTAAGGGTGCCTCTTTACTACATTTTCCGGCAGGAATCGATCGGGATCGAACTCGTCAGGTCGCTCCCATACGTCAGGGTTCCTATGGACTGCTGCCACTACCACTAGAGCTTCAGCCCCTGCTGGTATCGTTGAAAAATCATCTAAAACAAGCGGTACGACACGGTCGGACAAAACTTTACCTGCTTATTTGCGTGATTCCTATCCTAGATATAAACCCTTGGTTAAATGATTGGAGACGGAAAAACTTTTTGACGAAAGGAATTGCCCCAGAATGTTCCCCCGAGTACTTAGAGACCCCACACGACATACTTCGGCAACCACCCAAAACTACCCCCTAAAAGGAGGTGGGGTGGATGGGGAAGCTCGGAAAAACTTTTCAACAAAATAAATTGCCTCAAAACGTTTCACCGAGCATTTTGATACCCCATACAACGTACTTTGGAAAGTATCCAAAACTCCCCCCATAAGAGGGGGGGGGGGCGTGGCGATAAAACATTTTGACCAAATAAATTGCCTCAGAACAATCTCCCGATCATTTTGAGCCCACACAACCCATATTTCTCAAACCACTCAAATCTACCCCCGTTAGGGGGTGGGGTGCTATAGGATACATTCAGAAAAACTTTTTGACACAAAAAATTGCTTCACAAAGTTCGCCCGAACAGTTTGAGACCCCATAAGCCGCACTTTATAAGTCACTCAAAATTGCCCCCCCTGGGGGGGGGGGGGGGGGGGGCTTGAGATAAGCCATATACCATTTGTGACGGGTATGGCGGTTGTCATGTGTCCTATCCAGAACTACTCGTATACCACAAACCACTGAATCCACTGATTTCACCCTTTTACAGGTCCAGGGGGGACTTCCCCCCTTCCAGGGAGTTATGCGGGGGTAGTGGGTGGTATCATTGGATTCGTAATTATTTGTTCTATAATTGTCCAAAATTTGATCAAAATCGTTAGAGCCGATTTTGAGCAAATATTTTTTTTCTACCTTTTGGGGGAGTTTTGGGGGGGTAACCCCCCTTAATTTTAAAGGGGGGAAACTGGGCTTCCGGTTTCTGATTTCTTCCAATTTTAGAAAGGTCACTACCGATTTTGAAGAAAATCGGTTGAAAAATGCGCCGTCCAGGTCAATGCCACATACATAGCTAGCTAGCTAGCTAGCTAGCTACATACATACATACATACATACATACATACATACATACATACGTACTGACACGGAGTACCTGACCTCTTCTAAAAATTCCTGTGGGCAAACTTTTCGTCGGAGGAAAAAAGTGAGATGATTTTCATATTCCGAAGGAATGTACGTTTCCGAAATGTATATGCAAGTTTCAGTCGCTTTTGAGGTCTGGGAGCAATGACGGTTCAAAGTTGAGGTTTGCCGAAAATTGGCCCGCACGAATACAATACTTTACCTTACGTATACCCCGTATACAGGTAAAGTAAAAAGTATGATTGAATTTTTTTACTTTCTCGCTAGCCATTTATGGCGAGAAAGTATTGTTTTCGTGCAAAATTTCGAAATTGAGATTTTGGGTTTCCCATGATCCTGGGGGTCCCCTGAGTCCAAAAAAGTGGTTTCTGGAAAAAGTCTGTCCGTCCGTCAGTCCGTCAGTCCGTCAGTCCGTGCAGTGCTCTAGCACCTATACCGTTCTTCCGATTTTGATGAAATTTGGTATGGACCTGTTTAAAATCACTGCCGAGGGGCATTTTCAAGGATTTTTTGATTGGTCAAAAATTGCGGCCGCTATTGTCAAAAAACCGCCAAAATAATTCAAAAATCGTGTTTTTGGTTAGTCGGAGAAGCGCCGACGGTACACTTTTCAATCTATAACACTGAAAACTGGTAAGTGTGTTGACAAGTAGATGCTTCGAGGTCATTTTCAACGAAAATTGAATTGGTTGAAAATTACGGCCGTTCTGGACCAAAGTTCGATCCTTTCGGCGCCATTCACACAATATTGACCGATTGTCATGAAATTCGGTACATTTGTTTAAAACTACGTAACTTAAACATTTTTCGAACAGAATGAGGTTATTCTGAAAATTACGGCCGTTTTTGTCAAAAAAGTGTTGAAAATGAGTTGAGAATGAGAAACCACGTTTTTGAATGGTCGGAACGCATTTGGGACTACAGTAATAGAATGACAGCCATGAAATATGGTAGAAGTGATCTCAGATAGATGCTCTTGGGTCATTTTCAACCGATTTTGGATTGCTTATAAATTACGCCCGCAAAAAATTATCAAAAAAATCCCCTACCCCAAAAAAAAAAAAAGTTAAGTGCGACTGTTGTCGGACCCTTTATTTTTAGTGTTCCAATATTTATTCCAATAATCCATCTCTGCACAAGGGGCTATTTGGTTGAGTTTTCCCCCAGCCGGAAAAATTTAGACAAGTCGCGATTAGAACATCTAGGTCTTACCGAGTTTCAGGTCTTGCTCAATAATTCTTCCTAGTGCTGGAACACTTGGGTACAGTCGTAGTGATTCTTTCAGTACCATTTCCAGGTATTTCATGTTCTGGAGATCATCATGTGACGGAGACCGGTTATCAGAACCAAATATTTCGTTTTGTTCCTGGTACGCGCGTTCCTGAAACACAAGTTCCTAAAGTTCAATTTAGTGATCCCTTTACGTTGACTTTAGCGTTTTCTTCCCGAAAAGTAACCCTGTCGTTTGACGGCCTCGATCTCGATAGCCGAGTGGACTATATGGTCGACTTTTGAGGAGCAGTGAGAGCCGGGTCACACCGGTTCGATCCCAATCCTACCAAAAAGTTTTTCTGCTTGGCATTCACCTCTGATATGTTCAGCATGTCAAGTGAAATTTATATCGAGGCTGTGGTGGTTCGGAACCCACCTAAAACTGTAGGTCCCCATCGTTTACTCGATGGCTGGGGAGCTGGTATTTGGTAGTGCTGCCAGCTGTACACAATGGATAGTTCTTGAAAACGGTCTAGTTGCTGGGCTTGTCCCCCCCCAACCCTCAGCTATTATAACCCTGTCGTTTGGGAAACTGGTATTAGGTATAGTGCTGCCAGCTGATCACCAAGGATAATAATTCTTGAAATGGTCTAGTTGTTGGGCTTGTCCCTCCTACCCCTCCACCAACTAGAGGTACCTACTTTTAATTAGTCCGTACCTGAATGTTTTGATTATTCGCTAAAGCGTAGATTGCGAAGCTGAGAGCCGATGAAATCGTGTCGTGACCCTGAAAGAAAAATATTTTGGGTGCGTGTGAGTTCGATTACATATTTTGGATCAGATGAACGTTATACTGGTATTTAGGTCCAGGCACCACCACGTGGGTCTTAGGATCAGAAAAAAGTCTCGTTACGTCCAGATTTGAACCCTTTTCCTCCTGTATATAATTCCCTTTTCTCTATACGCTCACCTCAAACAGAAAGGTGTCTACTTCTTCTTGGATTTCATCCAGACTGAGAGTGCCTTCTTCGTAATAGTCAAGAAGAAGGTCCAGAAACGCCTTTTTGTTCTTTATACCTGAAAGTCAGTTAAGGCATCTCTCAAGTACCCCGTCCACGTGCCCGCACCCCGGAAAAGTGCGATATTTAGTGCGACTAACTGGCAACATCCCAAAACATTTGTTACTAAAATATATAATTATTTTTCAACATCAGACTATATTGTCGATCGCATGTTAAAATGGTGTCGTATATTTTAGAATATTTTTGTGCCACATACCGATGTCGTCAGAAGGATTTCCCTCTGATTTTTGGCCTTCCTCTTTCCTCTTCTGCATCCTTTTGTTAATAATGTCACGTGTATAGGTGTGAAGAATGTTAAGGGTCTTCTTTTCCTCCCGTCCGTACTTCGTCAGGTAAAAGAAAAAGTTCAGGCGATACCACGGTCGCATATTTCGCAGATAGACAAGGTAGCACATCCTTTGAAAAAAAATAAAGGGTCCGACAACAGTCGCACTTAACTTTCTCGCCCAGAATGATTTTTTTTTTTGGGGGTTTTTTGAGATTTTTTTGCGGGCGTAATTTTTAAGCAATCGGAAATCGGTTGAAAGTGACCCACGAGCATCTATCTGAGATCACTCATACCAAATCTCACGTCTTTCATTTTATTACTGTAGTCCCAAATGCGTTCCGACCATTCAAAAACGTAGTTTCTCATTCTCAACTCATTTTCGACACTTTTTTGACAAAAACGGCCGTAATTTTGAAGATACCAAAATTCTGTTCGACAGATGTTTAAGTTGCATGGTTCTACACAAATTTACCAAATTTTATGACAATCGGTCAATAAATGTGAATGGCGCCGAAACGATCGAACTTTGGTCCAGAACGGCCGTAATTTTCAACCAATTCAATTTTAGTTGAAAATGACCTCGAAGCATCTATTTGTCAACACACATACCAATTTTCAGTGTTATAGATTGAAAAGTGTACCGTCGGCACTTGTCTAAGTAACCAAAAACACGATTTTTGAATTATTTTGGCGGTTTTTTGACAATAGCGGCCGCAATTTTTGACCAATCAAAAAATCCTTGAAAATGCCCCTCGGCAGTAATTTTAGACAGGTCCATACCAAATTTCATCAAAATCGGATGAACGGTATAGGCGCTAGAGCACTGCACGGACTGACGGACGGACTGACGGACTGACGGACGGACTGACGGACTGACGGACGGACTGACGGACGGACAGACTTTTTCCAGAAACCACTTTTTTGGACTCAGGGGACCCCCAGGATCATGGGAAACCCAAAATCTCAATTTCGAAATTTTGCACGAAAACAATACTTTCTCGCCATATATGGCTAGCGAGAAAGTAAAAACGTTTTCATCAAGGACACTATTAGATATTTAAATGTTCTGAAATATAATATGTCTTCTTAACGTCAAAAATTAACTGGCTATGTTGTGATTTACCAACTGGACGTTCAAAAGACATGTTATTTTTCATAATAGGAAAAAACGTAAACAAATTTATATTTCGTTTTACTTTGAAATAGGCCTTAAGGTATGCTTACTTACCTTTTTATTGCAGACATGTACTCAGAATTTGGATTTTCTAATGCATTCAGGCTGACTCCCATCGCTGTTTCTATATAAAAAAAAAAAAAAAAAAATTCAGGTACACCCAATTTTTTCATGTGCGCAAAAACAAGAACGAGAACAAGACCTTAAGACCTTAGTTTTGGTTGTAAGGACAAGAACAAGAAATTGTTTGCAAGATTTCTTACTGTGCAAGGAAAAGGTACCGACATTCCGTTTTTTGATAGGTAATGTATATATTGAATTCAGGATTGATATAGTCCAAGTCAGGCTAGGAGCGTACCGATTACTCATAATTTCTTGCAAATCTAGGGCTGATCAAAACTTCTTCTTGATCAGGGAAATATCTGCTCAGGGTCGGATTGGCATTTTTAGCGTATGGTAGGATATGGAACCCAAATCCGGATCGGCGTCAACTGAAAATCTTCAAGAAATTATGAATAATCGGTACGCTCCCAGCCTGACTTGGACTATAGTAACTTGGTATCTGATTCTTACCAGAAATATTATCCATGGCGCAGAGCTTGACAATATCCATGGCATCGAACCACGGAGTTCCAACTTTTTTCTCTAAAACCTGACACATTTTCACTCCATTCTTGTTGAATATCTCCAGAAAGTTCTCCAGGATTTTAAAATGAAAAGCTGGAGTGAGCACCTTCCTGTTTTTCCTCCATTTGCTGCCTAAAATCATAAAAAACCTTGATTAAATAAATAATTCTAACTGACCAAAGTCTGGAATGCTGGAAAATATCGCTGAAATTGATCTAAGGTTTTTATAGACCAATAAATAAGTTGACAGGCGATCAAATACTTGACTCAGGCCTTTATAAAGCGACGGTCAATTCCAGTAACCGAGCTGTATAAGAGAAACAGTGGGTCAAGTTAACTGTTGATCAAATTTTAGACTCAAGTCTATGAAAACGACTCGTCATGTGTCCAAAGTTTGTGAGGCCACTAACCTTAGGATCAGAGTAGACTTTGTTTAATCAGACGGAAGAAAACTTAGTACACTATATAAAAGAATATGAGGGTTAACTGGAGATTAAATATTTGACCCAATAAGGGCGCGTCCCACCATGCCCAGTTAAAATGAAACTGGAGATTTACCATGTTAAATTTAACTTAAAAGTTAAATTTAACATGGTAAACATAGGACAAAATCTCCAGTTTAATTTTAACTGGGCATGGTGGGACGCACCCTAAAAGTCTGTGAAAACCAGGCACTAACCATATGATGTAAGCAGGCCCCGTTTGATCCAAGGGAGCAAAACGTCGTAAACGGTTGATTTCTTGATGTGCACTGTGTTATTCAGGAGAACCTGGAAAGTAAAGGGTCTGACAACGGCCGCACTTTCCTTTCTCGCATCTACTAAGGCCCTATGATGGAACCAACTTTAGCTCACACCTGGCTCTATTATCAAGAGAAGACGCATTGGTCGGTAATGTAAGAAGACAGGCACTTTGTTTGAGAAAGACACTGTGTTCTTGTCTTCTTAATAACAGGCTAAGAAGATGATGCTAGTGTATAAGAGAAGGGTCTGATAGGGTCACCTTACGGAAAACAAGACGGTTAACTTTGTAAGATGGCCCAGTAACAACTGTTTGCTTATACACTCCATCAGTCTTCTTAACCTGTTATTAAGAAGACAAGAACGACGTTTCTTTTTCGAACAAAGTGTCTGTCTTCTTTTGTCTTAGCTAAAGTTGGTTTGGGTATTGCCTAACATCTGTATAGAAAATCAGTGATCCTACGTTTCAAATCGTCACTTGTCAGAAGTTATCGCTTTCTTGGGTAGCGAGAAAGTAAAAAGAACTAACTTACCTCAACATCCGAAGGTCTTTGGAGACCTATCCACATAAACGGGCCGATCCAAACTCGAAAGCTTCTACGGTACAACGTGCTGAGATGGAGAACTTGTTTGCATACATCTAAACCAAGAAAAATCCAAACGCTGTTCGTTGCAATATTATTATGGGATATTTAAATATTGTGAAATATAATATTTATGTCTTTTTAACGCCCGAAATTAACAGTCGTTTAATTTCGGTCAAACTTTTTGTAAACAAAAATCACTCAACCGTAAAATAACAACACAACTTGTTAATTTCGGCCATTGAAAAGACGTATTATATTTCAGAATATTTAAATCCAATAGTTTCCTCAGAAAGTGTGCAGAAAAAAATGTAAACAAATAGCAAATGTAATGTGCGATCTTAACTTGGTGTCTATAGGCTTTTGTGAAATGATTGGGTTTTCATACCGTGTGTGTTACCAGCAAAGTAGAGAGCATTTCCCAAAAAGGGAACGGTCGGCAGCCCTGGAAACATGTCGTCAACCTTTTCGAACCCTTTGAACATCTGTCGGTATTTGAAGATAGCGTACAGTAACGCTGCCACAGCAGCAAGAATCCCCCACATCTCTGAAAAAGGAAAACTCTTTCATCATTAGAACGGAAACTAGTAATTGCACGACCGCCAATGGCCGTGGCTGCTCTAAAAGCTAAACATAGTGTGCTATTCGAACGAATGTCTGCGAATAAGACACTATGTTTAGCTTTCTCTGGAGAACGAATTCCCTCGAGTTCCTACAAAATGGTGGTACTACATACAGTATGCCATACCTATACCTGATTAAGGGTCCGCTATACCTAACGGTGCATTTTTTGCCGCCAATAAGATTAACATTAGGAGCGCCGATTCATTTTCAAGGTTTACCCTTGGTTGGAAAGACACAAAATTCTGCCTGTACCTAGCCCTAACAATGTTCTAGGGAGTGTTCGAAGCTTTTTTCCTAATTTCTCACTGGTTTCTTTTATTGCAACTGTTTTGCAAATGCTAGCATCGCATACCTCAAGAAAAGTGCTGTATCTCGAAAACCAGTAAAAAAATGGGAAATCTGCTTCGAACACTCCCTAGAACAGTGGTTCTCAAACTGTGTTCCGCGGAACCATTTGGTTCCGCGAAGCCTTGCCGGGGTTCCGCGAAGCCTTCTCCGAGCTTCAGGGAATACAATTTTAGTTTAGTTTAGAAAAATTAAAATAGAAAAATGTATTGTTGTTGTTTCCTAAAAAACCTGTGAAATCGACGATCCAATGTTTAAGGTTCCACGAAAGAATTCCCGAATAAATTTGGTTCCGCCAGCCAAAAAGTTTGAGAACCACTGCCCTAGAACATTGTTAGGGCTAGGTACAGGCAAAATTTTGTGTCTTTCCAAACTAAGGGTAAACCTTGAAAATGAATCGCCGCTCGCAATGTTAATCTTATGGGCGGCAAAAAATGCACCGTCAGGTATAGCGGACCCTTAACATAAGTTCTTTAAAATTTATTGAATACTCACTTGATTTCTGGCAGCTTTAGGGACTTTTCAAGATCTCCTCGTGGGAAAGGATGTCAAATGTAGAAGTAAGAGGTAACAACCGCAGAGATTGTGATAGCGCGCTGGTCAAAGTCTTTGTCGACTTGGCCACGATAGTGAGATTTATTATTACTTTATCACAAGCAATAATAACTTGAGAAACGACCTCATTGAGATCATACAGATAACGCTAGACTGCACTCGAAAATCTCCCGTTAAGGGTCCGCTATACCTGACGATGCACTTTTTGCCGCCCATAAGATTAACATTGCGAGCGGCGATTCATTTTCAAGGATTACCCTTGGTTGGAAAGACAGAAAGTTTTTGCCTGTACCTAGCCCTAACAATGTTCTAGAGAGTGTTCGAAACAGATTTCCCATTCTTTTACTGGTTTTCGAGATACAGCACTTTTCTTGAGGTATGCGATGCTAGCATTTGCAAAACAGTTGCAATAAAAGAAACCAGTGAGAAATTGGGAAATCTGCTTCGAACACTCCCTAGAACATTGTTAGGGCTAGGTACAGGCAAAATTTTGTGTCTTTCCAACCAAGGGTAAACCTTGAAAATGAATCGCCGCTCGCAATGTTAATCTTATGGGCGGCAAAAAATGCATCGTCAGGTATAGCGGACCCTTATTTTGTAAACTTCAATACGAAAGAATAACCTTGGAATCTCCGGTTAAATCTCCAGTCACTCTATACTCCTTTAATAGTTAAACCTCCGTTAAATTTGGGTTTTATTAAGAACTTGGTAATTTGAGTTAAACTAACCAAGTGTAGTATATAGGTAGAATGCTGTTGAACATTTAAATGTTCTGAAATATAATTACGTTGTGATTTTACGATCGAGTGATATTTGTCCGAATTTAACGTAGACGTATAATGTATTTTAGAACATGTAAATCTCCAACAAATTTCCTCGAAGAATGGTCGGAATTGAAGTTAAACAAACAGGAAGTGCATATTTCGGCGTTAAAAAGACGTTGAAAACAGGATTGTGTGGTGGCCCTTAAATACTTATTTATTTATTTAATATTATTGGTATGTTGTTGTGCGGAGCTGGATAGAAATAGGCATCCCTGCGGCAGACTGGAGGGTAACTTCCATGGCCGGCTTTAGATCCTTTTTGGGGTTGCTGGGGTTGAGTCGGAACCTTCTCAGCAGTTTGCTCATTGTAGCTTTCATCTCCATCATGGCGAATTTCATACCTGGAAAAAAGAACAAAAAATGAACATGGTCAGAAACTGGTTAATAAGTGCTGATTTTGCGATAGAGTATTTTATGTTTTACCCTCAGAAAGCTCACAAAAGTTTCCTCAGAAAATAGAAATTAAAAAACAGGCTAAGTGTGGATTTAAAGTCTAGAATAGTGTCCCCTAAAAGTTCACTTTAGCGTTTTCCTCCCTAAAATAAAGTAGGTGCCTTTCAACATCCTATCAATAGTGCGCTTCTCGTAACGCTAGCTAGTGAAGATTTAAGAATATAATTGAAATATTATGGGATCGGTACCAAATTCGGCCAAAACTGGCCGAAAATTTCGGCCTGTCAAAAAAAATATTATGATTGTTAGGATCAATAATAAATACCAATGCAGTTTCTTGGTCCGGCACTGAACGGGATATAGCTGTAAGGGTGCCTCTTTACTACATTTTCAGGCAGGAATCGATCGGGATCGAACTCGTCAGGTCGCTCCCATACGTCAGGGTTTCTATGGACTGCTGCCACTACCACTAGAGCTTCAGCCCCTGCTGGGATCGTTGAATAATCGTCTGAAGAAAAGAAAGTCTTTGGATTTTTCTCCAGCCAGGAAAAAAAAAGTTTGAATTAGAACCTGAATAATTTTGCCTCTTTCTTACCAAGTTTCAGGTCTTGCTCAATGACTCTTCCTAGCACTGGAACACTTGGGTACAGTCGTAGTGATTCCTTCAGTACCATTTCCAGGTATTTCATGTTCTGGAGGTCATCGGGCGATGGTGACCGGTCGTCAGAACCAAATACTTCCTTCTGCTCCTGGTACGCTCGTTCCTGAAAAAACAGTAGGTTGTTCGATTCCGATCCTATAAAAGTTTTTCTGAGTGGCATTCACCTCTGATATGTTCAGCATCTCAAGTATATCGAGGTTGTGGTGGTTCGGAACCCACCTAAAACTGAAGGTCCATACAAACAAAATTGGTGGGGGCCAGTAGGTCTTTTCCCTTTCTCGAACGCCAGAAAACCCACCCAACTAACACCTTCAAAATTTATTGTAAGAAGAAAAGGCACTCCATGATGCAATATACGGAGAACAGTTCTTCTTACAATAAATTTTGAAGGTGTTAGTTGGGTGGGTTTGCTGGCGTTCGAGAAAGGGAATACACCTTCTGGTATTTGGAAGTGCTGCCAGCTGGTGGACTTTTCCCCTTCTCACAATAATTGGTTCTTACCTGAATTTGTTGGTTATTCGCCAGCGTGTAGATCGCGAAACTAAGAGCCGAAGTAATCGTATCATGGCCCTGAAAAAAACAAAAAGTGTCAGTATATGTATACTTCCAGGAGGTGTATTCCCTTTCTCGAACGCCAGCAAACCCACCCAACTAACACCTTCAAAATTTATTGTAAGAAGTACTGTTCCCCGTATATAGCATGACGGCGTGCCTTATCTTCTTACAATAAATTTTGAAGGTGTTAGTTGGGTGGGTTTGCTGGCGTTCGAGAAAGGGAATACACCTGCAGATTTGAACCTGTTGCTCCTGCTTTTCCCATTTCGTTACCCTCACCTCGAACATGAAGGTGTCAACCTCTTCTTGAATTTCATCCAAAGTGAGTGAGCCTTCGTCGTAAAAGTCGAGAAGAAGGTCCAAGAAAGCCTTTTTGTGTTTTATACCTGAAAGTAATAATATAATGTTCTGGTACTTACAGTTCCGATACTTACGACTTCAAACTGTAACTAAGTCGAGCGTTTTTCGACAAAAGCGACTCTATGTTGTCTGAACGCTAAAAATGCTTATTATATTTTAGAAAAAAGAATCCTTCTTGCGCCATTTACCGACGTCGTCAGATGTATTTCCGTCGGATTTTCGGCCTTCTTCTTTCCTCTTTTGGATCCTTTTGTAAATAAGGTCCCTTGTATAGCTGTGGAGCACATTGAGGGTCTCTTTTTCCTCCCGTCCGTACTTCGTCAGATTGAACAAGAAGTCCAGGCGATACCACGGTTGCATATTTCGGAGATAGACAATGTAGCACATCCTTTAAAGGAAAATAAAGGGTCCGACAATAGTCTCACTTAATAGCAAAATGCTGGAAAAAGTGTTTCTTCTGGTGTTCGCTCAAGATAGCTGGCACCTGGACGGAATAGGTAACGATCATATAAGGTAGAGTTGCTTACCTCTTTGTTGCTGACATGAACTCAGAATTTGGATTTTCTAGGGAATTTAGGCTGACTCCCATCGCTGTTTCTATATCGGAATAAAAATTAAAAAAAATCCGTGAATTTCCGGAATTTCAGGAAGATTTTTTATTTACAACCTAGGGTGAATTTCCCCTAAAAAATCACTATAGCGTTATCCTCAAGAAAAGAAAAATTTGTGCCTTTCACCATCTTGCCGATAGCGCCCTTAGCTAGTGGACTTTTAACAGAAAGATAAACCAGATTTGAAATAGCCCCAGCGAAAGTAATTGGTAATTTTTACCAGAAATGTTATCCATAGCGGCAAGCTTGACGATTTCCATGACATCGAACGACGGAGTTCCAATTTTTTTCTCTAAAACTTGACTCATTTTCACTCCATTCTTGTTAAATATCTCCAAAAAGGGCTCCAGGATTTTAAAGTGAAAAGCTGGAGTTAGAACTTTCCTGTTTTTCCTCCATTTGCTACCTGCGAAATCGTCAAAGAAATAAATATTACTAACTTACCTAAGGCTGGAGCGCTGAAAGATATCGCTGAAATTTTTTTTCTACTGTATAATCGGTTTTAGTATCTAACGTCCTACTTGTGTGCCAAGTTAACCAGCGATCAAATATTTAGCTCGTGAATGCGAAAACGTCTCTAAGTACAGCTAATATTTGGTAAGCTACATTAACCGTAGGATGTGAGCCAAGGAACGAATAATTTGTAGACTGTATAAGAAAACCAGCGGGTCAATAAGTTAACTGACGATCGAATATTTGACTAATGCCTGTGAAAATGGCAAACCTAACCATACACAAACCGTAGGATTTAACTAGATTTTGTTTTATCCAAGCCACGGGGCCGAAACTTTGTAAGAGAACTATAGTAGGGGAAGTTAACAGATGATTAAATTTTTGACTGAGTGTCACTAACCGTATGATGTTAGTAGCCCACGTTTGATCCAAGGGAGCAAAATGTCGTAAACTGTTGACTTCTTGATGTGCACTGTGTTATTCAGAATTACCTGGAAAATAGAGCGTCTGACAGTGGTCACTCGTAACTTTCTCGCACTAAAGTGGTAGGCAGAAAGTAAAAAAAGAATTACCTACTTACCTCGATTTCTGAGGGCTTCTGGAGAGCTATCCAAAGGAACGGGCCGATCCAAACGCGGAAACTCCTCCTGTACAATGTACTGAGGCCGAGAACTCTTGTGTACAAATCTGAAGGAAATTACAAACTCCCTAAAACGGTTCTCAAAACCCCATACGGAGCCTTCAGAGGAATGCATAACCTTTGACGTCATTTGCCCTTGAACTTTTACTTGTGTCCTTTTGGACACTTTTCAGTCTCACAAAAATTGATTGTTGTTTCACAATTTATTCAAAATACAATTAATGAAGAAGAGCTACTTCGAGGGGAAATTCAGAAAAAGTTTGGTTTTTGTACCGTGTGTGTTGCCAACAAAGTAGAGGGCATTTCCCAAAAAGGGAACGGTTGGCAGCCCTGGAAACATTTCATCAACCTTTTCGAATCCTTTGAACATCTGCCGGTATTTGAAGATAGCGTACAGTAGCGCTGCCACAGCAGCAAGAATCCCCCACATCCTTGAAACAGGAAAAATATCTAATTTGTAAATTTGTTCTGTGTTCTGTGTTCTGAAACATAATATTCCTAACTTTTAAAAAATAGATTTTCTGTTTATTGACTACTCACTTGCTTTCTGTGTTTGTTCTCGTCGTATGAAAGCAGGTGGAGTGTCCAACTCGTGGGTAACTACTGCTACGTTCTTAATCGTTATACAGAGATTGTGATAGAGCGGTGGTCAAAGTCTACGTAAACTTTGAAATGATAATGAGAGTTATTGTATTCTATCTTAAGCTCCATCTTAAGGGTCCGCTATACCTGACGGTGCATTTTTTGCCGCCCATAAGATTAACATTGCGAGCGGCGATTCATTTTCAAGGTTTACCCTTGGTTGGAAAGACACAAAATTTTGCCTGTACCTAACCCTAACAATTTTCTAGGGAGTGTTTGAAGCAGATTTCCCATTTTTTTTACTGGTTTTCGAGATACAGCACTTTTCTTGAGGTATGCGATGCTAGCATTTACAAAACAGTTGGAATAAAAGAAACCAGTGAGAAATTGGAAAATCTGCTTCGAACACTCCCTAGAACATTGTTAGGGCTAGTTACAGGCAAAATTTCGTGTCTTTCCAACCAAGGGTAAACCTTGAAAATGAATCGCCGCTCGCAATGTTAATCTTATGGGCGGCAAAAAATGCATCGTCAGGTATAGCGTCCTCTTAAGCTCAAGCGATAATATTTTCCCAAGCGGCTTCTTAGTAGTCTAGTGCGAAAACAGTAAACTCGCACGACCGAGGTCATGGATTCAAATCTATGTACCACCAGTTATCGGTCAGTTGCATTCGCCGGGCCAAGGATTGCAGTAGGTGTTGGTTCGAATCCTGGCGTACGAGAATTTTTTTTATCACTTTTTACAAATTATTTGCCTATAGGGTGGGTTTTAGAGTAGGCAGGAGAGGGTGAAAACTTTTTATCCATTATTTTTCTATAATTAGAAGAAATTCTAAGTTCTGGGTTTGACAGTGATCTGGAGACCGCTGAGAGAACCAAGCACAACTTCTACGGTAGGTTGGATGTAGACGGGTGGATCAGAAGGCAGAAGTTGAAACTTTCGGAGAACTTGGCTGATCGTGCACTTCAGCTCCATCATGGCGAATCTCATACCTGAAAAAACCCAAAGCAAAGATAAGTGAAAATTATAATTAGGAAACCTTCATGGATTCTAAGAAAAAATTAACTCCCTTTTCGACGAATCCAGCAAACCTATAGATGACAATTTCTTTCTGATTTTGAAAAAACACAGTTTTCTCCGAAAATCTCTGGAAATGATATTAAGAGGACGCTATACCTGACGATGCATTTTTTGCCGCCCATAAGATTAATATTGCGAGCGAAGATTCATTTTCAAGGTTTACCCTTGGTTGGAAAGACACAAAATTTTGCCTGTACCTAGCCCTAACAATGTTCTAGGGAGTGTTCGAAGCAGATTTCCCATTTTTTTACTGGTTTTGGAGATACAGCACATTTCTTGAGGTATGCGATGCTAGCATTTGCAAAACAGTTGCAATAAAAGAAACCAGTGAGAAATTGGGAAATCTGCTTCTAACACTCCCTAGAACATTGTTAGGGCTACGTACAGGCAAAATTTTGTGTCTTTCGAACCAAGGGTAAACCTTGAAAATGAATCGCCGCTCGCAATGTTAATCTTATTAATCTGTACTTGCCAAATAAAGAACACTACGTTACGTACGTTACGCCATTTTATATTGAACACATTTTCTTCTGCTTCGGCGGTGACGTCACAACCAAACAACAACACAACAAGAACAGAGCAACTGCCCCCACCAATAGAAGTTACAGAACAACCAGACTTAAGCAAAGAAATCATAAGTTAGACGATCAGGAGGTCTGCGAGAGCGAGTTGGACGATCGGTATCTGCACCAGCCTGTGGTGCATCAAATAACTGAGATATGTCTATTACATCATCCAACTTCCCTCTTTCTACTACATCCAAGTTACAAACTGGTCCTGGGAATATCGGTACCGAAGTTTCGCCCAGTGCAGGCTTTTTCGGAACCCTAACCCTAGGTGTGTCACCCTTTACATCGTCCTTGCTAGATGATACAGCAGACCTTAACTGATCACAATGACGAGTCACTCTTAGTCCATTCACAAAGGTTACAATATAGGTCTTTGAACCAAGTACTTTAGTAATTACACCACGTTCCCACAAAGTTTTGTTGCCTTTGTACATGGCCGCATACACGTTAGCCCCCACTACAAAAGTCGAATCTTTGCCTTTTGCTTTCAGTACTTGTTTTTCTTGCGATTTCTCCACATTACTCTTAGCCTGCTTAGTAACAATCTTTCTGTCAATATGTACAGAGTTTTCCGAGATGCCGAACACAGTGCTTAACCGAGTTCGTAAATTTCTACCCAACAGGAGCTGAGCAGGACTTTTGTTTGTAGTAGTGTGAGGAGTGTTGCGATATTTCAGTAAAAACGAGTTCAGTTCAATTTCAACATCCTTCCCTTCAAAAATAGCTTTTTGAATACATTTCTTAGCAATAGCTACGCTTGATTCTGCTTGACCGTTACTTGACGGGTGATAAGGAGGACCCGACTTGCACTCAATACCATTAGAGTGACAAAAATCTCGATACATCTGAGAACCAATTAGCTGAGTGCCGTTATCACTAACCAGCTGTGTTGGCAATCCAAAACGAGAAAAGACTGAGCGTAGTACGCGGATGGTGTTTTCCGTAGTAATATTTGCCATAGGAAATACCTCCATCCATTTACTATGCGCGTCTGTGACAATTAAATACATTTTGTTGTTAATTTTCCCAAAAAAATCTATATGCAACCTAGTCCAAGGTTGCTCCGGCCATTCCCAAGGTTTCAGTTGCGATTTCCGTGGTTTGCCCAAAAAACGTTGACAAGCATCACATTTCGCAATCATTTCATTCACATCGTCTGTGATCTTTGGCCACCAAAAGTGTTGCCTTGCATAGCTCAGCGTTTTTACCACCCCCATGTGCGAACTATGAAGCTCATTTAACACCTCCTGCCTCAGCTTAGAGGGTATCACGATCCTGTCATGGAACCACACACACTGCTTATGAATAGTGAGATCTTTTGCATTCGACCGGAAACATTTCAATTCCTGAGGGACCTTCCTAGGCCAACCTTGGATTAGGTACTTCGTGACCAACTGAAGAGTTGGATCGGCCAAAGTTTCAAGTGCAATTTTCGACCTGTTACAATTTTTAAGTTTCAATAGTTTCAGGTTTTGCTTAGAATAATTCAAAGATACACATTCGGTCTCAGACTGTGGACTTCTAGACAAGTAATCAGCACAGTTTTTTTCAGAGGGCACATATTTGATTACAAAGTCAAAATTTGACAGAAAAATAGCATAGTTGTGCAGCCTATTGGCTGCCATCAATGGAAGGCCTTTCGACCCTCCAAACACGGTAAGCAAAGGCTTATTATCAGTTTCTACGGTAAAATGTCTACCATATAGGTAGGCGTAGAGTTTCTCCACTCCAAAAACAATAGCTAAAGCCTCCCTATGTATCTGAGGGTACCTTTTCTCAGCACTATTGAGTGTTCGCGACACAAAACTAATGGGACGGCGACTACCGTCCTCGTACACGTGAGAAAGGACAGCTGACACCCCATAGGGTGAGGCATCGACAGTGAGAATGACCTCCTTGTTAGGATCGTACGGAGCCAACACAGGCGCTTCACACAACTGTTTCTTAATCTGTTGAAAAGCTTCCTGACATTTCTCTGTCCAGTTCCACGGTACATCATCACGCAGTAATTCGTATATGGGACCAAGCGTCAAAGAGATATCGCTCAAATATTTTCGATAGTAATCGAGAGAACCGAGAAAACTTCGAAGTTCTTTGACGTTGGTAGGAGCACATATATCCACAATACCTTGGACCTTAGCGGGGTTGGGACGCAGCCCGTTTGAGTCAAAGACGTGACCCAAATAGCGAACCTCAGTCTTGAAAAATTCACATTTCTCTTGATTTACAGTAAATCCACACTCTTGCAACTTATCCAACACCTTCTTCAATTTGATTAAGTGGTCATTTGTATTTGTACCTCCTACAAGCAGATCATCCTGGAAAACAACACAGTCATCCAGATTACCAAAGTGGGTATCTACAATTTTTTGAAAGGCTTGAGGGGCCACCTTAATTCCAAATGGACAGCGATTGTAGCTGAAAAGACCTTTTTGAGTTGCTATAGTCAGCAGTTCCTTCGCGCTGTCTTCGACAAGTACCTGTGCGTAGGCAGACGCGAGATCAAGCTTGCTAAAAATTTTGCTTCCAGATAGCTTATCAAACAACTCTTCGATTTTTGGCATAGGATGCTGATCCACTTCCAGGTATGGATTAATCGTTACTTTATAATCACCGCAAATTCGTACCGAACCATTCGGCTTCAGTACAGGTACAATTGGGGTAGCCCACTTACTGAAAGAAATAGGTGATATAACACCTTCGTTTTGTAGACGCAGTAATTCATCTTTCACCTTGCCCCTTAGGCTAACAGGCACCGGTCTGGCTTTTCGAAACACTGGCTCCGCGCCAGCTTTAACTTTCAGTGGGAGCTTCCCGAACTTGTACGTACCTAGTTTCTTACTAAAAACTTTTGGGTACTGCTTGATCAGTCCCTTAATTGCGCTTGTATTGGTCCCATAATGGAGGTTAGTGAAACGGATGTCAAAATTTTTCATAAAATTTCTTCCAAGAATTAAAGGTCCATCTACAGGAATCACAAAAAAACTAACCTTTTTCTTTCTAGAGTTGTATAAAATGGTTGTTGATAGCTTTCCTAACGGATAAATCCTACCCTTATCGTACATCTCAACAACAGTGTGAGTCGAATTCAGCTCTGAGTTACGAAAGTACTTTTCATACAATGTCACAGGCATTACATTACTTTCACTACCGCTGTCAAGCTCTCCCTTAAGAGCAACATCATTGATACATAAATTTACTCTAATTGGGGAATTTGATTCACCTGACATGTGCAATAACGGTGTGAAATCTTCTACACCATCTGGATCGGACGACGAGTCTGTCTCCGCCATGAAATGAGCCCTCGTATAGCGTTTCTGCGTTTCCGACTTCTTTTTCTTCTGACGACAAACGCTTGCTAGATGTCCAGTCTTCTTGCATACATGACAACTGTACTCTTTAAACTTGCAATCTTCCTTCTTGTGGTTGGTGTAACCGCAGCAGGTGCATCGTTCCTTTTTTCCTTTTGTATAAAAGACCTCTGTTTTGACTTCAACACGTTCTTCTTGCGCGGCCTCTGCCTTCACTGATCTCTTCAAGGTTGTTTCGACGGATTTTGCGATCTCAACTGCTTTTTTAAACGTAAGAGTTGCGTGATCTTCAATAAGTAGACGCTCGAAGATTTTCGAATGTTTTATCCCAAATATAAACTTGTCCCGTATCGCCGTCTCTAGATGCGTTCCAAACTGACAGTTCGTGGCCAGATGCTTCACTCTTGCGGACCACTCCGCCACTGCTTCGTCGTCAGCCATCCCTGATTCATAAAATTCACCCCGAATGGGAAAAACAGACTGTTTGTCCCCGAAGTGTTCGTCAAGGTGTTCCAGAATTGTCTGTAAAGGAATATCGTCTTCTTCCGGTTCTTTAGGCACCAGGAGGTCCAGACACAACTTGTAACCTGCTTCAGTCTGTAGCGACAAAAACAAAGCTTTTTTTCGTTCCTCTTCTATCTCGTTCGCAATACAAAATTGCGAAAACCTTTTTTTAAAAATGTTCCATTCGTCTTTCTCTGGGTCAAAGTTTGCTATATTTCCAATATATCCCATCATTGTCGCCAATTAATCTGTACTTGCCAAATAAAGAACACTACGTTACGTACGTTACGCCATTTTATATTGAACACATTTTCTTCTGCTTCGGCGGTGACGTCACAACCAAACAACAACACAACAAGAACAGAGCACTTATGAGCGGCAAAAAATGCACCGTCAGGTATAGCGGACCCTTAAAAAATATTCTGAGGCTCTGTTGTTCTCCAGATACGTTTATTTATTTAATTAATATTTATTTTGGACAAGAGAGAAACTTTTTTATGCCAGGATTCGAACCCAGACCTCTCAAGACACATATGGAGGCTATATGGTCAGAATCACGCCCGGCAGTCGAGTTTTCCCTTAGTCGGTGAAGGCCGGAGTTGGATAAGACCTCGACTAATACATACCGATGCAGTTGCGTGGGCCTGCGCTGAAAGGCACGTAAGCGAACGGATGTCTTTTGAGGCATGCTTCTGGGAGGAAGTGGTCCGGGAAAAAATCGACTGGTCTTTCCCAGACAGCTGGATGACGATGGATTCCCTCCAGGCCAAGTCCGACCTGAGCACCTTTTGGTATCACTGAGAAATCATCTGGTGAACAAAACAATGAAAATAAATATCATGCATCCATGCAGTATCATATTCGGTTGTTCTCTCTAAAACCATAAATTTGCTCACTATAAAGAGAGTTCGTTATAGAATGTGTTTCGTAGTTTCGTCAACAGACCGTAGCGTTCAAAGAACTACCTATAGAACCGTTGAAAGTCAACTATAGCTAACTTCAAGATAAGGCCGCTGTCGGCGGGATAGTGCACCAACTTTCTTTATCGGGAGGATGACGTTATAGTAAACTTTAAGGGTCCGCTATACCTGACGGTGCATTTTTTGCCGCCCATAAGATTAACATTGCGAGCGGCGATTCATTTTCAAGGTTTACCCTTGGTCGGAAAGAAACAAAAGTTTGCCTGTACCTAGCCCTAACAATGTTCTAGGGAGTGTTCGAAGCAAATTCCCCATTTTTTTTACTGGTTTTCGAGATACAGCACTTTTCTTGAGGTATGCGATGCTAGCATTTGCAAAACAGTTGCAATAAAAGAAACCAGTGAGAAATTGGGGAATCTGCTTTGAACGCTCCCTAGAACATTGTTAGGGCTAGGTACAGGCAAAATTTTGTGTCTTTCCAACCACGGGTAAACCTTGAAAATGAATCGCCGCTCGCAATGTTAATCTTATGGGCGGCAAAAAATGCACCGTCAGGTATAGCGTCCTCTTAAGAGGACTGGCGAAAGCCTCCTGATTGGTTTGTTTACGTCACCTAATCTGATTTCCTCGTGTGCTTTCCTGGCGATAACCGGCACGCTGGAGTACAGCCGCAGTGATTCTTTGATTACCATTTCCAAATATTTCATTTCGTTCAAATCCCGATGAGTTGGAGAACGATCGTCGTTCCCAAATATCTCCATTTGCTCTTCGAATGCTTTCGCCTGCGATAAACATTAAGTTTGATCAAGATTTCGGTGGGTTCCGAACCACCACCGCCTCGATATACATTTCATTTGGCTATCAACGCCTGTTGGATTTTACCTTTAGTTAAGAGGACGCTATACCTGACGGTGCATTTTTCGCCACCCATAAGATTAACATTGCGAGCGGCGATTCATTTTCAAGGTTTACCCTTGGTTGGAAAGACACAAAATTTTGCCTGGACCTAGCCCTAACAATGTTCTAGGGAGTGTTCGAAGCAAATTTCCCATTTTTTTACTGGTTTTCGAGATACAGCACTTTTCTTGAGGTATGCGATGCTAGCATTTGCAAAACAGTTGCAATAAAAGAAACCAGTGAGAAATTGGGAAATCTGCTTCGAACACTCCCTAGAACATTGTTAGGGCTAGGTACAGGCAAAATTTTGTGTCTTTCCAACCAAGGGTAATCCTCGAAAATGAATCGCCGCTCGCAATGTTAATCTTATGGGTGGCAAAAAATGCACCCTTTAAAGTTACCTAGCAGTTACTCCCAGTCAACTCTAACTGCATATTAAAAGGTTTAATCAAATACCTAGCTGTCTAAGAACATTCTGGGGATCGAATTTCGTCCTTGCAATAATTTTTATATAGTCTTACCTGATACTCGGGGTGGTGGGCTAAACTATAGCTGGTGAAACTGAGCGCAGAAGTTACGGTGTCGTGACCCTAAAAAATATCAAATTATTATTGTTTTCTGATTAAGAAATACAGTAGATATGTTTTCTTTTGTCCAGAACTATACGCCATAAAAATCACTTGGTCTTGAAACCACGTCATTAAACTACACTTCCTGACGGCTGCATTAAGTTCTTCATGGAATTGAAGTATGAAATTTACTTCAAACATAAAAGTGTCAACTTCTTCCAAAACTTCTTCAATCGTGAGAGTTCCGTCGTCGACCAAGTCCAGGAGGAGGTCCAGGAATGCCACCCTCTTCTTGATTCCTGTAAATCATTGAAAAAAGAAATAAGATTTTACGATCGTAGCCCATGATGCTCCCTCCTATCAAAAAAAAAAAATTGCTGGTACCAGGGTTTGAACCCAGGACCTCAGTTTTATTTACCGTACTCGCTGTCTTCCAGGTCGTGCTTAGACTCTTTCTTCGTCTCTTTCCTGCTCTCAATCCTTTTTTCAACCACGCTTTTGGTGAACCCATGTAAGACTTTCAATGCCTTTATTTGAGCTCTTCCGTAGCGACTCAGGAAGAACAAGAAGTTCGGACGAAGCCACGGCGACAGAGTTCTTTTGAAGACGATCTCACACATCCTGTTCGAAATAAAATTGACAGCTTGTTCAAACTACTGAACTCTGGTAGTTGCACGGCTGTCAATGGCCTTGCCTGCTCTATAAGCTAAACATAGTGTGTTATTGGAAATGACTGCGAATAAGACACTATGTTTAGCCTGTGGCTTAGCTTTCACTGAAGAACGAAAAAATGGAAATGCTGGTGCAATTACCCTTTTCTACTACCCTCCTATGGTGGAACGCACCCTTAGAGGTAGGTACCTACACAGGTAATGATTTTCTGAAATAGACACTTACGTTTTGATGGCTTTAACGTATTCTGAATTAGGATTGTGCTGGGCATCGATGCTGACTCCCATAGCGGCCTCTGCAATTTTAGGTATTATAGTATATGTATAGTCCAAGTCAGGTTGGGAGCATACCGATAAGTCATAATTTCTTGCAAATCTAGGGCTGATTAAAACTTCTTCTTGAGCAGGGAAATATCTGCTCAGGGTCGGATTGGCATTTTGAGCGTATGGTAGGATATGGAACCCAAATCCGGATCGGCGTCAACTGAAAATCTTCAAGAAATTATGACTAATCGCTACACTCCCAGCCTGACTTGGACGATAGTAGTCTAGGTGGTTGTTTTTAGAAGAACACCGGTTCGATCCCGATCCTACCAAAATTTTTCTGTTCAGTACCGCAAGTGAAATGTATATCGAGGCTGTGGTGGTTCGGAACCACCTAAAACTGTAGGTCCTCGTCGTGTACTAACCGCAGATGTTGTCGAGTGCACTAAGTTTCATGTAGTGCATGATGTTGAAGCCTTTACTCCCAACTTCGGCGTCTAGTTGCCTATTTAAGGTTTCTGCGTTTCCGTTGAAAACTTCTAGAAATGCATCGAGGATGTTGAAGTGGAAAGCAGGAGTCAGCGCTTTCCGGCTTCTCTTCCATCTATTTCCTGAAAATTGTTAAGAGAAGTCAATAGATAGTGTTAAGTGCCCGGACTACCTAACCGCGCCGCGCGGTGACCTTTATATCGTAGACGTGGCTTCAGGTTTTTAAGTGTTGTACCAACCGTAGGATGTGAGAAGTCCTCTTCCAATCCAAGGTAGAAAGAAGTCGTAAAAGTCAGACTTCTCTAAAATGTTGGCATTGTTACTGCCAAGAACCGTCTAGAAATTAAAATAGAACATTCTACAACAATAGTGTCGTCCTGCTTTATCAGAAGAACCTCAGACACAAAAAATAACCAATAAAAATATTAATATTGTAAGCTGATACATTTTCGGATGTTAAAAAGACATCATATTATATTTCAGAGCATTTGAATATTCAAAAGTGTCCTCAAAAATTTGTCGAAAAAAACGTAAACAAATTAGCAAATTCCGTCTTATTTAGGTGATTCGACTTTTGGTCAAAGTGGCGGAGCTTCCCTTATTCTTTATCTTACCGATATCTACGTTATCTTAGCGATATCCACGCGTTATCTTACCTCTACATCTTGTGGGCTGTTTATCATGATGTAAGGTACAGGGCCTATCCAAACTCGAAAAGTTCGGCGGTACCGGATCGCCCACCCCACTCCAGTCTTGAACGCATCTAAAAATATTAGAAGCGTCAATTTCACCAGTCTGGTTTAACCGTAAGATAATATAATAGATAATATTAATCAAAACCTTGCGATAAGCTAAACATAGGGTTGTGATATGAGTGGTGGAACAAAACCTTATATGTCTCGTACTTACGGTAGCCGTCGCCAAAGAAATCCCAGGCGTTACCAATAATTGGTGAGGTTGGCGGCCCGGGAAACATATCATCAACTTTCTCGAAGCCTTTGAACAGTGAGCGGTACTTTATCACCCCAAGGGCGATAACTAACGCCACCAGAACCCACGCTATCATACTGCAGTTCGCTACCAATCTTAGGGTTGTCCTGAATCATCTGCAATAAAATTTCCGATGCTAAAACAGACACCCATTAGGGCTAAGTAAGCCCACGACACACATGCAAAATTTTAGTTTTTAAGGAAGTAATTATTTCGGAGCTGATTGCCCCCACATCGCTGAAATTTTATACAGACATGCTGGCTCGTATAGTTAGGTGGTCAACCGATTTTTGAAACGGTAACTTCCATAACAAGGGAGCTACTGAGGAAAACAATTCGTCCCAAACTTTTCGTCTTGCCATGACAACCTTGAATTCAAAAACCAAACTGAGTGTTTTTTTTTTTTAACAATTTTTAACAATTTAATAATAACCAGACTCACCAATCGCGTCTCCCAGACGAATGCAGGGAACATGAAACGTGACCTCTCGACAATATTCTTATCGTTATCAAAGTATAACGGCTGCTGGTCATTGGTCACCCAAAATCGTTAAATAGCCAAAGGTCCAGTCTTAAGATGACATCCGTTTCTAAGATCCTAAGAAGACAGTCACTTTGTTTGAGAAAGAAACAGTGTTCTTGAATTCTTAATAACAGGCTAAGAAGACTGATGGAGTGTACAAGCAAACAGTTGTTACTGGCCCATCTTACAAAGTTAACCGTCTTGTTTTCCGTAAGGTGACCCTATCAGACCCTTCTCTTATACACTAGGACACTCTTCTTAGCCTGTTATTTAAAAAGACAAGAACACTGTTTCTTTCTCAAACAAGTGTCTGTCTTCTTAAGATAATAGTCAGGTCTGCGTGAAAGTTGGTTCTATCATAGTCTTAGAGAATTGCGGAGGATATTGTAATTGTTACTTTTGCATTTCTGAAACTTCATTGTAATAATGTTTATCCCTATTATTACGTTTAAAAGAAACTGATAGTCAAAGCCACGAAAAGTTTTAGCGATTCCAAACTCGAACAATTTTTGTTTGTTGAACGGGAGGTGGGAAAAAGCCATCAGGAAATGAAAGTTTCTAAATAGAGTTTCCTCATTCACTTGTCACTGCTGAGGCATTCCTCAAGGTGAAAATAAATTATGTTTGCTGAGTGAAACTTTGGATTTTCACTCCTGGTGAAATGGGATTGGAGATGAGACCGAGAGGATGTTATATATTGAAACCAAGTCACTTGTCACAATTTTTACTTTCTCGCTAGCCATATATGGCGAGAAAGTATTGTTTTCGTGCAAAATTTCGAAATTGAGATTTTGGGTTTCCCATGATCCTGGGGGTCCCCTGAGTCCAAAAAAGTGGTTTCTGGAAAAAGTCTGTCCGTCCGTCAGTCCGTCCGTCAGTCAGTCAGTCCGTCCGTCAGTCCGTGCAGTGCTCTAGCGCCTATACCGTTCATCCGATTTTGATGAAATTTGGTATGGACCTGTCTAAAATTACTACCGAGGGGCATTTTCAAGGATTTTTTGATTGGTCAAAAATTGCGGCCGCTATTGTCAAAAAACCGCCAAAATAATTCAAAAATCGTGTTTTTGGTTAGTTAGACAAGCGCCGACGGTACACTTTTCAATCTATAACACTGAAAATTGGTAAGTGTGTTGACAAATAGATGCTTCGAGGTCATTTTCAACTAAAATTGAATTGGTTGAAAATTACGGCCGTTCTGGACCAAAGTTCGATCGTTTCGGCACCATTCACATTTATTGACCGATTGTCATGAAATTTGGTAAATTTGTGTAGAACCATGTAACTTAAACATCTGTCGAACATAATTTTGTTATCTTCAAAATTACGGCCGTTGTAGTCAAAAAAGTGTCGAAAATGAGTTGAGAATGAGAAACCACGTTTTTGAATGGTCGGAACGCATTTGGGACTACAGTAATAGAATGACAGCCATGAAACTTGGTGTGAGTGATCTCAGATAGATGCTCTTGGGTCATTTTCAACCGATTTTGGATTGCTTAAAAATTACGCCCGCAAAAAAAATCTCAAAGAAATAAAAAAAAAAAAAAAAAAAAATCACATGGGGCGAGAAAGTTTAGTGCGACTGTTGTCGGACCCTTTATTTAAATTGGGGCTGAAAATTATTGTGATTTTTTTTTCTCCAAATGTAAAGGTGCCCACATGCGTTTTGGACGGATTCCTGGCTCCCTGGCTGGGATGTGGGGTTTGGGATGTTAACTCAGGGATGGCCGGTGCCCACACACGATATGCTATAGTCCAAGTCAGGCTGAGAGTGTACAGATTATTTATAATTTCTTAAAGATTATCCGTTGACGCCGATCCGAATTTGGATTCCAATTCCAATTGGACCTTGAGCAGATATTTCATTGATGAAGAAAAAGTTTTGATCAGCCCTAGATTTGCAAGAAATTATGAGTAATCGGTACGCTCCTAGCCTGACTTGGACTATAGACCCGCTGGACCCGCATCCCTGTGATTTGTCTTGTGTTTGCCAGAAATTGATGAGACCTTGATTTTATTATGATAATCACAGTGTTTTGTCTGTCTCTTGATATATTTCAATAAATCTATTCAGAACAGTTCTATCTGACTCCAATTTGTAATAAAGGGTCCGACAATGGTCGCACTTGACTTTCTCGCAATTTTTACGCCAGCGGTATCGAAAATTTTGATTTTTTTTACGTAATTTATTTTTTTTGGACCAAAATTTTAACTTTTTCTAAAAAATATTTTGCCATACACTGGACAATAATTTTAGGCACCTACTCACCGGATTTCAAACATATCCGTCAAACGGTGAAGCGTCGTTTGACGCGCAAAGTACGTGTTTTCTATTTTCCATGTCACGGCCTTAATTTTCAAGTAATTGAAAATCTATTGAAAACGACATTGAAGCATCTATCTGAGACCATTTTCACCAATTTTCAAGGAAATCTGTCGGTTAGGGTTGTTGCAAATCCGTCTTAACCAATCAAAAACGTGATTTCCATTTATGGAAAATTTTCCTACGATAATGCCAATATTGGCCATAATTATTATGTTGGATAAATTTCGTTCGGTAAAACATCAAACTAGGTTAAAGTACACCTCCCTACTAATTTTTATTGAAATCGATCGAATAGTTCTACCGGAGTGACGACCAACGCGTTTGGGGCCAAACTGCCAATAACTGCCAACTGGGCCAATAACTTGGCCCACCTCCAAATGATTGTAAAAGACCTTAAAGCATCTATTCAAAAACACTTTCGCAAATTTTCAAGGTTATAACTTGATATACGTAGCTTCCAGCCCTTCTTAAGAGTCAAAAAACACGATTTTTTGCCTTTTTTTGACCATAGCAGGCGCAATTTTTGAGTTATCAAAATTTATCAAAAAACAGGT
The DNA here is from genome assembly GCA_950004255.1 of Mesopsocus fuscifrons. Taxonomy (NCBI): domain Eukaryota; kingdom Metazoa; phylum Arthropoda; class Insecta; order Psocodea; family Mesopsocidae; genus Mesopsocus; species Mesopsocus fuscifrons. The sequence continues at coordinate 20,736,971 of OX465376.1, read as the reverse complement.
CCAGATATTTGCATTAGGTACCTACATACCGAATTTGAGCAAAATCGGTCGAACGGTGTGACGTCCAGTTGCGCGACAGACTGACGTACGTACGTACGTCGGACGGACATTTTTTAAAAACCACTTTTTTACTGGTTTTCGAGATACAGCACTTTTCTTGAGGTATGCGATGCTAGCATTTGCAAAACAGGTGCAATAAAAGAAATCAGTGAGAAATTGGGAAATCTGCTTCAAACACTCCCTAGAACATTGTTAGGGCTAGGTACAGGCAAAATTTTGTGTCTTTCCAACCAAGGGTAAACCTTGAAAATGAATCGCCGCTCGCAATGTTAATCTTATGGGCGGCAAAAAATGCATCGTCAGGTATAGCGGACCCTTAACAACAGATCCAGAATACACCTTCAGGAAAAATATCGACTAGACTGGGCTAGAACCAAGGTCCTTCTGCTTCATTGAGTCAGCACAAAATGGCGGCGAGAGAGTAAGCAATGGCTGACGACTCGATTCGTCTTGGCGGGGTTTTTATCTCAGGTTTAATTGAATCGCTTAATTCAGTTGCGGGTTGCGCGCCACCAACAGCCATCTATTGCGGCCGCGACAGCAATCTGCTGGTTACCCGACCTCCCGTCCGACATCTTTTATTTTCTCGACTGATTTGTCACTTAAAGACATTTTTCCGTTAACGGTATTGAAAAGTTACTGAGTATGAAAGAGACTATTTTTCATCCTTACCAAGGGAGAAATTGCATTTGTTATTTGTTCTGAAATATAATATACTTCTTTAACTGCCAAAATTAACATGCTGTGTTGTGATTTAAGGATCGGTTTATTTCGGACAAATATTTTGTTGAAAAAAATCACTCGATCGTAAGCTCACATCATGGCCTTGTTAATTTAAAAGACATATTATATTTCAGAACATTGAAATTGAAATATCCAATAGTTTCGTCAGGCAACAGGCAACGGAAACAAACACGATTGCGTATTGCGTAGAAGACCAGAACATCAGAAACTCCCTAGAACATTGTTAGGGCTAGGTACAGGAAAAAGTTTGTGTCTTTCCAACCAAGGATAAACCTTGAAAATGAATCGCCGCTCGCAATGTTAATCTTATGGGCGGCAAAAAATGCACCGTCAGGTATAGCGGACCCTTAATGATAAGGCCGAGACAGTAATTCTCCATGTGACGTCAACTATTATTTCGCATAGGTACTGCACCCTCAACACCCTCGTGCGACTGCTCAGCTGAACCGTTCCAGCAGTGCAAACGCAGCTGACACATTATTCAGACGGAAAATCCTCCCGAAGTCGTTGCCTCAGAAATTGAAAATGTTTAAGGACGATAGATTAGCAGCCAACATCACGGAAATGACTTGCTGAAATCGAAAGTATCGAACCGAAATTCCGGTGAAACTTTTCGCTGAGAAGTTCGGGAGTAGCAGCTCAGTTCCTTTTGTTCCCCTCATTTCGGTTTTTTTTTGCCAATGAAAAACAGACCGAGTTCCTTGGTTTCCTCTGTAATCTTCCTCTTCTCCTTTTTCCTTCCCTCTGGTGAGCTCCCTTTTAATTTCAATGCGAAAGCGATCCGTCATTTTGAAATCGATTGCTACCTATTGGTGGTGCTTACAGCCTGTACCCTTGGCCCGAAGGCGCAGTTGTTAATTAAACAAACTTAGGGTGCGTCCCACCATGCCCAGTTAAAATTAAACTGGAGATTTTGTCCGATGTTTACCATGTTAAATTTTACTTTTAAGTTAAATTTAACATGGTAAATCTCCAGTTTAATTTTAACTGGGCATGGTGGGACGCACCCTAATGAGGCTGTTTCATGGTATTGAATTTGGAGAATTCCAGCCGCGATAAAGGATTTCTAAGTGGTGTTGTAGAACCCTGAGTTTTTTCCAAAGGTCTTCTCCCTTCGTAGATATAGCGGGTTGAAAATTTTGATTTCCGGTTTCATAGTTGAGACAGTAGAGTAGCTGTGTCCTTTTCAGACTTTGATATATCGATATCTTTAGTTGATGGCTCCTACAGTTAGCTTACAGTGAGATAGGTAGCAGAAGATGCGGAGCTTAGCAGAAGTAGCCGAAGCTTACGTCACTATTAGTCTTTTCGACGGCTTTTTGAAAATCACCTTAGAGGCCCTAACAATCAAAACGTTTAATTTGTCGACAACCGTTAACTGACAGTTAACTTTTCGGATTGCTTCAAAGATAATTATAACTTTCAGAGCCCTCAGTATTATCCGAATAGAAGGGGGGGGGGGGGGGGGGGTTGATCTAGGGGGATAAAGAGGAGTCGGAAGAATTTGGGGGGGGGGGGGGCGGTAATCCCAGATTTATCTTGCTCTTAATCGAAATGATTGCTTCATTGGCTTCTCCTCTTCACGGAATCTCTTCACCGTTTGAAAATTGGATCCATTGACTAAAATAAAAGTGGCGCGTCAATGGTTGTTAATGACTTCAACGTAGCTTTCTGTTCAAAATGGAAAAAAATCAGTACCTCAGGAAATGATTGAATTACGTAGTCTGATGTCTGATAGCTGACTTGGTTTCTATATTATCGCATTTTAGATTCTGATCACTAAATAAAAAGTTATTACATTCTAAAGCGGCTGGATTTTAGGTTGGTATTATAAAAGTTGAAAATACCGAAAGTGACGTCAACTTTGGCTACTTCTGCTAAGCTCCGCATCTTCTGCTGCCTATCTCATTGTAAGCTAACTGTAGGAACCTGTCATGGCACGAGCGTGGGCGTACCTACCTAGCATTGTATGGGTCAGGGACTTGTTCAAAAATGAAAGACACTTACCAGAGTCGGCAGAAGCACTTATTTATTCAGGTTCAAAAAGCACATGTACACACATTACGGATGGTCAGGATTCTGCTCTATAGCATAAAAATCAATTTCCTTAAATACTATTTCGTACGTGACTTTTGGTGATTAGCTTAATAAAGCTATTCACCCATATTAAGTAAATTCTACTTTCACTTTCTTACGTTAAGTCCATCTGTACGTGCTTATTAAGGTTCTGCTTAATAAAGCTATTTAACCTTAATAAGTAGATTGTACTGTCACTTTCTTACAGTAAGTCCAGTTATACGTGACTTTTTTGGGGTCCAGCTTAATAAAGCTAATTACCCTTAATATGTCAATTTCAAGTTCATTTTCTTACGTTACTTCAGTCGTACGTGCTCATATCAAATTTCACCTGTCTGGCTTGTAATTGAGCGGCTGATCTTTATCGCTAGATGTGGCCTTGATAAAGCACGTACTGCTGATGGACATCTGTAGTGACTCATTGTTCTCCGAAATAAACTTAAGCCTAACACGGGTATCCCCTGCCATGGGTTAGGAAGCATAACATTTGACAAACCAGCAACTAAAGATATCGATATATCAAAGTGTGCCAAGGACACAGCTACTCTACTGTCTCAACTATGAAACCGGAAATCAAAATTATCAACCCGCTATATCTACGAAGGGAGAACACCTTGGGAACAAATTTAGGGTTCTATATAACACCGCTTAGAAGTCCTTTATGGGTAAGAGCAAGCCCAGGACTGAGCAAGATCCGCCAAGGTAAAATCTCGACAACTGTGGAATCGATCTTGCCAACCTCTCAGGGATGTTCAACCAATTGGAAGTGGGGAGGGGGGGGGGGGGGGGGGGGTAACACGTCTAGGGAAAAAGTCAGGTATCCGTCGAGGGTAATGACCAGTGAAACAGGGGGATGCTCACAACGTGCCAAGATCACTAATTTTCCGTTTCTAGCGAATGTACCACAATTTCTTCAGCAATAAAACGATTTCTTATTTCACTCTCTTGAAGGTGTTTCTTCTGAGACCACTTTTAAACATTTTTTCGAACTACCTTAGCAATAAATCAAAAGTACTATTCTTCTACGATGTATGTCTGAAAATCTAAGTAATTCTGTTCGCTGACACTGTTCTGACGCTCGGGACAGATATAATTGTTCGCCGAAGCCAAATGAATTTTGGTGTGATGCCACCAACAGAAAATTGCTGCTACCGTGATTTGAACCCAGGACCTCCGTCGCGCAAGTCTAATACTTCCCCACTAGACCATAGTGAGGAGGCCGCAATTTCTTTTATTAACTGCAAAGAAATTAAATAGTCCAAAAGCAAACAAAAAATGAGAACCCTTTGATTCGACAGCGGCTGAGCGAACTTTCCCCACTTCTGACACTTAATTGTATGTAAGCAGCGTGAAAAAAAAGCTGAGGAAATTTTTTATAATTTCGTTTTCTTCATCGCTGATTTTTTTAAGGTTGGAAATTAAAAATTGTTATGTATTTAAAGCAGTGCACAATGTAATTACTGCGGCAGAATTTATCCAGAGGATAAAAAACTCATTTCCGGATTGACCCAACAGTTTTTTTTTTTTTTCGTTGCCGATAGGGACCTACAGTTTAGAGAAATGTTGTGCGGTGTGGAGCCGATGGGACCGTTTCGTTGTTATAGAGAGAGACTATACTGAATATCAAGTGAGCCCACAGAAAAAGTTCCCTTCTATTATCAAGCTGTGAACTCAGGTTTTAGTTTGAGGGAAGTAAAAAATTCAGAGTTTTTCCCCTAACCTGTAAAGTTAAATGAGTTTGTGTCGAAACAATTGGTTATAAAAGTTTGGGAATATAGGTGTAATATACCAAAAGGTCGATGAGTTGGAATGATGGATGGCAGGAGGAGACGATAAGAGGGGGATAAAAAGTGACAGGTGAAGGGGGGATAGGAGTTATACATACCTAGAAGATATGCAAAGGAAATATACATGCAAGACATACATAGAAGGTAGAAGACGGACTTAGAAATCGCAGAAGGTAGCTCGCAGAAGACAAAGAGAGACTAGGTAGGTTAGAAAATTGGAACAGTTCCGAAATATAGTGTATTTTTTTAATGGCAAGGAAAAAGAGAAATTTTACTCAAGTATACCTACCCATTAAGGGTCCACTGTACCTGACGGTGCATTTTTTGCCGCCCATAATATTAACATTGCGAGCGGCGATTCATTTTCAAGGTTTACCCTTGGTTGGAAAGACACAAAATTTTGCTTGTGCCTAGCCCTAACAATGTTCTAGGGCATCTAGGAAGTGTTCGAAGCAGATTTCCCATTTTTTTACTGGTTTTCGAGATACAGCACTTTTCTTGTGGTATGCGATGCTAGCATTTGCAAAACAGTTGCAATAAAAGAAACCAGTGAGAAATTGGGAAATCTGCTTCGAACACTCCCTAGAACATTGTTAGGGCTAGGTACAGGCAAAATTTTGTGTCTTTCCAACCAAGGGTAAACCTTGAAAATGAATCGCCGCTCGCAATGTTTATCTTATGGGGGGCAAAAAATGCATCGTCAGGTATAGCGTCCTCTTAACGAATTATCCGAATAGTAGACCTAAAAGGTAAACATAACCTAATTATGAATAAATATAACCTAATTTATCTAGAGCAACGCTATATAGAGATAAAGGTGAAAATTTTAAACGCAATGGAATTTAAGTCAAAGTTACTATGAAATCATCAAAAAGAGCAACAGCAGGATGTTTCTTCAACTATTTTGGGTGTGGTTTCTGTCCAACGAGTTAATCAAATTTCGGGAAGGGTGCGGGGGAAGAGTTCGCGGATTTCCAAAATTCTCTTTTCACGATGTGGTTGGGCTTTTCCGCAAATTTAATCTGATCCAGTTTGCGACTTTTCTTTGGAAAAAAGAAGGAAACCTCACAAACTAGACCATCTAAGAACTAACCAACAGTCGCGTTAGTGCACGACGGGGACTTACAGTTTTAGGTGGGTTCCGAACTACCTCGATAGGCATTTTATTTGAGATGCTGAACGTATTAATGGTTAAGAGGACAATATACCTGACGATGCATTTTTTGCCGCCCATAAGACTAACATTGCGAGCGGCGATTCATTTCCAAGGTTTACCCTTGGTTGGAAAGACACAAAATTTTGCCTGTACCTAGCCCTAACAATGTTCTAGGGAGTGTTCGAAGCAGATTTCCCAATTTCTCACTGGTTTCTTTTATTGCAACTGTTTTGCAAATGCTAGCATCGCATACCTCAAGAAAAGTGCTGTATCTCGAAAACCAGTAAAAAAATGGGAAATCTGCTTCGAACACTCCCTAGAACATTGTTAGGGCTAGGTACAGGCAAAATTTTGTGTCTTTCCAACCAAGGGTAAACCTTGAAAATGAATCGCCGCTAGCAATGTTAATCTTATGGGCGGCAAAAAATGCACCGTCAGGTATAGCGGACCCTTAATCCCGATCAGAATTTTTTTTGCTAGGTTCGAGATCGAACTGGTGTGTCCCGGCTCTCAATGTTCCTCTATGGACAATCATCAATAGACCACTTGGCTACAAATATATCTTTCAAATTACCTAAGAAGCATAACATTCTCAAATCTAGAGAAATTCGGATTTGTTCAACGGCCGAAATTAACAGGCTGTGTTGTGATTTTCCAATCGAATTATTTTTGTCAACAAAATAGCTGTCTAAAATCAACCGATTGTTAAAATCACAACACAGCCAGTTAATTTGTGACCTTAAAAAGTCAAATTATATTTCAGAACATTTAAATATCAAATAGTTTCCTCTTATAATGTGCAGAAACACGTAAACAAATATCGAATGTAATACGTTCGGTCTTGAAGTCGGAAGCAATTAATCATACATCTAACATCAACTGTGACATCTAACTTATCTTCAAGCGAGTCTAATGTTAATTTCCGACTTTGGGAATGTCAAATATGAACATGAGAAGTTTCTGAGTTTCCAAGTACTTAACTATTTTCTAAGTGTTTTGGGAGCGAGAAACCACTCAAGAGTGAGACATATTTTATGCATGATAGTCAAGTGATGTGTTCTGCTCTTCTGTCAGCAAAATAGACGATGGGGACCTACAGTTTTAGGTGGGTTCCGAACCACAGAGGTGAATGCCGATGAAAAAAATTTTGATGGTGCACCTCTATAGACAGACATACTCGAGTATCGAGCGAGAGTGGGGGTGGGTTTTCAGCAGTAGGTCCTTAATCTCTGCCAGGGCCCATCCCCATAATGGCGTTGGAGCCCCAAATTGGATGTACTAACCAGGCACATAAAAATTATTCATCCCCTCACTAACGGCTTCCTTAATCTCAAAAAAGGGCTAAAAACTTTTTAACGTCTGATGCTACTCCACACTTTTTTTCCCGGTTGAAAATTTTGAGTTTTTGGGGAACACTTCCATCCTGACCCACCTAAAACTGTAAGTCCCCTTCGAGCACTAACACGATGGGTGGGGAGCTGGCCAGGGGTTAAGCACTCCAGAGATTGCCTGAGATTGCGTAAAGATTTCCAAAGATTTCCTGAGATTCTCAACGAGATTCGTGGAAAGATGCACCCCGAAGGGGGGAGATTTCATGAAGATTTCCTGAGATTCCCAACTAGATTCCTGGATTGGTAAACCCCTAGGAGCTAGTATTAAGTAATGCTACCCGAATGATGGATAATTCTTGAATGGTCTAGTTGCCGGGCTTGAAAGTCCCATATTAAATCTTCACCCTAATCTGCCTGTCTTTACGGGATCCCCTTAATAGTGGTGGAAAAGTCATAGAGTTAACCCGACAGGTAATATTCTATCATTAATCATACGGTCTCCCCTTAAGATTGATGTTGTTGTAGCAGTATTAAATTTTCTTAATGGCTTTCTTCACCTTTGAAAACTTGGGAGGGAGTCTCCTCAAAAGAAATTAATAGAAATGAACTGTTCTATGCCTTTCACCTTTTCATCTTTTCATCTTTGTTTATCTCTTTGTGCCTAATAATTTGGTAGAAAAAAATACAGTATTCCACATCACAAGCCCAAGTTACCTTTACCCTTTGGAAATAAATGTTTAGCTTTGGATGATATCACGGGTAAAGAACTGTGATTAAGTTGCAGAGTTAATGGTCAATAAAAAGTAATAATGATATAAAATAAATAAATGCCTGAGGTGAAGGTCACAATATTGTTTAATTAAAGGAAATCACGGACTGCCTCGACTTTCCTGGATTTCCGGTTAGAAATTTTAAATGTAAAGGCTCGCTCCCAGCAGTGAACTAGTTATTATGAAATTTCGCGGTCAACTTCAGAATTTGAGACAAAAAATTCGCTTGAATGTCTGGAACAGAATTTTTAATTTTTAGGTATTTAAGGCCGAACATCTATTCGCTATTTGTTTACTTTATTCCTGGGCACTTTATTGGGATTTTTACGGCCGAAATTAACATGCAGGCTGTTTTGATTTTTGTCACTAAAAAATTTGTCCGAAATTAACCGATCGTCAAACCCAGTCCATTAATTTCGTACGTTGTCGTTAACAGGACATATTATATTTCAGAACATTTAAATATCCAGTAAAAAACGTTAAGAAAAGAAAATGAATCTACGTATATTCCTTCTTAAATATGCAGAGAGATGCAGAATAGCATTATCTCCAATAACATCTTTCGCCCATTTTTAAACAAATATCGGATTTTTTTTAGTTTTCAGTCCATTTACTTTTCCATTGCATAAAGTGGAAAATGATCGAAAAATGGAGTATTTGAACTTCTCTTGAAAGGCATAATGCCTGTGATGGCTTATTTCCGGCCCTTCCACCCAACGTTTTATCATTTCATTTATTTTTCATTCACCTAAATCGAAAAGTAAGAAATCTTCGGATTTTTTGAATTTTTTACCTCTGAGTGAGAAAGTATTCTGGAGACTTTTATGGTGGATGTAATTTTTTTAATGCTATCGAACTTTTCCTTCATCTCTGATATGTTCAGTAGCTCAACTAAAATGTACTGTGGTGGTAGGGAACCCATCTAAAACTGTAGGTCCCCATCGTGCGTTGCAGCTGGATGGATGAGTAAAACTCTGCCCCAAATAGCAAGAGACTCTTAGCCTAGTTTTTCCATCTCAAACAACAATTACAAAAGAAAGAATACCTATGGCATGTCGAGTAGCTCTTTTTCATTGCGATGTGTCTGTAACAATAGACTCCATCTGCACTTTGTTCTAAAAGGAAGAAAGCTGGAATATCTTTGGCTTTGCTTTCCTCTCCAGTTGAATGCAAGCTGTCTGCTGAAGCGTCTTCGTTTGCATTGGCTAGATTTCTTAACAGCTCGAACAACAATAGCTCGTCTTGGGCTATAAAGGTAGCTTTCAGTGATAGAACCAACTTTAGCGCAGACCTGTCTATCCATCTCTTATAGACACTTTGTTTGAGAAAGAGACAGTGTTCTTGTCATCTTAATGACAGGCTAAGAAGACTGATGGAGTGTATAAGCAAACTGTTGTTACTGGCCCATCTTGCAAAGTTAAGGTGACCCTATCAGACCCTTCTCTTATACACTAGGACCCTCTTCAACCTGTAATTTAAGAAGACAAGAACACTGTTTATTTCTCAAACAGAGTGTCTGTTATTATATTTAAGGGTCCGCTATACCTGACGGTGCATTTTTTGCCGCCTATAAGATTAACATTGCGAGCGGCGATTCATTTTTAAGGTTTACCCTTGGTTGGAAAGACACAAAATTTTGCCTGTACCAAGCCCTAACAATGTTCTAGGGCAATCTAGGGAGTGTTCGAAGCAGATTTCCCATTTTTACTTTCTCGCTAGCCATATATGGCGAGAAAGTATTGTTTTCGTGCAAAATTTCGCAATTGAGATTTTGGGTTTCCCATGATCCTGGGGGTCCCCTGAGTCCAAAAAAGTGGTTTCTGGAAAAAGTCTGTCCGTCCGTCCGTCCGTCCGTCCGTCCGTCCGTCCGTCAGTCAGTCCGTGCAGTGCTCTAGCGCCTATACCGTTCATCCGATTTTGATGAAATTTTATATGGACCTGTCTAAAATCACTGCCGAGGGGCATTTTCAAGGATTTTTTGATTGGTCAAAAATTGCGGCCGCTATTGTCAAAAAACCGCCAAAATAATTCAAAAATCGTGTTTTTGGTTACTTAGACAAGCGCCGACGGTACACTTTTCAATCTATAACACTGAAAATTGGTATGTGTGTTGACAAATAGATGCTTCGAGGTCATTTTCAACTAAAATTGAATTGGTTGAAAATTACGGCCGTTCTGGACCAAAGTTCGATCGTTTCGGCGCCATTCACATTTATTGACCGATTGTCATGAAATTTGGTAAATTTGTGTAGAACCATGTAACTTAAACATCTGTCGAAGAGAATTTTGTTATCTTCAAAATTACGGCCGTTTTTGTCAAAAAAGTGTCGAAAATGAGTTGAGAATGAGAAACCACGTTTTTGAATGGTCGGAACGCATTTGGGACTACAGTAATAAAATGAAAGACGTGAGATTTGGTATGAGTGATCTCAAATGCTCGTGGGTCAATTTCAACCGATTTCCGATTGCTTAAAAATTACGCCCGCAAAAAAATCTCAAAAAACCCAAAAAAAAAAATCATTCTGGGCGAGAAAGTTAAGTGCGACTGTTGTCGGACCCTTTATTTTACTGGTTTTCGAGATACAGCACTTTTCTTGAGGTATGCGATACAAGCATTTGCAAAACAGTTGCAATAAAAGAAACCAGTGAGAAATTGGGAAATCTGCTTCGAACACTCCCTAGAACATTGTTAGGGCTAGGTACAGGCAAAATTTTGTGTCTTTCCAACCAAGGGTAAACCTTGAAAATGAATCGCCGCTCGCAATGTTAATCTTATGGGAGGCAAAAAATGCACCGTCAGGTATAGCGTCCTCTTAAGGACATAAGTACCCAACGTTCTCCAAAAGAGGGGCAGGAAAACGTCAACAGCATTGTGTTGCCAGGCTTACGTCACCAGCTTGAGATAGCTTATTTTTTATTTCGAAACGGATGATAAAACCGCAAAGCTCAAAGAAATTTATCGCGATTCCGAAATTCTCTTTCGATCTTGAAATCCGGCACGAGGGGGGTGGGGGGGGGGGGGGGGGGGTTAGGGTACTATCTGGGTCGGGGTCATTCTCGACAGGAAAAGGGACCTCACATTTTTAATCTAATGATGTTAGGACGCCTTTTCTGAAATACGTTTTCCTGCCTCCGTCATTTCTTTCCGGTTTCCAAGAGATATATAGACTCGGCCCATTTTGGGAAGTTCCCGTAGATATTTCGAGATATAAACTGGATTTTTGCTACCCCCAACCAGAGCCTGGTCTACTGGGAAAACTTTAGAAACTTACGGGTTCGAATCACGGCGTTATTAATATTTTTCATCTCAAAGTATTTTGGTATACAGACCACCCTTGGCCCAAAGACACAGTTGTTAATTAAGGGTCCGCTATACCTGACGGTGCATTTTTTGCCGCCCATAAGATTAACATTGCGAGCGGCGATTCATTTTCAAGGTTTACCCTTGGTTGGAAAGACAAAAAATTTTGCCTGTACCTAGCCCTAACAATGTTCTAGGGAGTGTTTGAAGCAGATTTCCCATTTTTTTTACTGGTTTTCGAGATACATCACTTTTCTTGAGGTATTTGACGCTAGCATTTGCAAAACAGTTAGAATAAAAGAAACCAGTGAGAAATTGGGAGATCTGCTTCGAACGCTCCCTAGAACATTGTTAGGGCTAGGTACAGGCAAAATTTTGTGTCTTTCCAACCAAGGGTAAACCTTGACAATGAATTGCCGCTCGCAATGTTAATCTTATGAGCGGCAAAAAATGCACCGTCAGGTATAGCGGACCCTTAAACAAGCTGATTTTGTTTGAAAAACGAAAATAATATTTGGTGTGAGGTGTGACATCATTGCTACCAACAGAAAATCGATAGCACCAGGATTCGAACCCAGGACCTCAGCCGTGCGAGTGGAGTGTTTTCTCGCTAGACCACAGTGAGGTCGCGTCAAAAAGTGATAAAGTATCCCTTATAACAGGCACGTACTAATTATTTGATAGAAGACTTTGAAGAAAGAGAATTCGCCGAATGGTTAATGAGGCAGGGAACATATGGACTTGGAAGAAAAGTGGTGGGGCGCTCAAATTCCAACTCATCTAAAGTAATAAACTTTTAAGCTCACGGAGTCGAGAATGCTTGCGCTATTACCGTTCTTTAAAAGGGGGTGGCACCCACAAATTTATAGTAAGGGAACCCATTTTCTTAACGTGGGCTGACTAGTATGTTGCACACCCATAAAATTCCTTCCCAGCTCCTTGCCCTTTTCCAAGCACTTACCCTGAACCTTCAGCTACTTTTGCCCCTGGCCCCAGCCATTTCGAAATTGCTTGCGATTTTCGATGCTTTCCAGTGATTTAGTTGATACAGGTCACTGCAATCGCGCTCGATATCGTAGCCGAACATAGCGAAATCAAATAAGAATTTTCCTGCACTTATGGCGATTTCACTAAAGTGGAATTTTTCACATTTAAGACCAAACATACATTCGCTATTAGTTTACGTTTTTTCTGCACCCTTTCTGAGGAAACTACTGGATATTTGGTTGTTCTGAAATATAATATGTCTTTTTTACGGCCGAAATTAGCAGGCTGTATTGTGATTTTATGATCGAGTGATCTTGTTTTGGACAATGAAAAATTTGTCCGAAATTAACTGATCGTAAAATTACGACTCTGGCTTTTGACACGTCATTTGAACATTTACATTCGTTGGTTTTTACAATTCTTTATTATTTATTTATTGCAAAGAAGCAGTTTATTATCAGTTTGCTTAGTAATTATTTTTCAAAAATTTATTAACCAGTGGACATAATGAAAAAAAGTAAGTAAAACATTCTTCTACATCAAAATCGCATTACAAAATCAAGTTCTTCCTTTAAACAAACGTTAACGAACCCCAAAGTGAAGGAAAACATCCAGCAGATGATTTCCTGTTGTCGGGAAGTGAGTTTCCCTGTAGGTTTAGTTAGTAAGAAATAGTTGAGAATATAGAGAAGTAGTGGAAGTGGTGATAAGATAATTGCTTTGATTAGTTGGGGAAATTCGAGGAGACTGTTTTCCCGTTCTTCCCACGTTCCTTTGATTGGATTTCAAGTGTTTCTATCTTGTTTTCCACTCCTAAGACTGTTTCATCAAACCTTTTGTTAGTTTTACTCTCAATACAGTCACTAAATGAGCTTGTAGCATGCTATCGAATTCGGAGAATCTGCACATCAGCCGCAATAAAGGACTTCTAAGCGGTTTTGCAGAACCCTAAATTTGTTCAAAAGGTCTTCTCCCTTCGCAGATTTAGCAGATTGAAAATTTTGATTTCCGGTTTCATAGTTGAGGCAGTAGAGTAGCTGTGTCCTTGTCGGACTTTGATATATCGATATCTTTAGTTGATGGTTCCTACAGTTAGCTTACAGTGAGATAGGCAGCAGAAGATGCGGAGCATAGCAGAAGTAGCCAAAGCTTACGTCACCTTCGGTATTTTCACCTCCTATAGTCATTCTGACTAAATTACCTACCAGTTGTTCAAATCATACCCAGTTTATGAGAAAAATGTTTCTCTTCTGTTTCAGAATTCAGTGAACGTGAAACGGTTAACGACTGAGGTAAGTTTAATTTTTAGGAGTCACAGTCACAGGATCTATGTGTAAGTTATAAAAATTAACCAGAGGTTATACCTATACCATTGAACTACACAGGATCTCTCATTATATAGTCCTCTAAAAGTTCACTATAGCGTTATCCTTCCATTATCTTGACGTTAGCTTATGGATCGATTATCAAGCCAATAGAGATATAACGTGAACTATAAATTATTGTAACAAGAACTTCATATTTTGAAGTTTAGTAATCAAAGTAAATGTCGTGCCGTTAGTTTAGGTTTGAAAATTATAGTTAATTGGAAATTTATTTTTTCAATAAGAAACTAGTGAAAGAAATCCTAACGTTCTCTACAAATATTAGACAAGCTTTATTCACTACAAAGTTCCGTTATTAATTTCAACGGTTTTTGAACACGGGAACGCAAATTAGAACCACTAAAATCCAATTTTACTAATTTGGAAGATATCGTCCACATTTTCGACACTTTCCAAACCGAATTCTGTGCTGGTAAGCCTCCATTGGGACTCGACACTACAATAAACACTGACGCACGTTCTCGCCCCCCCCCCCCCCCCCAGGGGCCTAGGGGGTACTCAGGGGGGAAATTGGGTAGGTGGTTATTTCACAGGTACGAGGGAAGGTGAGAAGCCAAATTACTGTTTACTGTTCATTTGTATTCTCCTCACCAAGATACAATTCCAATGCCTTTAATAGGTGGGGTTGTAATTGAGGGGTTGAATCCTAGGGAGCGGATTTAGTGGGGTAGATGAGGAAGAGGACCTGGCCTGCACCGGCTGGGGGAGAACCCGACTGGAGAGATCACCTTCTTAGGTACAGAGGTCGCCAGAAAAGTGGGATCATGTATAGTAATGCCAGATGAATGATAAATATCAAGCAGTGGCATTCCTTGTTCTTGTTCTTGCACAGCAATTCCTGTCCTTGTAGAGCGAGTCTTGTTCTTTTTTTTGCACAGCGAGTCTTGTTCTTGTTCTTCCACGGCAATTCTAGTTCTTGTTCTTGCTCCTTCTCTTGTTGTCTTCTAAGAAGAACTAGAGCGGTAGCGAGACGGGCATTTGAATAGGCCGAACCCAAGGAAAGAAATTCGGTTGAGAATTTCCTTGGTAAAGGGACGCGAAGGTAAACATCCCTTGGCGAAGATTATACCGTTGAGTGCGTACCTGCGAAAGATTCTGGGGAGGTAGGGGGTAGGTAGCTTCAGCCCTTAAGCCTCTTCTAACGCACTCGACTACGAAATTGCCCCTTCCCAATTTCTCTCCATGTTTACTCAGCAGCGAAATCTTTTTGGACGAACTTACAGACATCGAGAAGTTTCCTAGGATTCACGCTATTTTTGTGAATTTTCCATGAGAGCTTTACTTGTTGTACCTGAACTTATTTAAGTACTTAATAAGGATCATAAAATCACAACACAGCCTGTTAATTTCGGCCCGTAAAAAGACATATTATATTTCAGAACATTTAAACATCCAATAGTTTCCTCATAAAGTGTGCCGAAAAAACGGATATTGGTGGCTATTGTTGCGGCTAGACAGACGTCCTCCTTTTGTTTTGGTTGGAGACCAATATGAATAAACTTTTCTCTCACAAAGTCAATATAGCGTATTAATCATTCAAGTATTGGCCTGATTGATATGGGTTGAATAAAAACAAGGAAACTCCATTTGACCGCTACTGAATGATTAAGAGGGTCAAATCTTACCCTGCCCGGTTTTTTCCGAAAAAAACCGGGATACAGCGTCAATCCGGTTCGAACCCGAAACAATCGAAAGTTTTTTTGATATATTTCGCATGTCAAGGGAAATTTTCGGAATCCGCTGGAAACTGTTGGTCCTCATCGTGTGCTATCTGTCACCTATCTGGTTGACTCCTCGATGCTATCGACGGGACAAAAAGAATGGACTTTTCGTGATTCGATCGTTCTGAAATTTCTCTCGCTGGACTCAAGAGCTAATCTCACGTCGTGGATCTCTTGTCTAGATTAAGATGTATCTACTTGCGCCATATCAGATTACTGGATAGGTTTCACTTTTATATTTATTGTTTGATATGTTAAGTGGGTAACATCGACTGTGTAAGTGAAAGGAGTTCTATCAAACTAAGTTCTAATCTCATCTTAGTGAGATTTTTCCTTTGGGATCATACCCGGTACCTGACTAGGGGAAAACTCACCCCCTGGTGTATATTATGCTTACGCCCTGATTCGAACTTCGAACCCGAACACGAACCCCTCGAATGCTTAGCCAATGACGTAACTGAGAGTCCCCGAAGGTCTGTATACTTGTTTCAGTGTTATCTCCTTCGTATAAAGATAAACAAACATAACGGATTGGGTAAGGAGTAAATATGTGTGCGTTCCCTTCCTTCTACCCTATTCTTTTGTTTTTTACGACCACTTTCTGAGGACAATAAACTCTTTTGTTTCCTTGCTTCCCCCATCCTTTCTCACAGATGCTATTTATGGGCTGCTGAAAACTTTCCGACTTGATTAACTGCAATCATGAACCGGTTCAACTCACAGTCAATATTTTTTAATAATCCCACTTCGAAAATCTGTAACCTCAGGAAATGATTGGATTATGTAGTCTGATGGCTGACTTGGTTTCTATATTATCAAAATTTAGGTCCTGACCTCTAAATGAAAAGTTTTACACTCTAAAGCAGGGGCGTCATTTCAGTTTTTCTTGGGGGGGGCAAGTAGTGACTATACTTAGGGTGCGTCCCACCATACTCGGTTAGCATTAAACTCCAGTTAAATTCCAATTATTGCACGGTAAAAACTGACTTTAACTGGAGTTCAACGCGCAACCGCGAGGAAGCAATCACCTTGCGAGCGAGCGAAGCGAGCGAGCCGAAAATTTCTCTGATCTCTGTAAAATCTCCATATTTTGCAGAAAGAACTTTAAATTCACTAATTATTTATTACGTTGGAAATTTTAGTAGGCCCCTTCAGAGCGTATATAGGCCCCAAGCCGTAGCTTATTTAGCTTAACGGTTAATCCAGCACTGTTCGCAAGGAATTGTCCCCGGTTTAACGTAATTTTTTGCCTACACCTAACAGCCTTTCCACATGCAATCGAGCGCCGTATACAATATTCGGCAGAGTTTTCCCTTTAAAATACCATCCATGGTCTCTACTGGATGTAACTCATGGGTAGGTATATAAATCATCCAAATTATTATTTTATTTTTTTACGTTTTTCACTGAAAATGTAATTTTTGAATTCGTTCTTGGGGGGGGCAACAGCCTTCTTGGGGGGGGGCAACAGCCCTCTTGGGGGGGTCAAGTGCCCCCCCCCCCCCCCCCCCCCAAGAGGGCCAAATGACGCCCCTGCTCTAAAGTGACCGAATTTTAGGTTGGTATAGGAGGTGAAAATACCGAAAGTGACGTCAGCTTTGGCTACTTCTGCTAAGCTCCGCATCTTCTGCTACCTATCTCACTGTAAGCTAACTGTAGGAATCATCAACTAAAGATGTCGATCCATCAAAGTCTGACAAGGACACAGCTACTCTACTGTCTCAACTATGAAACCGGAAATCAAAATTTTCAACCCGCTATATCTACGATGGGAGAAGGCCATTGGAACATATTTAGAGTTCTACAACACCGCTTAAAAGTCCATTATCATCTACCTACATCAAAAGTTTGGCGAAAGGAGCCAGGTTCTAGTCCTGAACTGTTGAAAATTTTCCCGGTGAATTGGGCCCGGCCTGGGAATCCCAGCTGGGGGAAATCTAGACTGTCGGTCGTGATTCTGACTAAATCACCCCCTTGTGTGTAGAGGTGACGAAAGGTGCCACCCTGTACCTCACTAGTGCTATAGCACGCCAACAGGCGTTAAAAATTACAAAATTATTTTTACCATTATTTCGCAAATTATGTTTTTCAACAACTTCGCACGTGGGGGGAGGCAGGAAAATGGCGTCTGGACAAAGCGGCACGAAATGATTAATTTCCGTGCTGGAAAATGAGTTTTCCTTTTTATTTTCGCGGGCATCATGCACAGCCTTCTTCTTTTATCGTTCCGCAAATTGACTCAAAGTGTATTATGTATATTACGCCTGGCGCCCGCTTTCGGCTAATAATGAATATTGGAGGTAGAAAGAAAATACATACAACTTTTTTATTGTAAATGGACTTTGTATTACCACCGAACATATACGTTCGCTTTATTTGTTTATGTTTTTTCTGAATACTTTATGAGGAAACTTTTGGATATAAGTGTTCTGAAATATAATATAATATAATATGTCTCTTTAACGGCCGAAATAAATAGGCTATGTTGTGATATTACGATCGGGGACCTACAGTTTTAGTTGGGCCCCAAACCACTATATATAGCCTCGATATGCATGACATGCTGAAGTTATCAGAGGTGAATGCCGCCGGTCAGAAAAATTATGATAGGATAGGGATCGAACCCTGGTTTGAAACCTGTCACTCCAGCACTCTACACCCTGAACCACTTTAACCACTCTAAACTATCGAACCTTCCAGATGGTGACACGTGCACTTTCGCTTGGCTGATCACGATGTCATTTGCGTGACCACCTTTTAAATAGAATGACTTGGGCTTTTTTAATCTTCATCTGTTTGATCCCCATCAACTCTAAGTGGGCCCTTGAGTTCTCCAAGGATTGTCAAACGTCTTCACAAAAATCAGAATTTGCGCAATGACTTCGCATATTTCATATGTAGGTTAAGTTAAGCTCTGGTTAAGTAAGTGGTTTTTGTGTTTTCGTTTTATTTCTATAGACCAGGAGGTGTATTCCCTTTCTCGAACGCCAGCAAACCCACCCAACTAACACCTTCAAAATTTATTGTAAGAAGATAAGGCACGCCATTACGCAATATACGGAGAACAGTTCTTCTTACAATGAATTTTGAAGGTGTTAGTTGGGTGGGTTTGCTGGTGTTCGAGAAAGGGAATACACCTGCTGGAGCCCTATTATGGATCTTTTAAACACGCGTGATCACGCAGTTATCACGAAAACATAGGGAAAATGTCATTGCAAATGTTTATCACGCGGTTATCACGCGTGATAAAAAGTTCCGTAATAGAGCTGCAGTATGATGAATTGGTCGAAACATGTGTTGTATAGGTATAATAGGGCAATGTTGTCTGAAAGAGGTCGTCCATCTAGACGCCCTGCCGGCCAAGACGTACGATATCCTTGAAAAGATTCTTAAGGCCAAACACACACTCTCCATTTGTTTACGTTTTTTCTGTACACTTTATGAGGAAAATATGAGATTTATATTATGTCTTTTTAACGACCGAAATTGATTAGCTGAGTGATTTTTCTCTAAAAAAAATTCGTCTGTAATTAACCAATCGTAAAATCACCACACCCTGTGTTAATTTCGGCCGTTAAAAAGACATATCATATTTCAGAACATTTAAATATCCAATAGTAACCTCATAAAATGTGCAGAAAAAAACGTAAATGCGACTACATAAACCCGTTGATTTCAATTTCAATTTCGCTGTCTATAGTGACGTCACAGGATATACACCCCTCTTAAATAAAAGTCTCATTGGAGCATAATAACCCTGGAGGGATAAGAAGGAGAAAAATATATCTGAACTTAAAAATAATTGAAAATGGTAATTTGTTATTCTTTGTGCAGGATGAATACAAATTAACAAGGAATCCCTCAGCACCATTTTGCTTCACTCAAAATTCTTCTTCTCATTCTTTTCGGATTTCGCTGCTGTTGCAACTGAGAACTTTTTTGAAACACTTGGGGACAAGTCTGGCAGAAACAGAAACTTTTTTGGTATTTACTTATCTCACTGTTTAAAACTTTTCTAGTGCAGCTACATTAGATATGCACTACTGGCTTCATTATAAATTCCCATCTTTGCTAGCCGTGCTAGGGCAGTGAGCTCTGAAATAAGACGACCCAGGGTCGAACCCAGACTTGTACAGAATTTTTCCCGGTTCGTAAAAGACTTTACAAAGTACCTTACATTATATATTTTTATTGAATTAAGAAGACTAATTTTTACGATAATATGAGAAAAAGTGCTTTGATTTGGTTCAGGTGAAACAAACATCACTCCCATGTCCCCTTAACACTACAAGAGCATGCCTTGGTGCTTTTTGAGAAAATCCAGACATTTCGCTAATTTTTGCAACGAGGTCTTGAGTTAACTTGATCGGCCGGTCTCTGCTTTCCCCGCTTCAAGCGATAATTAACTTGTTTGATCAGAGTCTATTCAGTCCGACACCGTGCTATTCCATTTTCAAAGCTGGCGCTTGCAATAGGTTTCTTTCCTCTGCGTGCTGTTACGATTAGAAACCCATTTTCTGCAATTTTAATAAGACTAACAGGGGAGCTTATATATAAAGAGAGAAAAAAAAGTGTTCCATATAATTTCTAATTTCTATTTTTTAGCTATTTTTGTGGGCGAAATAGCACAGGTGCCAAATAAAATGCTTAAGAAAGTCATTTTCAAACCGTATTTTCACCCCCTTAACGGCCACCATACATTCTCGACGAACTCCGCCAAAACCACTGTGCGAGAGTAAATATTCGACAAAACTAATGTTTACATATGAGTACAACCGGAGACTGGTAATTGCAATATCGTATGGATTGTGTCTACACTAAAAGCTAAACATAGTGTGCTATTTGAACGTGAAACGAACGAGTAAAAGTAGGACACTATGTTAAGCTTTTACAGGAGAAAAGTAGAGAAATGCTGTTGAAATTACCCATTCCGGAAGTGAAATAAAAATTGCCAAAATGCAACATGGCTACGGTAAATAGTACAAACATTTATCAAGCTTTTCTACTAAATGTGACGATAAAATCATACTGTTTTAGTTCGAATCGTTACAAAAAAATATTTCGCGTGAGGTAGTGTTGTGTTTTCGCGATCTGTCAAAAAACATGTGGACTGGTAGTTGACTGTTTAAAATCGCTCCTGTGGGCTTATTACTCCATTTCATGCAAAAATACAACACTACCTCACGACAAAGAGTCTCAGGTTTACATCCCCCTATAAACATTTTCCACTCGCCCTGTAACTTCGGAGTAGGGCTTGAAGTACTTAGCATTGCGAACCAAGTACATGTAGTCGAAAATAGCGAATGTATATTCAGCCTTAAACCCAGCAGAAAAATATGTATCTACTCAGGAGATTTCTATGGTTCTGAAATACTTAAAAAAAACATTCTTAGAAATTATTGGAGGAAAATCTATTTTTTAATATTTTTCTTTGCTTGGAAATGCATCATTATATATTTGTTTCATTGCCTTAAGTCTGTTAGGAGGGCCAGGAGTGGGTCACAGGGTGCTACCTTTCAAGACATCTGTACACACGGGGGTTATTTGGTGAGAATCACGACCTACAGTCATCCCTTAGGCATCAGCCATCCTGGGACCTCCCCTGGCACATCACAAACTTTTCTTAAAATCGCTTCGAGCCTCCCGTTCATTAACTTGTCAATAAAGGCATACTTGCAAAATCCTTGATTGCAATTAGGTGTTTACCCCGAAGAGAAGGCAATAAAGACATTAAAAGGGGTGGAAGATAGGGGATGAAAGGCTTGAGGAGAAGGAAGGGGAGTTACCTTTGTTAAAAGGTGTAATAGCTTACCATCATTAAGGGAGCGAAGGAAGTTAAAAAGGCTCTTGCTTCTATATTGGAGGGAAATAGCACATTGTTCACTGATACTTCGGGAAATTACAACCTCTCTTTGAAAGGTTTTACCGGCAAAAATTTCGAAAATCTCTCTTGAGTATAGCTATTGTCTTTGAAGCTTACGTACTCTACGTTCTCTCTGTTTTCAATCACTATCTACTGACGTACGGTGCAAGAATAAGAACAAGATGTGCTATTTATTGTTCTTTCTACTGCTCTGCAAGTTTTGCTCGTTTCATGGAGAAGAAATCCTTCTTGTTCTTGTTCTTGCATTTTCTTCCAGCCACACTGAATGTTCATAAGATAATTAGATAAGATCGAGGGGGAAAATCAGTCCAGACAATAATTGCCAAAGCAAAGGTACCTGCTGCTACTTCCCACTTAGGCACGCGATTCGAAATTTCAAAGTACCCAGCATGATGACCTTCAATTTGGTCAGCAAGAAATCTTATTTTTCGAGCAAACGGATGAAGGAACAGGGGGTGACGGGCAACGGCGTGGAAGGGGCAAATGGGGGATGGAGTTTTGGTTCGTCAGGAAGCGACAATGTCTTCCTAAGGGCGAGGGGGGGAACTGTCCAATCCCCCTCCAAAAAGCCTCCCCCCAATTGTCATCCCCAGCCGACCCCTACCCATTGTCAGCGATAAGACAGACGCAATAACCAAAAACCCTGACTTCTTTTCTGAATTGCCCTTCATATCCTGTGTGAGGGTCCAAGCAAGAAGGGGAAGGGATGATTCCCCCCCCCCCATACGATAATTCGGCCATCTTTGTCAACTGTCAATAATAGCGGGGGAAGTGACAAAAGAATAAGAAGCAGGCAATATATATTTTCATTATATTTTTTCAAGCCGTGAGATGGGTTTTTTGAAGTGTGTAGACTAAATGCTGTTTCTTTGTGCGGAAACTTTTGGATATATTTAGGTATAAATGTTCTGAAATATAATATGTCTTTTAACGTCAGGTTATGTTGTGATTTTATATTTCAGAACATATAAATATCCAAAGTTCCCTCAAAAGTGTGTCGTTATATAAAATTCATCTAAAAAATTTTTACTAGGAATTTTTTGATAATTTGGCAACCCCTACCTGGCTCAAATATAAATATATCTAAGTATATACGGATACAATAGATCCGTGTCTACCGATTAAATATCTCGAAAATGTTCGCGTATGGCGTTGTCCTGTAAATGTCAAGAACGATTCACGGTTAGATCCTGAATTTGGAAAGGTTCCAGCCTTGTGCCCCCTAAACCTTCCTCTTCTCTACGGCAAACTTGGCATTTTCCCAGCTCGAGTCATTTTCCCGTATTTAATTGCATACCGATTATATTACTTACTGCCATTTTCCTTTGAAATGTTAATGTACTACTGACCTCCATTTAAAATTATAGGCAGTTATTTAGCCTTTTGAGGTCTGTATGGTCTCCTAATGACGTATATTGCTTCAAATATAAGTGGTACCTTCGGGAAGTTTATTCTGTATCAATATGCATGGCAGTGCATGCAGCCAAGTTTCACAGCGTCACAAAGCCTCGAGCACTGCCAGCATGTTATAAAGGAACCAGAGTTGGACAATTTCATGCCCTCTACAGGAGGCTAGGGAGCGGAGCTCGAAAAGCGGGTACCGTTTTCCTGTAGTAGGGTCACAAGGGACCTTCTAAATAAAGTTTCAGAACATATCATTATCCTGTTGTTTCCTCAGAAAGTATTGATACAAAACGTCAACAAATAGCATTGTTTGTACAGTCCTCCTTTCACTATTGCCTCAATAAACAATAACACAGTCGGTTTTCTCCTGAAAGCACCGCCTCTGAATGATAATTGGGATAGTGCTATGGCGTCTCAATGGTGGAGGCAGTTGATGAGCACTGCTGATTCCCACTTTCAGTTATCTAGGAGAAAGCGAATGCGGGGGGAGGGGGAGCCTATTCCCACAGATCCATCTCATTTCCTTTGGGGGAGAGGGGGGGGGGGGGGGGGGGGGAATTTGGTATTCAGCAAACGTCCTATCCGTGCATTGACGGGGAGGCCTGAGCGCCAAACTGAGCCAAGACGAGCTACGCATTAATCAAGAACGTGTATACCAAAATTATTTTATTTTCGATAGCCGAGTGGTGTCGATGGTCGACTCTAGAGCCGGGCCACACCGGTTCGATCCCGATCCTACCAAAAAAATTGTTTTGCGAAACGGTGTGGTAGAAATGCATCACCAGCCAAAGCATAACCTTAACCTAATTTGTATAGAACTGCTGAGAATATGAGTCAGCAGAACAGAAAGGAGCAAATTAACGAATAGTGCCTCACCCCTCGTCCGCACCCTTAGCTATCCATGGAACCCCTAAATTTGAACAAAATGAGTCACTGGTGGAGAGTTAGCGGGACATCACAGCGATGTTTGATTCAATTCATTGCTGATTTACTGCTGGCGACCCTTTTATTTCTAGAACAATCCTTGGAAATGATCACCAACTATTGTGGGAATTGATTTTTAGTATGAGTCATCGGAAAGACGTGAGTTCGATTCCGATTCCCATCGAAGTTTTCTGGTGGTTCGGAACCCACCTAAAATTGTCTCATTGTAGATACTCATTGAATGTAGTAAGCGATGGGGACTTATAGTTTTAGGTGGGTTCTGAACCACCACAGCGTCGATATACATTTCCCTAGATCTAGATTTTATATGCTGTTATCTGTAATATAAAATTTATACAGCACTGTACTCCTTTCTTAACCAATCAAAGCTACGAACCGGAAGAAGAAAACATCGTTGAATATTCAATGCACGTAAACTCCGGAAGATGTTATGCGAACATGTTGGTGAATGATTAATTTTTTGCCTTTGTACGTTCCGCAGGTGGAGTACCTAACCTTAAAACTCTTATTAGACTAAAAACAAGTTCATAATAAAGTAAACAGAGTGATACGACGTGGCATGAACCTCTATAGCCAAACCAACTTCAGCTCAGTCTCTATTATCCTAAGAAGGCAGACACTTTGTTTGAGAATTAAACAGTGTTGTTGCGTTCTTAAATAACAGGCTAAGAAGACTGATGGAGTGTATAAGCAAACAGTTGTTACTTGTTGTTACATCTTACAAAGTTAACCGTCTTTTTACTTTCTTGCTAGCCATATATGGCGAGAAAGTGTTGTTTTCGTGCAAAATTTCGAAATTGAGATTTTAGGTTTCCCATGATCCTGGGGGTCCCCTGAGTCCAAAAAAGTGGTTTCTGGAAAAAGTCTGTCGTCCGTCCGTCCGTCCGTCCGTCCGTTCGTGCAGTGCTCTTGAGCCTATACCGTTCACCCGATTTTGATGAAATTTGGTATGGACCTGTCTAAAATCACTGCCGAGACATATATTCAAGGAATTTTTGATTGGTCAAAAATTGCGGCCACTATTGCCAAAAAACCGCCAAAATAATTCAAAAATCGTGTTTTTGGTTAGTGTCGGACAAGCGCCGACGGTACACTTTTCAATCTATAACACTGAAAATTGGTATGTGTGGTATGTGTGTTGACAAATACATGCTTCGAGGTGATTTGCCACTAAAATTGAATTGGTTGAAAATTAAGGCCGTTTTGGACCAAAGTTCGATACTTTCGGCGCCATTCACATTTATTGACCGATTGTCATGAAATTTGGTACGTTTATGTAAAACTACGTAACTTAAACATCTGTCGAACAGAATTTTGTTATCTTCAAAATTACGGCCGTTTTTGTCGAAAAAGTGTTGAAAATGAGTTGAGAATGAGAAACCATGTTTTTGAATGGTCGGAACACATTTGGGAGTACAGTAATAAAATGACAGTCATGAGATTTGGTGTGACTGATCTCAGATAGATGTTCGTGGGTCAGTTTCAACCCATTTCGGATTGAGTGAAAATTACGCCCGCAAAAAAAATTCAAAAAATCTCAAAAAATAAAAAACTAAAATTTCATATGGGACGAGAAAGTTAAGTGCGACTGCTGTCGAACCCTATCAGGCCCTTCTCTTATACACTAGCACCCTCTTCATAGCCTGTTATTTAACTGTTTCTTTCTCAAACAAAGTGTCTGTCTTCTAAGTATAATAGAGACGGATAGACAGGTTACAGTTATTGGGAAGTTAAAAATTATGCCTTTGTCTGTCCTATAAGAAACTGTTCTGACTATTTCCTTCCCTGATTTCAAATCTATATTTTCTATAATATTGTAATATACTAGAGGGAAGATAACTCCGTATCTCACTACGCACAATGTACTTATCTCCATATTATATCTCTACTTATCTTATATCAAAGTAGATTAAGCTTAAGGCAGAGGGAACGTGGAGTGATATCGACAAGATATGAGACGTCACCTACATCACTGAGTCAGCAGCAAGAAAATTCGATAACCTCGGCTCAGCTTCAAAACTAACTTCACGTTTGGAAACCGAACTTTCATCAACATGTCATGAACCTTTTGGATCCTGGTTCTATCCGGAAAGCTCAGACTCTCTGTCTCTATTACCCTAAGAAGGCTTTGTTTGAGAAAGAAACAGTGTTCTTGGCTTCTTAATTAACAGCCTATGAAGAGGGTGCTAGTGTATAAGAGAAGGGTCTGATAGGGTCACCTTACGGAAAACAAGACGGTTAACTTTGTAAGATGGCCCAGTAACAACTGTTTGCTTATACACTCCATCAGTCTTCTTAGCCTGTTATTAAGAAGACATGAACACTGTTTCTTTTTCAAGCAAAGTGTCTGTCTTCTTAGGGTAGTGCTGTCAGCAGAGCGCAAAGGATAACAAAAATAAAACTTAAATTCAGTGTTCTTTCTCTAAAAAAACAAAACCAAATTTCAGCCATTCTGCCAGAATAAAAATGAATGAAAACAATTGACCTTTTGTCAAAAAAATATTCGTCAGTCAAAAGTGCAGTGAACCGGACTGCATTGCAATGTTTGTGCCACGTGCAGGAAAATGACGTGGCAATAGCCAGACTGATGCCACGTCAGGGTGCACTGGGGCAAGTAAGCACCCCCTCAAGCGTGCACACCCCATCGAAATCTGACAGCAGTGCCCCAATATTTGGCTATTGTGTGCTGACTGTCCCGCGCTCAGCTTTTGTCTCACTACTCTCTGCTTTCCTTGGCCATTGTCCGGGTGAGTCAGGGTTAATTCAGTATGAACGGCAGACTGCTGACTGCACCCCGCTTCAGTTAGAGGCCGGGTGTTACCTTCATGCGCAATTGCACTCTTTTAGGCGTAATTTAGGGGTTTGAAGTTTTTGAAACAAAATATGTGGTGCCTCTGCAACTTCTATAGGAGGGTGCTTACCCTGACGGAGACATGGTCTGAGTAGGTCTTTATAACGAATCCTCTTCATATAACGAGCGACCCTGGACTCGTTTTAGAACCCTCTCAATAGCGAATTCTTTCTACAGCCAACAAATTGGCATGGCCGTTGTAGAGAGAGGCTATACTGTGCTTCAAAGCAAATAAATATCCAGCACTTTCCTTTGAAAAGTGTTTTTTGAAAAACGTCAATACTTCCAGAATTTTTTTCACCCTGGAGGCGCCACTGGTTTCCATATGAACCTTTAAAAATGCAAAAAAGCAGTGTCGTACTAATTTTCGTAATCTGACTTAGGCCTGGTGCCTGGTGCTTTCACCCCCCTCCCTTGGGGGCTGTTTTGAGCATCTACGAGTCATTTGCGATCTTAACGATTTCAACTTTTTTTCCTCCCCTAAGTAAACGAGCGGAGGGGATGAAAAGCCTTAATGGATTTTTTATCTTTTCCATAAAAATATATAAATTTATGATGTGCAATTGCTCACCTGAATAAATGAAGAAACTTCAGCCTCGAGCTTTTTTTAGTTAAGGGTGAAAAAAACGTGGCACCAGAAAGGATTTTTCTTTTAATTTTCTGAGGTACCATTGGGGTTTAGATGCGACCCCAGTGGGATATAGGGTTCCAAAATGGATAGTCTCCACGCTCCACGGTGACTTGGTGATACTTGGACATTTTTAAACGGAAAATAAACTTGGCTTCGTAGGGCAGTAGTAGGGCAGAATTTGGTTTTGAATGATGTTCTACGTATTAACCCCTCTCCCTTATTGGATCTGGCCGCAAGGCTCAAACCCCACCCCCTCCCCACCACCCCTAGTCCATAGGTATATATATAGGTATAGGCTTTTCTGTTTGTACCTCAGTTGCCTGATGATGTCGCAAGACGAAACCGGTCGCATTATAGTTTTTCTGTGATACAAGTGCCAAGTTTATTTTCCGTTTAAAAAAATAGGGTTCCACTTGATTTTGTCACAATTAGGCACGACAGTACCGGTTTCCCCCGACCGGCGAAGGCC
The DNA here is from genome assembly GCA_950004255.1 of Mesopsocus fuscifrons. Classification (NCBI taxonomy): domain Eukaryota; kingdom Metazoa; phylum Arthropoda; class Insecta; order Psocodea; family Mesopsocidae; genus Mesopsocus; species Mesopsocus fuscifrons. The sequence continues at coordinate 20,709,469 of OX465376.1, read as the reverse complement.
AGTACTGATTTTTTCCTACCATTACTAAGCATTACATTATATTTTAAAAGAAGTTGCAGTAAAAACACAACAGGGACCGTCCCCCTCATTAAATTGTCTGAATTCATCCCTAATTCAACCCCTCTCCTCCAAAACAATGGCAAAGACTTCTTTTAAAGCCAATTTTCAGACGTTTTCACCCCCTTAAAATAATACACAGGCCTGAGTCACCCTTCAACTCAAAATGTGACAATGCAAGAGGCTCTGCAGTCACGGGGGGGGGGGGGGGGGGGGGGGGGGCAAAAAATAGCGTCTACAATGTTATTGTTCCATTAGCCTCGGGGCTATTGGTGGTAGGGTCGTTCTGTTTGCAAATAATCAATGGCTGCATTGTTTACGTTGCATGATTGCGTAAGGCAACGTTGCCCGTACATACAGTGCATTCTAATGGGGGGAAGGGGGGGGGGGGCAACCTAACACAGTGAAATTTCCTGTCTGCCGGTTACTATCCGCATCAATGCTCACTGATTGCAGGGATTTCTTTTTTTGTGTTTGGGGGTAAAAAATATCAGGGCTGAGCTAGCTGGACCTGCAGTTGGGTTCCAAACCACCACAACCACAGTATAATTTCACTTGAAATGCTGAACATATCGGAGGTGAATGATCAGAAAAATTTTGATGTGATCAGGATAGAAACGGTGTACTCAGCTCCCAGTATTTTTCAAAAGACCATTTGGCTTCCAAGCCTGTTACGTTGTTATTGTTAAAATTGCTAGTGTAAATAAACACTAAGCTCCCTCATTGTCAGAATCTCTAGTTATTTTGATTTGCTGACGGCAAAATTGTGAAGATAATTGAAATAATGTACATTACGTCACTGTACATACTTTCCAATTTCAAATTCCCGAGGTACAGAAAGTTTTGGAATGTTCCTAGGGCAACTAACATAGGCTTAGATGTGTATATAACAGCCTGTTCTAGGATCGATCCTGATCCTACTATAAATTTTCTGATCCAGCAACCAGCTCTGCCAACTGAGCATGATGTTGCTGAAAATTTTTATTTCTGGTTTCATAGTTGAGACAGTAGAGTAGCTGTCTCCTTGTCAGACTTTGATATATCGATATCTTTAGTTGATGGTTCCTACAGTTAGCTTACAGTGAGATTGGTAGCAGAAGATGCGGAGCTTAGCAGAAGTAGCCAAAGCTTACGTCACTTCCGGTATTTTCGCCTTCCGTATATCAACCTAAAATCCGGCCACTTTTTTGCAGTGGTCTGAATCCAAAACTAAAACTAAGTCAGCCATCAGACTACATAGTTTCCTGAGGTACTGATTTTTTCCCATTCTTGTAGAGGTCTAGTCGCTGGAGTCCCCCTCTCTTGGCTAGGAAGTTGGTTCCGAAGTTGGTTCCGAAGCTGAATCTGAAGGATGCCGTCAGCTGCGAATCTGAGGAAACTCAGCCATTCTTTTTCATTTGCCCGCATGAATATTTGAACGGTTTTCGTGTTTGCACGATGATCTCTATGCCCTAGAGGCCCAATTTAATTCTCATGGCTAATGGCTTGTCTGAGTCTTTCCTCTATTTCTCTTCAGTCTCAAAATCAATTTTTTAGTTCTTCTTCAGGCGAAATTGTGTTTATTTCTTGTTAAAACCCCGTTATCTCTTTCTTGCTGGGGTTTTTTGTGGCGTCTACGTAGTCCGGTTTGTTTACTTTTTTCTGCACACTTTATGAGGATAAACTATTAGTTATTTAAATGTTCTGAAATATAATACATCTTTTTGACGGCCGAAATTAACTGGCTTTGTTGTGAATTTAAGTTCGGATATTTTCGGACAGATTTTTGTTGACAAAAATCACTTAATTTCTGCCGTAAAAAAGATATATTATATTTCAGAACATTTAAATATCTAATAGTTGAGTTTTCCCTCAGCCAGTGAAAGGCAGGTGCCAAGATTCACCAGCAGCAAGATTTCTACAGCAAAAATAAGACCAAGTTCTTGTATCGTACGTCACTAGTAGAGATCGGATTTCGTACATTTCAAATACAGAAGTTTCTCAAAAAGGGGGATACAAACCCAAGTTCCATTTCAAGAAGGGGAACTACCCGGGGCGAGGGTGCCGGCCACAAAGGGCCCCATTTGGGTTCCTGCGCCCCGCGGTTCGCCCCTCTGTTGAAGTCTCAGCCCACAGTTTTATTGAAACGTCAACCTTTCTTTCTCCTTCAAGAGGCTTCAATGAATTTTTGGTTTTCTACCTGAGTTGCGTAGATCAAAGAATAAGAAAAAATCTTTATTTTCATCCGGGTCTCTGGGCCAAGAGCCTTTTGATAGTTTGTGTAGGGCTTTCAGAAAGTTCGCCGATTTCATTTTTATGGTAGAGTTATCCATCGTGCTCACGACGGGGACCTACAGTTTTAGGTGGGTTCCGAACCTACACAGAGGTGAATGCCGATTAGAAAAAGTTTGATGGGGTCGGAATCGAGAAAAGAAGCACCTGATCAAAGTCATGCAACGGAACAAGAGCGATAATTATTATATTCAAAATTATTGTTATTATTTCTCAAGCCTGGAGCCATGGATAAAGTTTAGGTCAATGGTACCTGGCTGGCACCTGCCAACACTTAAGATCGCTTTAATCCTATAGCCCTCACCATCCGAGCCTGCTAAGACACAAGTATACCCTCTGACGTCACAATGTCACTATATATAATCTATAATTAGACTCTTGCAGTGGTCCCACTCTATATAACGACCAAGGGAACATGTAAATTTTCTCGGTATAGAGAGGGCTTCGTTATAGAGACTAGAGAGGGAGAACTGTATAATAATGCTGTGGTTTGGGTCATACTTTTGGATCAGCCGTCTCCTGAAGATCAATAGACTTCCTCTTGCATCAAGGGGAACATACAGAGCGTGGCAATTATTTTTCTGAAACTGATTGTTATTTGCCGAGCCCGCGCTTCAGCTTCAACCCTAGACGTCAGTGGCGCCCCAAGGGGGCAATGTCGGAGTCCAGGCCTCTCAAAAAATATAAAAACTAGAGGAAAAAAGTTGAAAATAGCTGAAAGTCAGCTTCGTAGGTAATTTCCGCCGACCACTTTCTCAGAAATTTTTTATTCACCCTGCTCCTTTTGTTTTATCGGAAAATATTATTTGTCCGCGAACATCCAGAAAATATCCCTCTTAATTTAAATATGCACTCTTCAAATATATACATATAGGGAAATTTGCTACCTCCCTTCGTTCTAACAAACCTCCGATTTTAGGTGTTCGCCTATACAACGCTCTCCCGGTTGAAATCTAATCTGAAGAAAGTTTCACGATTTTCAAAAATTTTCTGAAAGCGTATTTACTTTAGCCTCACCTTCCTTAGGAGGGGAAAGGTGAACAAAACGTAGGTATAGTAATAAAATAAAATAAATAAATAAATAATCCTGGTAGATACCTATCTACCTACCTGGTACCTGGTACCTAAACCTAAGTAAGTAGGTATATTATAGGGTTTTCTTACTTAGCGGTTTTTTTGTGTCATATTTTTAACGTCAGAAATTAGTTGGTTAACTTTTGATTTTACGATCAAGTAGGTAATGTTTGTCTTCTGTCATTGAAAACACATATTTTTCAGAACATTCAAAATTCCTCAAAAATGGGAAAAAAATTATTCTGGTGCCACGTTATTTAAACCTTGAGGACGCTATACCTGACGATGCATTTTTTGCCACCCATAAGATTAACATTGTGAGCAGCGTTTCATTTTCAAGGTTTACCCTTGGTTGGAAAGACACAAAATTTTGCCTGTACCCAGCCCTAACAATGTTCTAGGGAGTGTTCGAAGCAGATTTCCCAATCTCTCACTGGTTTCTTTTATTGCAACTGTTTTGCAAATGCTAGCATCACATACCTCAAGAAAAGTGCTGTATCTCGAAAACCAGTAAAAAAATGGGAAATCTGCTTCGAACACTCCCTAGAACATTGTTATAGGGCTAGGTACAGGCAAAATTTTGTGTCTTTCCAACCAAGGGTAAACATTGAAAATGAATCGCCGCTCGCAATGTTAATCTTATGGGCGGCAAAAAATGCATCGTCAGGTATAGCGGACCCTTAAGAACGGGAGTTAGCTTCGCCAGGATTCCTACTGCAATGTCAAGAGTTGAAGAGTCAATGGTCCGATATTGTTGGTGTAAAAATGCCGCCCTGACTGTGTAATGACGGGCGTACAAACGCAGCTGACACCAGATCCAAAAATCAGTCTAATCCTAACTAACACCACTTTTCCCTACAAAAATAAACCCAAAATCACTCTTCAAACACTCACCAACCCCCTTAAAACTACAAAGAAGAAGAAGTCGCCGAAAACACGTTTGAAAAGCGCGCCATTTTAGACTGACTCCAGCTAGTTGCGGCATAGCCCGAGTGGAGCGCTAGTGTAGTTCCGTGGAACTTTAGTTGCTCGGGAAAAGTCAAAGGGGAGGGTTCGATTCTTTGGTTGTCGGTAATTTTAGCTTGCGCTTAGGTTCCTGCACCAGGGTGCCACCTATTTTGAATATTATTTGTTTTATTTGAAGTTTTTCCCTATGCCTTAGTGAGTGTTTACGTAGTTGGGTAAATATTTTCTGATGGTTCGATGTTTCGGTGTCATGTTTTTGGATTTTTGTGCCAGCAGCTTCTGTCGCTCTTCGAGCGGGATTTTGGATATGCCATAAAAAATGTAAGTTCTTTTGGTACCTACCTAGGTATGCTAACCTTACCAGACTCACACCGGTTCGATCCCTATCCTATTGAAAGTTTTCCTGTTCGGCATTCACCTTTGATAGGTAATTTAGTTCCTGACGTTAAAAAGACATGTTATATTTCAGAATAATTAAATACGTCTTCCGCTGTAGCAGGTGTATTTTTCTAACAGAGCCTACTTAACCCTAGGATACCTAGCACCTTAAATTATGAGCTTGATAAGGTCTGATAGTACCTAATGCGGGTTGACAGGTTATTTTGGCCCACGCTGCGTTATTCATCCCGGCAAGGGTACGAATAATCAATGAATAAATTTTGTTTTTGTCGTTCCAACCTTTTGTCAATAAATTACATCTTGATAGGATAAGTAGGTATATTCGGTTAGATTTATTCTCACAGCTTGTTTAAGACAGCGACTGACGTTCAAAACGCATACTCTTACCAACCAACAACCTTTTGGGCCATGGAAATTTGGAGGGAAAATATCGAACCCCCCGCTGGCGTTACACTACCCCCAAACCAAAATTGGGTCGGATTAAAATCACTTACTTCTAATTAAACTTCTGCAGGATTAGGGAATTATCTACACGCCAGACAAGTCACGTGACAGTGTTATGGGTCATCGTCCATTTAATCATCAATAACCATTATACGTTTCTAAATATTTCACGCCTACGACCCCCTTTTAACCCTTAATCATTAATAATCCACCCCATAAGCCGTATGGTAAAAAAAAATCACCCCTCTGTACCACAGATGTTATTTTTTTGCCAGTAGATTTTTCATGGTGATTTCGCTACAGAAGTGACAGGATCAGCTGATCACCGTGATCACTCTTTGTGTGTCAAAAGCTATCGGCTACGGGATCACCCCTTTTAGAGAGCGCGGCTAGCTTATTTTGAATGGGACTCAAAACAACAAACAACAAAGCTCGTGATGTTGTTTTTCCTGCAACAACAGCGAAGGCAAACATTGCCAACAGTATGACTGTAGTTGTTAGTAGGTAGAGGTTAGTAGAATTTTCTCTTTGATGGCGAAAGATTCCCGGCCACCTTGCCGGGTCGTCGTTTTTGATTTTTTTTTTTTTTTTTTTTTTTTTTGGGGGGGGGTAATGCACTGCGACCAAAGGTGATCTATTGTGCTCCCCTACTACAGCTCTGAGGCCAGCCTTAGAGCTCGCCAACCAGTCCTAATTCTCTGAGGAAGTTAAGGAACTGGCGTGGGTGCAGAGACGGGAGATCATCTTCCTGTAGCAGGTGCCGGTTGAAGCAACTTGCTCTTCTCCAGGCTACGGCCCCGCAGTCAAGAAGGAGGTGAATCGGGGATTCTTCCTCCAACCTGCAAAACCTGCAGGTACCACTGCTTACGATGCGCATCTTATGGAGGTGACCCCTGAGCCGGCAGTGCCCAGTGAGGAACCCCGTTAGGATGCGTAGCTCATTTTTGGTGAGTTGCATGCAGGCTGCGAACCTCTTTCGGTCATACTGCCCGAGCAGGGTCTTTGCCTGCCTCAGTCCTGAGGTGTTCTTCCAGAGCCGTGCTCTTTCAGTCTCCTCCGTTTTACGTAGTATGGAGCTGAAGAACGCCTCTCCTACGCCACAGGGCGGAGCTGGGCCAGTGAAGGGGGTTGATGCTCCTTTTCTTGCCAGTTCATCAGCCGCCTCGTTTCCTTCGAGACCTGCATGACCTGGTACCCACTTGAGGGATACGGTGTTGTTCTCGCCCAACCTGTTAAGAAGTGCTAGGCAGTCCCGGACCATCCTGGAGCTAATGCTCCATGCACTCAGTGCTTTGATGGCTGCCTGGCTGTCTGACAGGATCGCAATGTCCCGTTTTCTGTAGTTCTTGTTAAGATTAAATTCAGCACACCTTTTAATCGCAAGAACTTCGGCTTGGAAAACACTGGGGTACTCCCCCATGGGCTCAGAGTGCCTGGTGCCGGGCCCGAACACTCCTGCCCCCGTCCCTTCGCTGGTCTTTGACCCGTCAGTGTACCATTTTATGGTATGCGGCTTGAAGAAGTAGGTATGTTCGTTCGTTTTTGATGGCAAGGAGTTAGATATGGAACGCGGTGCTTGGAAAATGCACTTCCTTTCTACTATTTTTACCCATTACATTATCTAAACGCAAAAATGTACGGTACAAGAACAAGTAGGATTTTTAGGTAGATTTCGAAGAAAAATCTACCTATTGTAGTCGTACCAGTAGTCTCACTTTTGAAAAATTTCTTCACAGTTCTTCTTTTTATGACCCCTGGATCCCAAAACCACCATCAGCTCAAAAGTTTATATATATATATATATATATCTATCTAAAAAAAAAAAATATATATATATATATATATATCATTTTCACTTCCTTGTGAACACGCTAGCAGCCGTATTTTTGAAAAATAATTGGTTTTGACTGTTTAATAAAATATAAGGGACTAAAATCTCGGTCGAGTTCATTAATGGGGGAAATCGGACCAAGGGGGGGGGGAAATGGGGGGACTTTTTCTAAATCTGGCTTTTTGGCCATAACTCCCTTAATATTGCAACTAATGAAACGTAGTTTTCTCTGAGGGTCGTCTAACAGTACTGCCTACAACTTTTCTTTGTAACGTTTTTTGATCCCACCCTTAATGGTTGAATAGGGGTGGAAAAAGAGGGTTTTGCGCACAAAAAAATTCATAACTTGTGTCCTAGGGGTGTTATCGAGTTCTTTTGTTTTGTAATGTATTTGCCTCAATATTACCTACAACTTTTGTCTGAAAAAGTTTTTCGTCCGACGCACCGTTTAGGCAGGGGGTGGGGGGTTGAATTTTCAAAACGTCATAACTCACTTATTTGGTGAGATATTGAGTTTTATCTTTTTGCTATGAGTTTCTATTAATAATATCTACAACTTTTGTCTGAAAAAGTTTTTTGTAAAATCACTTTCATTTTCTTGTTAAGGGGGGGGGGGGGGGTGAAATTTCAAAACTCAATTCCTCCGTTTGTTATTGTGTTATCGAGTTCTTTTGTTTTGTAATGCATTTGCCTCAATATTACCTACAACTTTTGTCTGAAAAAGTTTTTCGTCCGACGCACCGTTTAGGCAGGGGGTGGGGGGTTGAATTTTCAAAACGTCATAACTCATTTATTTGGTGAGATATTGAGTTTATTATTTTTGCTATGAGTTTCTATTAATAATATCTACAACTTTTGTCTGAAAAAGTTTTTTGTAAAATCACTTTCATTTTCTTGTTAAGGGGGGGGGGGGGGTGAAATTTCAAAACTCAATTCCTCCGTTTGTTATTGTAGATAATGCAATTGGATCAACTGAAAATCTTCTTATCCGTCTTTCTAAATGATTTTAGACTGCTTTTAGTTGATGGAAGTAATCTTCGAAATCTACCTACGCCTTTCGGGGCTGCCGAAAGGGATTTTTTCTGTTGGTGTTTACATACTTTACCATTGTGATGGTGCTATGACGATTTGTAATGATACTGCTTCCACAGCCACTGCGGCTGCTCTAAAAGCTAAATCCTCACACGTCCCTGTGAGGTTACTTGGTCCTGGCACGCTACCCCAATATTAGTTTCTACCGAAAATTACAAATTTCCTATTTACTGGAGCTTTCTCGTATAATCTAGCTGTACAAGTTGAAGATTCCTCAAACACGTCTTTTGTACTTACACAATGTAAACATGGGTTTGAGGGAACTTTGAGGTACCCTCATAAAGCAATCAGACTTGATCCCAAGAGTACCCTTTACCCGAACTTCATCTCAAGTATCCAAGGCTACATGCGCGATCTAGACCATAATTCATCGTTAGAAGATGTAATTTAGATATCTAAGTGATGGGAACAGACCTTTTTAGCTGGGTTCTGAACCACCACAGCCAGTTCATTTCTGACTGAGTCCGCTATACTTGACGGTGCATTTTTTGCCGCCCATAAGATTAACATTGCGAGCGGCGATTCATTTTCAAGGTTTACCCTTGGTTGGAAAGACACAAAATTTAGCCTGTACCTAGCCCTAGCAATGTTCTAGGGAGTGTTCGAAGCAGATTTCCCATTTTTTTTTTACTGGTTTTCGAGATACAGCACTTTTCTTGAGGTATGCGATGCTAGCATTTGCAAAACAGTTGCAATAAAAGAAACCAGTGAGAAATTGGGAAATCTGCTTCGAACACTCCCTAGAACATTGTTAGGGCTAGGTACAGGCAAAATTTTGTGTCTTTCCAACCAAGGGTAAACCTTGAAAATGAATCGCCGCTCGCAATGTTAATCTTATGGGCGGCAAAAAATGCACCGTCAGGTATAGCGTCCTCTTAATAGGAGGGGTTGTAACGGGAAAGTACGTCAAACTCTATTAACGTAAGTAATACGTTACCAGATAAGTAATCAAACACGTTTGCTCATAGGGCGTTGCCATAGAGAACGTTATCGTAACGTTATCTGTATACGACTGTATATGGGAGCCAGACGCCTGTCTCAGCCTAATATAATCTGCTGATAGCCAAGTGGTCTAGATGCCTGACTTCATAGGCTCACCCCGGTTCGATCCCGATCCTATCGAAGTTTTTCTAATCGGCATTCACCTCTAATATGTCCAGTTTGTCAAGGGAAATGTATATCGAGGTTGTGGTGGTTCGGAACCCTCCTAAAGCTGTAGGTCCCCGTCGTGTAGTCACACGTAGTGCTGCCAGCTGAGCATGGATAATTCCTGAAATCGTTTCTCTCATTCAATTTCCTTTATTAATAATTTCCTCGGGTAATATTTCTGCAGCTGTCGCTCATTTCACGAGTTCCTACTGTTTGCTTTCCATGAAAATCAACAAAACGATGAGGAAACTTGCTGGATGGATGGATCGATAGACAGTAGACGGAAAACCTGGGAGCTGGTTCTCGAATTCTCGATTCGTTGATAAATGAGATTTTTTCCCTGTCTCAAATTAAGGTTGCAGACATACCTACATTCACGATTAGAAAATTAAGGCTGAATATACCTACATTCTCGACGAACTCCACCAAAACCACTGTGCAAAAGTAAATATTCGACAAAACTAATGTTTACGTACGGGGACTGGTAATTGCATTATCGCCATTGGTTGTGTCTACTCTAAAAGCTAAACATAGTGTGCTATTTGAACGCGAAACCAACGAGTGAAAGTAGGACACTGTGTTTACCTTTTATAGGTGAAAAAGTATAGAGAAATGGTGTTGCAATTATACCCACTTCCGTAAGTGAAATAAAAATTGTCAACATGTAATATGGCGACGGTAAATAAATTGTACAGCCATATATATCAATCGCTTTTACTAAATGAGACAATAAAATCTCCATGTTCTAGCCCGAAAGTTAAAAAAAATATTCCGCGTGACCTAGCGTGGGGTTTTCGCGATCTGTCAAAAAAACATGTGGACTGGTAGTTGACTGTTTAAAACCGCTCCTGTGGGCTTATAACTCCATTTCATTCAAAAATACAACGCTGCCTCACGGCAAAGAGTCTCAGGTTTATACCCCCCAATAAACACCTTTGACTCGCCCTGTAACTTCGGAGAAGGTATTGAAGTACGTAGCATTGCAAAAAAAAAGTACGTGTATTCCACCTTAACCGATCGTAAAACCATATCAGAGCCTGTTAATTTCGGCCTTCAAAACTACATACTATTATATTTCAGAACATTTAAAAATCCAAAAATATCCTCATAAACAGTGCAGAAAAAAACCTAAAAAAACACGACTGCGTAGACTGTAGACTCCCATAGCTTCAAAACATATAGACCTCTGAAATTGTCATGAAATAATGTCAATAAAGAGCGTTGTGTTCAGTATTTACTATAGTTCAGAAAGTTGTGATAAAATAACCCAACAAACGATTGATTGAAATTTGATTGTTTTCGATGTAATGAGGAAGTAATTAAATTTAAATTTAGGCGCGAAGGATAGTACCCATAATGCCCGCATCCGGATAGAGACAAGCCGTTAAACATTGATGGCGCCATTCTCCCTGACAGTTAGCGCTCGCGGGGGGTTTATATCACCCCGTAAACGACTCCCAATTGCTATCACATGCCCTGCTGTTCCCCCACGTGGTCTGCTTATGTCAGTCTTAGTCAGCTGGCCCGATTGACATTAAACCAGAATGGCCGCTAAGAGCTTGCGTTCAAGATGGCGACCCAATGGTACATATATTGCTTTCTACGGAATTTGGTGTGTTTTGTTTGTTGCCCTACTGTTTCCTCCACGTGGTCTGCTGACAGTCTGAGGCTGAATTTCACCACTTTCTTATAGTATCCGGTAGTGTCTCATAACGAGAGGATTTAACAAACGGATTTACGTTATCGTATGTTTGGCTTAAGACAAGTGCCTTTTCAGCCTTATAGTCAGCTGGCCGACTGACATTAATCTGAAACCAAAATGGCCGTAAAGTTCTTATTTTCAAGATGGCGACGCTTTATTACCAAATATTGCTCTAATGACACATATTTGAGGAAACTGGTGGATGTTTTGAACTATAATATGTCTTTTTAACGTCAGAAAAAAGTTACTGTGCCATACCTAAATCTGAAACCAATATGGCCGTTTCGTCCTCGACAAAAATCACACGATCGTAAAATCACCACTCAGCCTGATAATTTCGGCCGTTAAAAAGACATAATATAATTTTAGAACATTTAAATACCCAATAGTTTCCTCATAAAGTGTGCAGAAAATTCGTAAACAAATAGCGAATGTATGTTCAGCCTTAAGGCGTTACCGCGTTATTGAGGTGTGTCGAAACGTTAATCTTGTGCCTTTGGCAGACACGAAGCCTCAGTGGGAGGCGATCTGCCGGATCTGCCCACGAACCTGGCGGGAAACAAAAAACTAAATCACAATTCGAATTAGAATTAGATGGAGCAGGTATATCTTGGATTGAAAAAAACCTACACAGGGACTTCCTGCTGCTTCAGGCTGTCTTTGGAATATTCTGTACCTGGTTTTAGTGATACCTTGAATGGCAAATTTCTTTTGGAATAATCGTTTAGAGGTCCCACTATGCCTTGAATCAGTCACATGGGCCATTAGGGACTTGTTTTAATGCTTTGTTTACCTTCAAGCATTCAATTCCGCATATTATCGTGTTTATTTACGTTTTTTCTGCACCCTTTATGAGGAGACTATTGAATATTGTTGGGGTGGATGCAAGATAGTTCTTAAGTTGCTAAGTACGGTTTTACATAAAACGTGGTCTTCATATTTCGTTTTCAGCAGTCATGTCTCAACACAGAGTATAAAATAAAGTTTAATACATCTATTTTAATTATATCTAGCTTTTTCAGGATTATTCTTATCTTTGTAATAAATCTTTTATTTATTATATTTCATTATTTAATTATCTTAACAAATATGTAAGTAAATATTCTGAATTATAATATGTCTTTTTGACGCCATAAATTAACAGCCTTATAGATTGTGAGTTTACGATCGGTTAATTTCGAAACAAAAAGCGAATATATGTTCGGCCTTAAAAAACAATAAAAATTGGACTTAGGTTTTTTCCTTTCTCTGGTAGAAAAGGGGTTACTCTTTAAGAGTACAGCAGGTGTATTCCCTTTCTCGAACGCCAGCAAACCCACCAAACTAACGCCTTCAAAATTTATTGTAAGAAGATCTGTTCTCCGTATATTGCATCATGGCGTGCCTTATCTTCTTACAATAAATTTTGAAGGTGTTAGTTGGGTGGGTTTGCTGGCGTTCGAGAAAGGGAATACACCTGCTGGTATGGGGGGGGGGGGGATATAGCGTGATGAGGAGCCATCATATAGAATATCTTTTTAGCTCCCCTAATGGTTCTTTTCTGACTTGTAATGACCTCGCCTGGTTGTATGGGGGCTCAAAAGCCTCCCCTTTTTTATCATCTTTCATCCTTTCTCCGGTAATTCCCCCCCTCCCCCCCCCCCTTTGACTGCCACCTTTCCCATTTGAGCCCACTCCCCCCGCCACTTCCGGGGCACTGGACTGGCAATATCCTCGAAAAGGCGTTGCCTGGAAAATGAACTTGACGTCTTTTGTTGGTCTTCACTTTTTCTTTGCTTCTACGGAAAGGGAAAATTGGTGCATTGTGTTTTCTATCGTATCTTGATAGATACCGGTACGTGCACCGCCATCTTGTTTACAATAATCGATCGATAATATCGAAAGTTTATGGTTTTCATGGTAACCGATGTGATTTGGTTGCTCCTTAAAGTGTGTTTGTTAATTGAACAAGTGATTGTTGCATTGGTTTGTTTATAAACATGGCTTCTTTTGTTCCTTTGACTGTAGGAATTCTTGCACTGTATGTTGTTGAGAGTGACCTTGTCGATTGATTCTAAGACTTATCAGTATCTGAAGACGTCATCACTCGCAATAAAGTTGGTCACGCGTTGGGAATGACCAGGTTGTTACCACCGTTTAGCACCTAAGGCTTGACTAGTCTCTATTAGGGCGTTTTATTTGTCACACTTAACCTGAGGTTAAAATATAAGTGCCTGATAGGGTTAGGTTTGATCAGGTGAAATCCAGACAATGTAACTTACGTACCTACTCTTGAATCCCCGAAAAATCACTGATTTAAAAAACATTATATTTCAGAATGAAAATTTTCAATCAAGATTTGTACAAAAACTTCATTGATAGTCAGCCTTAATGGTTCTAACCTTACTCCAACTATCACCAAATTATAGTTTTCATAATGTCACGACTTATGACGTCTGAGGACTCACCTGCCAATCACAGGCCTAGGATAACTCGTTCCTGCAAAACCTAGAAGCAATTATCTCTACGATCCAAGGTCTCTAAATTCTAAAGGTAGTTTGAATTCGGGAAAAGGTCTCAACATGACGTAATAAAAACAGCGTGATCAGTCAGAGCTCTTGGTTTCCCTATAGGGTCGATGATACTGTACTTAAGTGTTGTTTGACGCCACTGGGAGACCTTACTTTCTGGTAAAGGATGGTGCAACTTGAGTAATGTATAGATCTTGTAAATTCTTAGAGACGGAGTTTCTGTACACTTTCTATGTTTGTTTATGTCCTACAAATGGAAAATCATTGCTGGAACTGTTATTATTCTTTTATCTCGTTGCCGTCTCGTCTGCGAGATGGAGGCTGCTAATTTCTCATTGTTTTTGCTACTTTTCCGAGTTTTATCTCGAAATTGTCTCAAGCTGGCGTTTCATTGTTCGACTTTATTTGGTTCTTCTGTACAAAGACTAATCGTCGAGCATTTTTCTCCTCGGAATCCTGGAAAAGTAGAAAGCTGTTGCTTGCCCAGCAACTAGACCATTTCTAGAATTATCCATCGTGCTCAGCTGGCAGCACTACCAAATACCAGCTCCCCACACCCGTCTGCTTACAGTTTTAGGTGGGTTCCGAACCACCACAGTCTCGATATACATTTCAATTGACAAGCTGAACATATCAGAGGTGATCGCCATGCGCCAGTCAGAAAATTTTTGATGGTGTCGGGATAGAACCGGTGTGCGTCATTTTGACGTGACAAAGATGAAACAGAGACTGCGCCAGTAAGGTACCACTTGCCACGCGATACCTTGTGTCAAGGTTATACAAGGTATAGGTACTAGTTAGTTGTTCGCTGCATCAAGAGAACTCATGGCGTGAAATACTCCAATTACTATGTAAGTTGTCGCTTTTGCGCTCTACCTAGGTTTGTAAAATTAAAAGGACGTGTATCCTGAAAGGTCCGGGTTCAAATCCTGACGCAAGCAGTATTTTCCGCTTCGGCTTCGGCCGGACTCCTGTGTTTCAATGTATAGTTCTCTTAACTAACGATTCTGTATTTTTCCAGGTAAGTTCAGGCACGGAATTCTTTCAATTGGTAAGCCTGGATATTTGTTTTTTTTGTGACAAAAATCACTGGATCGTAAAATTACGACATAGCCTGGTAATTTCGGCCCCATCAGGGCCGAGTGCGTAGACACAAAATTCACCAAGAAAAAATCTTGAGAGCTCAGGACTCGATCCCTGGTCCTCTGCTTCACAGCACTAATCCGGGTCACTTCCATTCCACCCAGCTTAATTTACATATTTGAAAATATGGCAGAGCTAAGTGCGGTTCACGCAATAAACAGATCAATTACCTTTTGTTCGCCATGGCCGTCATCTTTTTGAAAAGGGGAGCCCTAATCCCATTCAGCAGTGCGAAGGGTGACGCCAAGCCTTACAAAAGGCGCAAACAAAAAAGGCTCACTAACAATACCAAGATATTTGAATGACATGAATATTTTGCCGAACTCGGCCAGATGTGTCATAAATTGTATTTTAATTTGTCAAGGGGTTTCTGCCCCCAAACTTCCGTCCGGTTTTAGCCCCTAAGGCGGTAACAGGAGTAGGGGGTTGTAATTTTACGATAGAGTGATTTTTATCAATCAGTACAATCTAAAGAAAGCAGAAGTAACTTGGGTTCAGTGCAAAAGAGAATGGAAAAGAGCTAGGACAACGAGGATTGGTTTTTGTCAGAAGTAAAAGAAAGTTTTGACAAAGTCTGAAAACAGCTTTTGAATTAGAAACGAGCCCGCTTGAACAGGGAACTTTCCAAAATTGACACCGTAAGTTCTGTGTACTTTTCCATTTTAAAACAAGAAAGGCGTCCATGTTTTTGGTTCAAACTTCAAAGTGATACGAACGCTTTCAAACTAAAATGAAACGAGAAAGATGAAACTTAACGAACTTTAAATTTCTTTCGGTGTCCGGAGCCAAGAGAAAACTCTGCAAAAAAATGTAGAATGGTTATGAAATATGCAGAGTGGAGCCTCAGGTGGTCTAGCAGAACTCATTATTCTGGGTTCGAGCCATAGCGTGGGTAATCTTTTCCATTTTTTGTGGATATACTTTTTTCAAATGAGGTGTTTGAAGCAGGTAAAAATCCGAGTGTAGGTATTCTTGCTGACGAACAAACTGACTATCGCCATGAGAGGGCATGATGGCATGATTGTAAAGATTCAGGGTGGTCCTCTCTATAGCGAGCTCTTCTCTATAGCAAGCTCCTCTCTATAGCGAGCTTCTCTCTGTAGTGAGCTTCTCTCTGTAGTGAGCTTCTCTCTGTAGTGAGCTTCTCTCTGTAGTGAGCTTCTCTCTGTAGTGAGCTTCTCTCTGTAGTGAGCTTCTCTCTGTAGCGAGCTTCTCTCTATAGCGAGCTCCTCTCTATAGCGAGCTCCTCACTGTAGCGAGCGAGTTTACAGGGTCGCTTGAGAGTTATAAGAGGAGAGACTACAGCATTTTTAATTTCTATGAATTCTGAGAAATAGGGGTTCTGAGCTACCATACAAGTACTAGGTTCTAGTGTCCACTTGCCGAAATTTTTCCTGACCACCACCGGCTGGGGAAAAAATTGACTGTCACCCCTTTGTGTACACAGGTCAAGAAAGGTTGCATCACAGGTTGCATCCTGTGTCCCACTAGGCTTAAACCTCAGTTAAATTGTGGAATTTAACTGGGATTTAACAGTAAACCGAGTATGGTGGGACGGAACCTTACGAATACAAACAGTAGGACACAGTTGACGAAGCAACAGTAATAAACATCCGAAAGTCTGAGAAGCGTGCCAAGACCGATTACCGCTGTGAAGTTATACTGTTTTTAATGTCCCTATATGTGAAATGATGGAACGAAATATATTTGGAACAACCCCAAAACTAGACCCCGCGCGCAAGGGTAGGCAATCCGCCCCGAAAAAATTTGAGGTGGCAATTATTTCGCCCGAAGGGTAGTTGTTATTTGCTCCTAGGGGTGCGTTTATTTGGAAGGGTGTTCTATAGAGGGGTGGGTTTTTTTTTAACACGACTGGAGCACGATGACGATGCTCGGATTGCAGACAGTAAGAAGTATTTCATCAAAACTGTGGACTCCACCACAAAGCCTGTTAATTTCGGCCTTTAAAAAGACATAGTATATTCCAGAACATTGAAATATCCTATAATCCCATAGTTTCCTAAAAGAAAACGTAAACGAGTCCAAAGAACTTCGACGAAATTGACTTTCAAACAATAGAAACCCTATTATACCTGGATGTTATATCACAAGGTTAGAACTAAATATACTGTTACACCTACCTATACCTACCAATACAACTAGGCTGGAAACTTAGTTGC
The DNA here is from genome assembly GCA_950004255.1 of Mesopsocus fuscifrons. Taxonomy (NCBI): domain Eukaryota; kingdom Metazoa; phylum Arthropoda; class Insecta; order Psocodea; family Mesopsocidae; genus Mesopsocus; species Mesopsocus fuscifrons. The sequence goes on along the minus strand of OX465376.1, from coordinate 20,692,651 downwards.
AAAGGAGCCAAAGGTAAAGTTGAACTTACACAATTAAGTTTCAATGTGTTCTAACTTGAACTACCTAAGGCCGAACTTGGGTACGTTACAAAGGATTCAAAAGCAGAAGACGTTTACAACTAAGTTCCCAAGACTATCCTAGCTAGATATCGACATAATTGTAATTATATTCTAATGGTAGATATAGACTGATGAAATGAATTGAAGTTGTGTTCGAGTCTGAATTTTTTTCGTGTCCACTTTCTGAAGAAACTGATTTTTCTTTATTCTGAAATTTAACACGTTTTTTTAACCTCAGAGGTTATAGTTATAATTAACGGTTGGTTTCACCACTTCCTAAAGTTCACTGTAGCGTTGTCATCATATGCCGATAGCGCCGTAATCTTGCTGTTACCTAGCGGGCGGATTTCCAGCGGATACCAATCGAAATTATTTCGGAAAACTAATCTCTAGCTGTCGGTAATCGGAATATTAAAAGTTGTCTGTCCGATACTGAAATAACCACCAATTGAAGGTCGTCGTTTTGCAATTTGACTTTCGGAACCCCGAATTCTTCTCAAAGAAACTTGAACGGCTTTCCTACAGAGAACATAAATAGTTCGACAGTTGAACATTGTGAGAGACCATAAATCGCTGGAGTGACTGACAGAAGGAATTTGGGGTGCGGACGTCCACAGACGGGGCACCTGACAATCCTGACATAGCGAACATCGCTGAAATAGCTAGGGACCTGCAAAGTTGTGCTAGCGAGTCGGCAGAGACTGATGGACCTGGTAACGCGTGCTCTGAATCACAAATAACCCCACGTTTCCTCATCAAAGCAAACAACACTTGCGATAAGAAGAGTGCTGTGTTATATTACGTATATAGTGTTTAAAGTCGGTTAAGAGGACGCTATACCTGACGATGCATTTTTTGCCGCCCATAAGATTAACATTGTGAGTGGCGATTCATTTTCAAGGTTTACCCTTGGTTGGAAAGACACAAAATTTTGCCTGTACCTAGCCCTAACAATGTTCTACGGAGTTTTCGAAGCAGATTTCCCAATTTCTCACTGGTTTCTTTTATTGCAACTGTTTTGCAAATGCTAGCATCGCATAACTCAAGAAAAGTGCTGTATCTCGAAAACCAGTAAAAAAAATGGGAAATCTGCTTCAAACACTCCCTAGAACATTGTTAGGGCTAGGTACAGGCAAAATTTTGTGTCTTTCCAACCAAGGGTAAACCTTGAAAATGAATCGCCGCTCGCAATGTTAATCTTATGGGCGGCAAAAAATGCACCGTCAGGTATAGCGGACCCTTAAAGTCGGTGTACCCCTACCTACCTACCTACCTACCTGTGCTTGCACACTTTCGTGCGCTGGCAGATCACCCAGAAGTTACCTACCTACCTATACGTAAAATTGTGTATACATAATGTATGATTAAATTTATTTATCTATAGATAATTTTTCATATATAAATGAAATTAGCTTTAGATAATTTTTCAAATGAAATTATCTATAGATAATTTTTCAAATGATATTATCTATAGATAATTTTCATAGATAAATGAAATTATCTATAGATAATTCACAAATTTAGCCTTAGATAAAATTATCTATAGATAATAAATATATTTATTTATCTATCTATTTAATTTTTTAAATTTTATCTATAGATAAAATAGTTTAGGTATAGGTTATGTCTGGTTACGTTATCTATCAATTAATCCCTCTTTGGGGTAACTGAAACATTTCCTAACCAGCTAGTAAATTTTCCTTCTCGAAAAAGTAGTGCAATAACGATGCATTTGAGGTTTGACTGCATTGACTTGAACTTTAACAAACCCTACAAACTTTTAATTTCCTGTTTGATACAGACCGCCGGGGGTTAACCCCCCCCCACCGTCCACCCCCTTAATAATTTCCAATAATAGGGGCAAAGTAGACAATTGAGAAGCAGAATAGAAATGAGCTAATTTACGAGATGAATAGCTTCAGGACATAAATTACAAATTACAATCAGACTGACGGTAACGAAGAGACTGCATACATAGCCCTGTTGATTCAGGCCAACTTCCGTTAAGGCTGTTCGAAAGTCACTGGGATAGGAAACCCACTTTATTGCATTTCCTCTTAATAAATAACAGAAAATAAAAATTTCTGCACTTCATTGATTGGAAGAACTTCTTTCCATAGCCGTATCCACGGGGGGGGGGTTAAACCACCCCACCCCCCCCCCCCCCCCCCCATGAGCGGAAAATTAACATGGTAATGCCAACGCGATGCAAAAAAATATAGGCTCAACCCCCCCCCCCCCCCATGACCGCTTTACCGCTTTCTGGAGACGGGCCTGCTTCTTTCGATATATTTTCTGCCTATATAGAATGAAGGCTATATATAAAATTATTTCATGTTTCGTGTTTGTTTACGTTTTTTCTGCACATTTAATGAGTATCCTGTTGACTATTTAAATGTTCCGAAATATATTATGTCTTTTTAAAAGGCTGTGTTGTGATTTAACGAACTTTTTGTTGGCAAATATCACTCAATCATAAAATCACCGCCTGTTAATTTCGGCCGTTAAAAAGAAATATTATATTTCAGAACATTTAAATATCCAATAGTTCCCTCATGAATAGCAAATTTATGTTCGGGCTTAATAGAATGAGAGAAAAAGTAGAATACTATGTGAGGTGCAAGGCTTTCGAACCACCTTAATGCTCAAGGGGTCAAATACTGCACAAAGGCGAGTTTGAAATGAATTTGCCTGAAAGCGTTCGGAGACCACACTACAAAAGTTCATTAAACGCGGAATGGCCTGTTAAGTGGGCTGTGTAGTCCGGTCAGTGTTCAACTCCAACTTTGGTTATTTTTTTTTTATTTGATGAAGCTTGCTTTTAGACAAGGAGCTCTTCAAGTTACAAGTATGCTTATCTGAATTGCGCTGCTGACGGTTAATTTTTTCTGTGTTTAGCTTGCGGGTTTCGCGTTCTTTTTGGGAGGGAGATTTCGGTGGGAAGTATTTGAGCTTGCTGTTGAGTTGTTTCGGCGCTGTTGTGTTGTACGGCCTGCATGTTATCTACCCTGTGTCAACAATGCTATCGAGTGTTATAAAAATCAAGGGTGTAACGCACGTCGGTTATTTTCTTGAGTTTTATGATGTTTTCCGTCTCAAAAACACATTTTTTAGATTTTGACATTTTTAGCTACGAGCCGCACACTTTATGAGGATACTATTAGATATTTAAATGTTCTGAAATATAATATGTTCTTTTAGCTGCCGAAATTAACAGGCTGTGTAGTGATATTACCATCGTGTGATTTTTGTCCAATTGGAGAGACCTAATATGTTTTCCAGATAACTCGATGGTAAGCCACAACACACTCAAAAAAGGCACTATATTTCAGAGCATAACAACATCCAACAACTCCCACAAAAAGGTGCCATAGGTGATTAGGTCAGAATCACGCCCTAAGTTCTGCTGGAATAGGTTCCAGAAATATTTCGAAAACTTGCAAAGGGCAAAGTGACTGAAACACCGATGTATAGGGGAGGGAGTTCAGGGCTCGGCCTGGGTTGAAACTTCAAAGAAACCGCGTAATGTCCATTACTGCTTGCTATGTTGTATGGAATTCGCCAGGGGCCGCTGGGGGGGGGGCTTTTGGCTTTTGCCAACATGCCCCTCCTAATGGACACAGACCCATAGGAGAATCTCTATACAGGTTATGTTAAAATCGCGGGCTATGAGCGGATTTCATTACTTCCCTGAAGTATACTACCTAATAGTGTAGGCAACATATTTTTCGACTAATAATAAATAATTTTTTTTTTAGTTTTTTGGCGCTATTGGGAGCAATTTTTGACCAATCAAAAATTCCTTCAAAGTGTCTCTCGGCTGTGATTCTAGAAAGGTCCATACCAAATTTCATCAAAATCGAGTGAACGGTATAGGCTGTGGCTGTGATTCTTCCAGAAACCACTTTTTTTGAAATTCTGCACAAAAACAATACTTATTCGGCATACATAGTAGCGAGAAAGTAAAAAGTTCTTTGTTTTGGTTCAGGGCAACATGAACAAGTAGTGTTGCTACTCCCATTTCATCTCATGCTGTCAGTAGCATTCTCCCTTGAAGCCAACCCAAAGAAACTAGAAAACAAAAGGTTCTGTTGAAACTTAAAATGAGTGTAACGATCCATAGCCAACAGAACAACCTTTCATGGTCGGGTAAACTCGAAAACCGCTCAATTGGTGGTTACCATGGAGGGAGAGACCTGTCAAAAAAAATTATAATTGCTTATTTTAATAAAAATGAAGTACCAACGGGGGTTCTGGCGCTATATATTATAGTTGGGACGTCGACCGTAATTTTTATTCATTTGCTGCAGGGGGTGTCCAAAATTAAGACCGAACGTACATTCGCTATCTGCTTACGTTTTATGAGGAAACTAGTGGATATTTAAATGTTCCGAAATATAATATGTCTTTTTAACAGGCTTTGTTGTGATTTTACAATCGAGTGATTTTTGTCATCTAAAAATGTTTCCGAAATTAACTGATCTTAAAATCACGCACAGTCTGTTAATTTTGGGCTCTAAAAGGACATATTATATTTCAGAACATTTAAATATCCAATAGTTTCCTGTTTCCTCATAAAGTGAGCAGAAAAAATGTAAGCAAACATGGCTGCGTAGATGTCCTTTAGAATGGGTGTCCAAAATGTAAATGTTGAAATGTATATTATCGAGGCTGTGGTGGCTCGGAACCCACCTAAAAATGTCTGCCCCCACTTTTACTGAATATTCACCATATAGAAGTAAAATAAAATATTCATATTCGCGTATTATATTCACTCGTGCTCACAGTATTGGAACTAAAAAAGCTGGAATAGAACTTGATTATTTCATAAATACCCCGCATTGAAACTGAATTTATCTCGAATTTGCGAGCTTTTTGAAATTCTAAAAGCTTTTTGTTTTTGCTGCACCAGTTAGTTAGCTAAGTTGCATTTCAACTAGGTTAGGTTAAGTTACCATTCTGGGACCATTTTTGGGGAGCTCGAATTATATTTACCTGTATTTAGGTTAGGTGTGGGGTAAAAAAGGTACTTGCAACCAAATCAAAATCCCTCTTTCTATTGTGTTCTTTTTTGTAGGAATGTCGAGATTTCTTCCTGCCGGTGATGGCCTGGTATCTACCAGAGCCGGGCAAAATTCATCGGAAAAAATTTCGATAAATTGTGACTTGATCCTCTTGCTTCATCCGGGCCACATTGTGTCCCTGTCGTGGAGACAAAAAATCTCTGGTTATGACATACGGTTAATTTTAAACTACGGTTAATTTAATGCGGTGACTGTTATTGAAAGAATGCGTCGTCACCGAGTCACGGTCATTCCTTTCCGAATTTGTGAGTCATTCCGTTCTCCTGCTGACAGATAATTTGGTGAGGAACTGTTGGAATGTACTTAAGGTGTATAAGGGGCAGAACGCCAGATTTTTGGCTAAAGGCCTAGACAGACTGTAGCGCCTTCCACGGCCGAAACTAGAATTAATTCAACTGAAGGAAATTTATTTGTTCTGAATCGTGCTAGTACACGACAGGGACCTACAGTTTTAGGTGGTTTAGGGTCGATATAGATTTCATTAGCCATGCTAAACATATCAGAGGATCAGCATGGAACCAGTGTCTGCTTTAGCTACCTTACTCTTGAATATATTGTGCCTCGTTTCGGTCTTTTTGTTTCGTGTTGGTATAAAGTATATAGGAAAGGAAACATAGGATTTGTAGGCACGCGATCGCATGCTGACGGTCGGCAAATCAAAGAATGGTCTGGCAGGAGGTGTGTATGTGGTGGGGGGGTTGATATACTACCCCCTATAGCCCCCTGCTGATTTAGGGGCAAAATAGACTCATCAAAGGTAACCGGCTAATTTTTCTTCGTTGGGAATATGACGCTGTGAAGAAAGAAGGTCCAGGATCCAATACCGTCGTTGCTAGATATTTTTTCCTTTGTGCCGAGCTTTGTGCCTTTCTTAGGACTAAGGTACCTGGACTAAGTAGGTATATGCGCTGTATATGCGACACTATTACGTATCATCTCAGTACGTATTAGTCATGCAGCCTTGAGTCTCGTGTTAGTACACGTCAGGGACCTGCTGTTTTAGGCGTGTTAAACATATATGAGGTTTTAGTCTTCCTCCAGAGACTACTGTCTAGGCCTCGGCAGACAGACGAGTATGTAAACACGAACATCTGGCCAAGGTCGAAACGGATTAACTGGCAGTTAGATGTAATAGGTTAGGAATGAAGTAACTTCCTAATTAACAGCATTAGCTTATTAGGACGTTTCTATGTTCTATGCTCCAGATGCGGCTCAAGACTAAATATGCATTTGCTATTTGTTTACGTTTTTGAGGACAGTGTTGGATATTTATATGTTCTGAAATATAGTACTTTTAACATCACGAATTAACTGGCTGTCGTGTTTTACGATTGGAACCCACCTTAAACTGTAGGTCCTCATCGTCTCCACGATGGGAGATGTTTGGCACAGGTTGGGAGGCTCTGGTTGCCCTTGAGAAAAGTGGTCATGTCTCCTTCTGTACTATAAGAAATCTTCTTGTTGACAAAGAGTTTTTTGTTCACCTTTGACCTTGGTGATGTATATAGTCCTTGTCCACCTGCTCCAGTCACGTCTTGCCATCAAGCAGGTACCTCTTAAGGCAAGATCTACAGGTTCTTCAGGTTGGCTCTTTTCGATATGAAATACACAAGGTAAAATCAGGTTGACCATTCCAAAGACATTGCAATAAGAACCTGGATATAAATTTGACGTCATGGGGAGTAGAATACCAACCTGTACCGTCTATAGACCTTGTAAATTAGTGTATTTACCTATTACCATCACTGCACCATGGAGACTAGAGCATCTACCTGTAGAATCTATAGATCTTGCCTGTTAGTATCTTTACCAATGAACATCATTCCATTGTGGAGAGGAGAGTACCTACCTGTAAAATCTATATACCTTGGATAGTCGTATCTTGACCAATCACTCCATTATGTAGAGTGGAGTACCAAGTGCAGAATCTATAGATCTTGACTGTTAGTATCTTTACCTTACCAATTTGTTATCATCCTAACATGGCGAGTAGTGTACCTACCTGTAGAATCTGTAGACCTTGCACATTCGTATCTTTGCTAGTGACCATAATTTCGTCATGGAGAGTAGTGTGCCTTCCTGTATAGTCTATAGACCTTGCCTGTTGATATCATTACCTGTTACAGTCATTCCATAATAGAGAGTAGTGTACCTACCTGTCGAATCTATAGACCTTCCCTGTTAGTATTTTTCCCACTATTCTGAGAGAAGGCTGCATCGTCGCTATCACAACAAGCTCCGCATAATGCGACATGTGAAATGCATTCAAAGACTTTTACTATCCTCACCATAAGAAGTCTCACTGGAGGAATGCACAATACATTCCTCTGTTTGTCTTCTTAGCTGTGTTTATTTATGTGTTTTAACTGTCCAGTTGTGTTTGTACAGGGGCCTTGAACTTTCGAGTAGGCCTTATGGTTAGTATGGACTTGGTGCCGAGTGTCCTGGGTTCGAAGCTCGGCGTTGGAAATATTTTCCACTTATAGGCTGAATTTCACCACTTTCCGATAGTGTCTTTTAACGAGAGGATTTGACGAACGGATTTACGTTATCGTATGTTTAGCTTACAAGTGCGATCGCAGAGAAACAAGTGCAAGCGCAAGGCTAGGGTCCCTTGACCAACCCTATAACATATGACATGACATATGTAAAGAAAACTTTTCAAGGACCTGGATTTGACCCTGGGACCTGTAATTTCCATTCTTTCCGAAGACATTATTCTTCTATGTGTAATTTTCATTTCAAGTATGAATATCTTACGTAGAAATGCACATAGTGCTCTGTAATTTGGCTGAATACCACTGTGAAGTGCCGTAACCAATTTTGATGGTATTTCAGCATGCGAGGCTGTCGTTACCTTCATCTAGTTAATTACGTCACTCCCCTTGGCTGTATGATTGAGGACCCATTTCCATAATATGCCAGTTAACTAGCTAAGGGTTAAAGTACTAACGGCGGTTTTAACCTCGAATTAAGAGGACGCTATACCTGATGGTGCATTTTTTGCCGCCCATAAGATTAACATTGCGAGCGGCGATTCATTTTCAAGGTTTACCCTTGGTTGGAAAGACACATAATTTTGCCTGTACCTAGCCCTAACAATGTTCTAGGGAGTGTTCGAAGCAGATTTCCCAATTTCTCACTGGTTTCTTTTATTGCAACTGTTTTGCAAATGCCAGCATCGCATACCTCAAGAAAAGTGCTGTATCTCGAAAACCAGTAAAAAAATGGGAAATCTGCTTCAAACACGACCTAGAACATTGTTAGGGCTAGGTACAGGCAAAATTTTGTGTCTTTCCAACCTAGGAAAACCTTGAAAATGAATCGCCGCTCGCAATGTTAATCTTATGGGCGGCAAAAAATGCACCGTCAGGTATAGCGGACCCTTAAGGGAGTGTCCAAACTTCCCAGTTAAAGTTCCGGGAAAAAAACTAGAATAAGGCTGAATTTCAACGATCAAATTGTTATCTTATCGTTAAGGTATAGCCGCAAGACTTATCCTATATCGTTAAACCTTCACTATGAAACCAAAAATGGCTTTCACAATAATTTTTAACGTTTTTTGTTGTTTATGGATTCTATAGTACATCCAGCTCCATACTTGGTGATAACTTGGGAAATGATTGGTGGTAGGTTTGGTCGTGTCACTAGAATTCGTCTGCTTTGTTTACGTCAACTTTGTTTAGGTGTACGTTTCAAGTTAAAAATTGAAAATAAACGTGGAAGACACAATAATTTTTCGGAGACAACAATCCCTGCCCGTTTATAGTGTACACTATAAAGTGGTGAAATCCAGCCTAACTCTGGTTATAAGAGCTCAAAACAAAAGAATAACCTTATAGTTCCAAAAACTTGCGTCCCACTAACCTCCAGTTAAATATCGAGTAAAGTTCCCGGTTAACTGTACTATTATAGTGCGATTGCACTTGCCGTAAGCTAAACAGACGATAAGATAAATCTGTTCGATAGGAGACACTAAAGTACACTTTAGGGAAGTGGTGAAATCCAGGTATAGTTGTTGGGAGTTTACCTGTATAGGTATCGTGTTGTACTTTCAAAGTTCCCTCTTCAAAACCCATAAATTACTTACTAAATTTGAGTTTTTCTTTTTTCCAGGTAAGTGAAAGTAAGAACCCCGAGAAGTCTCTTGAGCTGCGCCTGTGCATGTACCTAAGTCTCGTGAGTGCTACTATTTACAGTTAGGGGGGGGGGGGGGGGGAACTTTGTTGTTTGCCTCATAAATTTTGAGTCATGCCCCAACTTCAACTTTCTTCCTTGACTTCTTATTGAATTTCATGTGTTGAGCTTCGCAACGATGGATCTAAATAGTCCCTATTTGTTTATATTTTTCTTGGTATGCATGAATGTTGCCTACCCTGACGAGTACCTGGCCTGGGGAAAATCCGACAGTCGAACTCACCCTCTTCTCTACGGGGGTTTATAGGACTGTGTGATGCACGAAAATTTCTTGTCTTGCTCTTGTTCTTGCATGCAAGAAGTCGATTTTGGCTGCAAGAACAAGAACTCTTGCAAGAGTTCTCGCAAGAGTCTTGCATAAACCCAGGTAGTTTTTTTCTGAAGCTTCACTCATGGATTGCAGTCAATATTTTGTACGAGAAACTCTGCAGACTATGCGACGATTGATTGCACTTGAAATGGCCGCTCAGTAGGCGAAAAACCACATTTTAACAGCAGAAAATTCCATGTGTACGCAAGAAATTGCAAGTCTCGCAGCAAGAACAAGAACAAGAGTAAGAAATGATTTCTACTGCAAGAACAATAACAATATAGAATTTTTACTGCAAGAACAAGAGCAAGAGTAGCTTCACAAGAACAAGAACAAGAAATGCCGTTTCTTGTTCTTGTTCTTGCATCGTGCATCACTGTAGTGCAAAGGGTTTTTTATGCAGGTCCGTTCAGACATAGTAGCAGTCCAGCTTTCCTCCCTTCGGGAGTATATCGACCCTAGTACGCATTTCGTATACTTAATGCGAAGGAGAGCATTATTGTTGGGGCTGCAGACGCCCAAGGAATCCGAAAAGAGATAGAGGGGCGGCTGTAACCCTCCAGGGAATCGAACCCCCGACTTGTTTGTTTTGGCTACGGCTCCCAAAACCCTCAGCAACCCCAAATGTCATCCTGTTTGTTTCTTTAATTTATTCTTCCTTTATTTTTTGTTGTTTGGCACTTTTGAAAATGTAAACATTTTGTTTGTTACCTTCTGCCTTTCATGTCAGTCGTGTTACTAATTCTCCTTGTCATTCTGTCATAAATGCTTTGACATTTTCGAAATTCAAATTTGTGTGAACCGTCAGTTGAGCTATGCCGACGTCTCGTTGAATTAAAATATTCTTCGTGACTTCTCGCTCTCTCTCTCTCGTACTCATGACTCATGAACCTTCTCTTTACTCCAAAGATGTTAAAGTTAAACGGAAGAGGTGATGTTTCTTTCTGTTCATCTCAACCCTGAAACCCATAGAACTACCTTTAGTGAGGAAATTTACATGGCCGTTATAGGGAGAGTCTATAGACTCTCTGTCTGTGTGTGTAAGATTTTTCACCCCCGGCGAAGACTGTACACATACGGATAAGCCTTAAGACATAGTCGGACTAACACCCTCGTTGTGTTCAATATTTGAAGAACTTGGGGGCAAATGCGGCTAAACCTCGTGTGAAATCACCATTTGGAAACAGACGGCTAGATTTGATGTACATGTAAAGCTGTTGCCCCCGGGTTCCCCCTCCCTCGGCCATGTGCAGCGGTCGTAAGGGTCCCCCCCCCCCCCCCCCCCATCCCGAGGGGGAGTCGCAAAGTTTTTTATTGCACCTCGAAAGTAATCACACAAATAAACAAGTGAGTACGAAGGGTTGTGAAATGGACTGGATGAAAGTAAGGGGGCGAAGGGAGGGGAGGGTGGCCCTTTCTCCTGGGACATCTCTATCATACTTTCTTCGTTTTCTACCCTTAACTCTTCAGACTTTTTTCAGACTCTCGCGAGTGAAAAATTCTGAGGACAGTATAGTTGCAGGAAGAGGACGCTATACCTGACGATGCATTTTTTGCCGCCCATAAGATTAGCATTGCGAGCGGCGATTCATTTTCAAGGTTTACCCTTGTTTGGAAAGACACAAAATTTTGCCTGTACCTAGCCCTATAACAATGTTCTAGGGAGTGTTTGAAGCAGATTTCCCAATTTCTCACTGGTTTCTTTTATTGCAACTGTTTTGCAAATGCTAGCATCGCATACCTCAAGAAAAGTGCTGTATCTCGAAAACCAGTAAAAAAAATGGGAAATCTGCTTCGAACACTCCCTAGAACATTGTTAGGGCTAGGTACAGGCAAAATTTTGTGTCTTTCCAACCAAGGGTAAACCTTGAAAATGAATCGCCGCTCGCAATTTTAATCTTATGGGCGGCAAAAAATGCACCGTCAGGTATAGCGGACAAGATAAATAGTCCAAACATACGATATGTCAAGTTCTCGGAAGTATTACCGCAAGGTTCACAAGGTGGCGAAATATACCCTTCACGACCTAGCCAGTTAATTTCTGATGTTAAAAAAAACATTATTATATTTCAGAACATTTAAATATCCTCAAAAGATGGTCCCAAAAAAATGTATTCTTTTTGGGTTCGAATATTGATGCGACAGGATTTTTTTGTTACTACAGTTTCTCTATATAACGGCCGTCACGGGACCATGTTAATTCGCTCGCTATAAAAAGAGTTCGCTATAGAGAGGGTGACATGGTGTATACAGGGCATTTTAATGAATCATAGCGTTGGTTTGTTATCGAGAATGATAACTGTATTTTTTTATAACTACTGGTCTTCTAAAAGACATTACCTACGAGCCCACTATAGCTAGCGCTGGGGCGCTATCGGCAGGATAACACTATAGTGGACTTTTTAGTGCGAACTGAATAAATCCCAGGCGTTAAAAATGTCACGTTACTTCCATTTTTGTCAATAAAAATATAAAAAATCTCTCTGAAAGTGTCGTGAGCAAGCGACGTGTAGCAAAACGCCTAAGGAAGTTCTTTTTTTTTAATAAAAAATGGGGCTGATGAAATTGGGCACGAGGGGAATCGCGAAATAATTTCTGGAGGGGGGAAAGTTCGCACACGAGATCCCAACTGCTGAAGGATGGAGATCGCTATTTGATGAAACCCCGGAGTAGCTGAATTTGCTGGTTTTCGAATTATCACATAATTCCGGGATGAATGAATTCGTCAGACTGGAAAATCTTTATTTTTACTTCCTCGCTAGCCATATATTATGGCGAGAAAGTATTGTTTTCGTGCAAAATTTCGAAATTGAGATTTTTGGTTTCCCATGATCCTGGGGGTCCCCTGAGTCCAAATAAGTGGTTTCTGGAAAAAGTCTGTCCCTACTATATCGCCCAGCATGGTCCTATATGGCCCACTCTGATCGTGTATGGGGTAGGGTGGTAGTCCTTTGTGTGAGCAGCAGCACTGCTGAAGGCTGCTTCACCACAGAAACAATTTTCATTCCAAACAATCAAAACTCATTGAGAATCCATATACAAGAACCTGAACAACTGTCGGCATACAGTTCTTGGCAGAGATGCAAAAATCGTGCAACCTTCGGGGAACATGGCTGTTTTTCAAGTTTTTAAGGCAAACCCACATTTCCCAATCATTACGTTTTCATCTCGGCAACTCGCCAATGTTTTCAACTCACGTAGTACACAACCCAAAAGTTACGATTTCCTTTCGCCGGCCAAACTATCTCTCCTGGAATCAGAGTCCACCGGCCAACTTTTTCTATCGATATCCAGCCCTGGACCAAATTCTTCTTAATGCGAGATGGGAGAAATGGTGTTTATATTATTCATTTGAAATAAAACAATGCACCATAGACACTAATTATTGTAGAACCCTAAATTTGTTCCAGAAGTCTTCTCCCTTCGTAGATATAGCTGGTTGAAAATTTTGATTTCCGGTTTCATATTTGAGACAGTAGAGTCCTTGTCAGACTTTGATATATCGATATCTTTAGTTGATGGTTCCTACAGTTAGCTTACAGTGAGATAGGTAGCAGAAGATGCGGAGCTTAGAAGAAGTAGCCAAAGAACCCCTATATCTACGAAGGGAAAGCCTTCTTGAACAAATTCAGGCAGTTGATTCAAGAATATAGACCTAGTCTGTGTCTTGAAGTTGTTGAGGCATCTGAGAGCGTCTGGACGCCCCAGGCGACGCAGGTTCATTGCGGTGAGGTGCAGGCAGGTAGACACGACTAACCAAGATCTATAGATTCCATAGGTTGCCACATTTCCGCTGAATTAGGGTCTGTCACTGGCGCTGAAACTCGCTGACCAATTAGAGTGGCTAACCGCTTAGAGGACGGGTACCTGGTGACCTGACGTTGTCCTGATGTCCTGCTTGACGTTAAATTAGGCAACCTTTGGAATGTAGATACCTTGGATTTTTCGGCAGGTGCCGCCTTTCTTTAACGGGATAATTTGACGTGATTGAATTGGCCTGGCTGTATGTTGGAATGGATCACACAACATCTCATAATGACATGTTTCACATATGTAATGAATTTGCTTCAGGCCCTTTCATTCTTCTATACTTGAATTTTGTAATTGAAAATTTTGTGTATGTAAATTTCAGTATTCCTGCTTTCAGTTACTTAATTATATGAGCTTCTTGGGTATGGAATTTGGAGAATCTGTATCTGAACGGTTTTGTAGATTCCAAAGGTCTTCTCCCTTTGGAGATACAGCGGGTTCAAAATTTTGATTTCCGGTTTCATGGTTGAGACAGTAGAGTAGCTGTGGCCTTGTCAGACTTTGATATATCGATATATCTTTAGTTGTTGGTTCCTACAGTTAGCTTACAGTCGCAGGTAGGTAACAGAAGACGTGGAGCTTAGCAAATGGTGACGTCATTGACAGTCGAGTATCCAGTCTCTTTATGCTACCCCATGCTGACGAAAACGGTGCGGCGCGTCTAGGTGGACGACCTTCTTGAAGAAACCTGAAAGTACAAAATTACCTGCGGTTTTGCTTACGTATCCCGGAATAGCAGTAAACGTAAAACTGTGGTAATGCTCCCTGCTTAGTGTTTCCCTGCGAATCCCAAGCTTCTCCCAGATTGCTGAGTGGGGGGTTTTTTCCCTCGCCCCCCCCCCCCAGTAAGCAAAGAGCTTCGGAAATGCCTTCCTCTTTTTATCCCAATTCCCCTTTCGCCTTGTCCCGTTTGCCGACTTGTAAATAAGGAACTCTGTCTTTCGGATTCTCTTTTCTATAATAGACACTCTGACTTTTTATGACCTTGAAAGTTCATTTCGGAATTCACTTTGACGCTCACTAATTTTGTTTTGTTTAGAACAATTCTTTCTGTAGCTACTGCAAGAAACCTCAGGTCTCTGTCTTCAGTGGTTGCTTAGCAATGATTATTTGAAAAATCCTCGGAAAAATCCTTTGCACTTTTTGTTTAACGATTTTTTGGAAAAGTCACTTCTAAGCAAAAAATGGTGATAGTAGACCCCTCTGTTCTTCATAATTAGTAAAGTAGAGGTTCTGACAATGGCCGCGGATTACTTTCTCGCATTCAGAAGTTCCCAAATTAACCATGCAGATTGTTGAAATCAGTGAAACGAAATATTTTGGGGATTTTATTTTTATTCATTTGACACAATTCTTTAGTTATACTCGAATGTTATCTACCATCACTGTGCTATCTGATAGAGCCATTTTGTAGCTAAGTGATTGTTGTACCTTACTTGTGGGTGTACCAACGATAAGGCTCGAATCCCCACGCGTCAGGAATGTTTTTCAAGAAAGAAAAGGAAAAACTTTTAACTATAGTGACCTATAAGTATCCATTCGCCTTTAACGGAAATTTCAAGTTACAGTGACGTCAGAGAGTGTACTACCCCCTTAAGAACCCTGCCTTCAATTACATGGCAGAGAAAAATAATTTTATTATTGGAAAACTCTCTCGACATATTCTATGAAGAAACATCTTTATCTGAGTTTCCTTATTTTCTCTTGCTTTTCCTTTGTGGCGCCCTTAACAAGGACCCTTGAGGATAACTGGAGGTTAAGGGCGAAGGCTAGATAAGCGAAATCATGTTTACTTCAGGGTTTCTCCTTTCTGAACACCCTGTGTCCAGGGCTTCTTTGCATTGGTCGAGACTGAGGAACTGCACCCTGAAAATCAATATTTACCCACTTGTTAGCATGTGTGGGTATTTTTAGAGAGAAGATGTGACGTAGATGTACAAAGGGCATTCTTGAAAGTTGTCCTTCAGCTGGCGATGCATTTCGGTCACCCATTAGATTAACATTGCGAGCTGGTATAGGGAAAACAGTGCTTACAGTCTTATAAACTAGGAATCTCTTCTTAGCCTGTTATTTAAAAAGACAAGAACACTGTTTTTTTCTCAAACAAAGTGTCTGTCTTCTTAGGATTATAGAGGTAGATAGACTGTTCTGCACTAAAGGTGGTTCCATCATAGATCCTTGTTTCTTTAATCCGGGCCACCCTATACTTAAAGGCGGAAGTTGGCCGGAAATTTTGCAGACTGTTCAAACTTCAAGTTATCCTCCAGTTAAGGGATGTTGGCCTTTCTCTGGTAATTAATCATGCATGGCACTTTCACCCCTACCCTTTCTCTCGTGACCTTTAAGGTGATGCGTCTGGGAATGGCGGGGTTGGAATGACCCCCCCGGTTTATCTTCAGTACTTCGGGAGGGAAGTTTCCATTCCTCCACGCCGGGAATGGCATTCCACCTTAAATCAAAATGCCTCGAGCGAGGGTGCTGCCGAACGTATCGATCATTATGACATATCAGCGCTCGGTATCTGTACAAAGCACACTGCTTCCTCTCTAAAGCTATTGGCTGCCAGGAGAGCTCCCTGTAGGGCTCCTTATAGGTCACATCCGTCTTGCAGACAGGGGTCAAGGTCAAGTTTGATGCTAAGGGTCACCACACAGTCCTGTTTGTTTTTTCCTACTGTGGAGGGAACTGTTGGGGATTTAAGAGGACGCTATACCTGACGGTGCATTTTTTGCCGCCCATAAGATTAACATTGCGAGCGGCGATTCATTTTCAAGGTTTACCCTTGGTTGGAAAGACACAAAATTTTGCCTGTACCTAGCCCTAACAATGTTCTAGGGAGTGTTCGAAGCAGATTTCCCAATTTCTCACTGGTTTCTTTTATTGCAACTGTTTTGCAAATGCGAGCATCGCATACCTCAAGAAAAGTGCTGTATCTCGAAAACTAGTAAAAAAAAATGGGAAATCTGCTTCGAACACTCCCTAGAACATTGTTAGGGCTAGGTACAGGCAAAATTTTGTGTCTTTCCAACCAAGGGTAAACCTTAAAAATGAATCGCCGCTCGCAATGTTAATCTTATGGGCGGCAAAAAATGCACCGTCAGGTATAGCGGACCCTTAATTGTTCTGAAATATAATATGTCCAACGAAAAATTTGTTCGAAATTATCCGACATATATTACATTTCAGAACATGTAAATATCCATCAGTGGTAGACGCGGCGCGGCCCGGGTAGGTGGACGTGGTCTTGACTAGCAGAAAGTGTATGTACGTGCGTGTTAGTGAAGTCACGCAACTATCGTCCCCCCTCCCCAGCCCTTTATGTAAATAAGCTGAGCTTAATTTCTGAAGGTTAGGGCGGCGCCCGGTGGCAGCGTGTAATTTTCAAGTTGATACCCTGAGCCCTACACGCCCTTTTAAGTACATTTTTGCATTTTCCTAGGTATAGCGACGTTTCTTAAGTTGCCGTCTACGCAGTCGTGTTTGTTTACGTTTTTTCTGCACGTTTGATGAGGGTACTATTGGAAATTTAAACGTCCTGAATATGTATCTATTGTTTTTTTATCAGCCGAAATTTTCTCCCTGAAAATCACTGTGTGTTGCCTAAAATTGTCAACTGGACCAAAAAAAAGCACTTTTTCTCGTGTTATGACAGAAACTAACCTGCTTATTTAAATAAAGGCGTATTAAATCCTTAGTAAACTCATTTAAGAACATAAAGTAAGCGAAAATCCATTAAAATGACTTTTGGTTACTTCACAGTGTTTGAATTTCCAAACATCAACAAACCCACTGATACAAAATGTGGAGTCTGTTAATATTTTGGTGTTTCAGACACTGTGAAGTAACCAAAAATCATTTTAATGAATTTTTGCTTACGAGTACATTACGTTCTTAAAAGAATTGACTAAGGATCTTATTTGTTTTTATTGCAATAAGGATGTTAGTTTCTATGATAATCACCTCTCCCATGTCGCCTTAAAGACTGGGTGGTAATGAAGGCAATCAGGGTTATTAGGCTGATTACTGATTACACGCCGTGGGGCTGGAAGCTCCGAACTACCTTTGAAAATTTTCTCCCAGCTTTCTTCTTTTTCCCCGTATAAAAGGAGAAATGATGAAAAAGGGAACAGCCTCTCCCTGTGGATTTTCGGTTTCTTCCCTACCTTTATATCCCCCCCGTCTTGTTAAAGGTAGATGGGAGAGGTTTAGTTTATTTATTATCACCTTAATCAAAGCAGACCACTTTTTCTCATGTAATCATAGAAGTTTACCCCCTTATTGATAGAAAAACTATTTTTTTTGAACAGAAAGTAAGCAAAAATTCCCAAAATTACCAAACATTTACAGTGGGTTTGATGATTTTTAGTAATTCAAACACTGTGAAGTAACCAAAAGTCATTTATGTCGAGAATTAGCCGTCGGCGTCGATGGCAATCTATGCAAAAGCTGTCAAGTGTTTGTTACAGCATTCTGATTTAATGAAGACTCCGACAATGGTCAAACTTTACTTTCTCGCACGACTATTAACCCATTTTACATAATATCTTAATTTTAATAAAACCAACAGGGGCAGCTTCAATTTTAAGAGAGTAAAAAGTTGTTCTAATTTCTATTTTAGCTATTTTTGTATGGTCTTATGGGCGAAATACCACAGATACCAAAGAAAATGCTGATAAGGGCCCGATTACACCTTACAAAAAATATATGGTCATATTATTATATGATCCTAATTTTTTTAGTATCATACAATTTTAGAAAAACTGTAATACACTTCGCAATAAAAATATGATTATATTTAGCAGTGATGCCAACTTGAAATGGTAAAAAAATAAAATTCCGTAGATTTTTAGGGCCCTTTTTTTAACCGTTTTAAGTTAAATAATTTCTGCTGTATTCTTTCAATATATCGTTGTATAGAAATTCGTACTCCTCCACATTTTCTATTAATATACGGGTCATTTCCATTCCACTTTACCTCAGGTGCCAATTTCAATGGACTGACCCAACAACAACAAACAAATCGCAGCATAGAGGAAGGTAGTCGCAGCAGTTATGATACAATTTGTACCGGCCGATACAAATTGTATCATAACTGACTCAATTCACTTTACACCTTACAATTTTTCTTGATCATATTTATTAGGATTGGAAATTGTAAGGTGTAATCGGGGGCTAACAGTCAAACCGTATTTACTCCCCCTAAACCCAATATTTATTAAATATTATATTCAAGAGATTTCTAAGGTTCTGAAACACTTAAAAAGCTATAACATATTGTAGGGAAATCTATTGTATATGAAGACAATACTTTCTCGCGTCGCGAGAAAGTAAAAAGTGGTGGTAGGGGAAGAAAGCAGCAGACTGCGTTCAGTGATACGAAAATGAGAATTATTTTCTGCACGGTTTTCTCTCTACTTCCATCTTTTCTGCTTTTCTACTTATTCAACAACTGGAGGTGAAAACTGGGTTGCTAAGGGGATTATTCTGCAGCCTTTTGAAGCCTTCACCGAGTTGAAACCAGTTTTTCCAGCGCTGGTTTTGACTTATAATTAGACTTAACGAAGTTAGAACCGGTTCTTTGACTGCTAGGAGCTAGGAAAGCCTTGATAAATGGAGCACTGAGAACGGGGTCGTCTCGTGTAAAATGCATATCGAGGCTGTGGTGGTTCGCAACCACTCTACTTGGATATTCAAATTTCAAAAAAAAAAAAAAAAAAAAAAAAACTTTTGTTGATTTTAGGCGTAATTTTGGACTTATGAAAATTCTATTCAAACTATTCCTGAGAACTGATTTTAGACACCTGTATTCCAAATTTGAGCCAAATCGGTTGATTGGTGCGACCTCCAGCCGCGCTACAAACAAAACTTCGGACAAAGGCGATGTAAAAACAACAATTTTGGTGTCAGGGACCTCTAAAACGCCTTTTGCAATGAAAACCTCACTACATTCTCAGTCCCTGTAAGTATTGCATTCGTGCGAGAAAGTAAAAAGTTGTGTACTATAAATAACAGTGACCCGATTGAATGAGGTGACACATGACCACCTAATTAAAATAAATGAAGCTCGCACCTGTGCGTAAAACTTGTTAGTAGTTTATTGGTTCCTCGGGTGTGGAAATGGTTTCAAATTACCCCGCGGCCGATCAACCCCCTCTCTGAAAATCCCAAATCAAATGTAATTGGATTTTTAATTAAATGTTTTTCAAGTGTCGCTGAAACCTACCCCCCCCCCCACCCCCTCCTACCCCCTCCCCTCTTTTACCACCGATACCGAACTTTCCCCGTAATGGCTTTTCCAAATTATTGTTTGAAATTTCGAAGGATTTTCTATAGAGCGCTAATGTGATTTTCTGAATCACCGCTCGGGCTTCGTTATTTTCGGCTGTCCGTTACCCCGGTGAAACATATCTAATATTTTCTGGTTTTACTTTCCCGTATGTGATCGTTCTATAGGCCAGAATATAACTGTCGTAATCCGTTGTGTAGAAAAAACATAAACTAATATATTATATGTTCGGCCTTAATGGGGGAAAGTATTTTCGACTTGTGTTACTTTTGTCACAGGTACCCCTTTTCAGGTTCTCGTTCTTTCTTTCTGAGCCTTTTTCGTCTAAATTTTTTTGTTCTCGTTCTGTCCTGAACTTCAGTAAGTTCTTTCCTATATGTTCTTGAGTGGAGGGTTCTATAAGCGTCCCCCTATTGAACTGCTGGATCAGCATTGCAGTTGATAGGGAAACCGCGGTAGGAACAAAGCCTTGAAACGGATATGCAAGGGGAGAATGTCAGAAGGGGAGAAGACGTAAGGAGAAGGGCACGGGGATAGAGATGGAGAATCATCAGAAATTGCTCGCTTGATGCCCATTTTGGTGTTCCTTCTTTTAACTCTTTTTACTCGAAAAACTAGGTTTTTTGGGCATTCAGGCTGTAGATACTGTTGGGTACTTATTTCTTAAGTTAAGTAATAAATGTATCGTGTTGTGATATTGGACATTTAAGTACTATCTGTTCTGAAATATAATTTGACTTTTTAACTAATTTCGGACGATAAAAAGACAAACCTATAGTATTTTAGAACATTTCTATATCCAAAAGTGTCCTAAAGTGACCGAAAATAAACGTAAACAAATATATTCAGTCTTAAGCTACAATATAGAACGGGATCAATTGTAGCCCAATTTGCGAGCGATCTTATAAAGTAGCTCTCTGCTTGCCCCAAAAGACCTAGGTCATTTATTTTTGACCCGGGGCCCCTTTTGAAATCCCTCAACTTTTCTCCCAGTGAGTAATATTCATTTTGAGAAATGTGGCAAGTTTTGTAAGTTGGCGACCCTGGGGGCAACCCCCCCCCCCCCCCCCCTGGTGGCCCCAAAAGGATTTCCCACGCACGTTTTCTTGAAATATTTGAGGAGTGCGTGCCCCCCCGTCTTGCTCCTTCTCCCGTCGGCCTCGTCACGATTTTACCCCCGTCAAACCCCCTCCCCCCGTCTAACTGCCTCCCCCTCCCTCCCCCCTCTAGGGCAGCTCTGTAATTGAAGCGTTGCCCCCTGGCGGTCGGCTGCTTTACTTGCTGGGAAAACACCGGGACGTGTTCGAGCCCAAACTAATTAATTTTACCCCCCCACCCCCATATTCGGTGCCTGTTACCGCCTTCCCTTTTTGGGGTAGGGGGGAGGGGTGAAGAGAAATTCAGCTTCGTTTACAGATACTCTTGCCGGTAATTTGTCAACAGCTGCGTGTGTTGGGTTTGATGCTTTTTGAAGTACACCTACCTAAGATAGAATTTACATTTGCTTTGTTTACGTTTTTTCCGACTGTTTTTTTAGGACACTGTTGAATATTTAAATATCCTGAGCTTTTTTACTAACTTACTGGCTATGTTGTGATTTAACGATGTAATGCTTTTTGTCACTAAAAAAATTGTCCAGAATCGTAAAATAACAACATAGCAAGATGACACCGGCTCTAGTCCTAGCTTCTGGAAATTTTTTCTGGTGAATTTTTCCCGTGCCTTGTCCAGACTAGCCCTGCTAGGTACCTGACCTTCATCGTCACGGGGAAAACTCGACTGCCGGTGGTGATTCCGACTAAATCACCTCGTTGTTTACCGTGGGCCCCTGGCTCTCTTTTTTTCTCAATCTGACTTGAATGATTTGACAACTTTCTGCAAGTCATTTAGTGATCTGGTGAGTCATCCGTGTCATTAATGGCCGCGGTGATGTTATTTTAAATCTGTCATTTCTTTATTGAGGAAGGTTCGAGGCGTGAGATTGAAAAACCTTGACCCTCGATATCCAATAGACCAGCTCCAAAATCAATATTGGTTTTTGAGAGGTTCGGGAATTTCTCAAAATAAGTTTTCGTGCATGATGTCATGCAGCCGACACCTGTCAAATTTTTTTTATCTTCTTGACACCCTGATAGTTTTAGCCTAACCTAATCTAACCGCTTATATGTATAACCTTAAATTCTTGGTGGCCATGAGGGAAGAAATACTGAGGTTGGATTCCACCCTACTTAGCTTTCAGTTAAGGTCCTATCAGCTTATGATAAATACCGAATTTAACTTGAGGTTTAACTGTTAACCGAGTATGGTGGTATCTACAGTTTATAAATACCAGGGTAATATAGGTATTGTCGAAAAAAATTTTTAAAAAATTGTTGAAGATTCTAAAACCCTATTATATTTCAGAACGAATAAATATCCAAAAGAATCCTCTGAAAAGTGTCACAACCAAAGCAGTATTGCATCCACAGCCTTGACGACAGTTTACGATTCAATGCCGTCATTGGTTTTGACAGCCAGTAAAAAATTTGAAAAGAAAAAATAATGTTTCTCCAGTGGGTGACTGACATTCGCTATTGGCTGGGTTTGAATTTCTTGAGGAAGGTTTTTACTTTCTCGCTAGCCAATATTAATATTTGAATGCGTAATTTTGAAATAGAGTTTTCAGGTTACCTAGGGGTTTTCTCAGGTACTGTTGTCTCTCTATAACGACGGTTAGGCGACCATGTAAATTTGTTCTTTATAGAGAGATTTTCGTCTCAAATATAGCCTAAAAAATTATTCTGGTGAGAGGGATACAGGATCATGTTACTTTCATATTATTTTGAATATGGTGCAATGCGAGAAAATGTAGTGCGACCATTGTCAGACCCTTCAAAGGGGGTGAGGGCTGGTAAGAACACGTGGTGGCTGTACATCACCTTCCTGCAGACAGCAGCTGCCATCTGTCATCGCACAGACGTGACTCCAATGAAACAAAAAGAAAAAGTGTAGAAGGCAGCCCTCCGGGATTGAAAGCCCTAGACATACTTCTTTCTGTAGCACGTGTGCGAACGGTGGCGCTACGGAGCCCAAGGTCACCTCTGTACACAAGGGTGTCATTTCGTCAGAATCACGCCCCCACATCGCTGAAATTTTACATATACATGTTGGCTCCTATAATTAGGCGGTCTACCGATTTTTGTAACGGTAACTTCCATAACAAGGGAGTTTCTGAGCAAAACAATTCCTCCCAAAATTTTCGTCTTGCCGTCACAATAGTCCCTTTCTACAAAATTGGAACTAAAAACTAAAATAAAATATCAACTTTTGCTTTGGTAGTGAGAGAGAAGTTGAGATTCTCGGCTACAGTGCGACGAGAATGACACTGACACATCGGCCAAAATTTGTCCCGTTACACTAAATTTGGAATTAAAAAGACATTATATTTCAGGTTTGAAGAATAATCCGTCAAATTCTTTATCCAAAGTCGCTGTCCCTCAAAATATTCTGTATCAGCAGAAAAAGGGCAAAGAGAAAAATAAGAATTTTTTGTTTTTAAAGGGTATATCCCCCTACCGGGCAAGGGTATACCTATACCCTTCCAGCAGCGCTCCGCGGACCATCAAAGGATGCGTGGTTTTGACGCTGCCTTTAGACCTTTCATATCCCAAACGAGGCTCAGGATTACGGCCCCTTCGCGCCGATTTTTGTGCCTTTCCACAGTTCTTTCAGCCAAAGGTTTTCAAAATCTCACGTTTGGTGAACAGTCTCCCCAGAGGTTTTGTCGGGAAAGTCGGGAAAAATTACCACACCCTTAATAATTCACTGCTAAGGGCGTCTATGGACTCGGTTTTGTTTAAGTTTTTTCTGCACATTTTATGAGCAAACTATTGGATATTATGTTCTAAAATATAATATCTCTTTTTAACGGCCGAAATTAACATACTGTGTTGTGATTTTACGATAGAACTGATTATAATGTAGGTCACATGCTCAGTTGCAAGTGATTCTATGGTTTAACCCCTCTAACCTCGACTGGGATCAGCTCACTCCCAACTTACGACGTGACAAAATTCAAAAAATAATAACGATATCATTTGCATTTCAAATTCGGCTTGCCCCAAGAGGTGGCTTGATCAAGGCGTTCTTTCTTGATCTGAATTTAGGTACGATGGGGACCTACAGTTTTAGGCGAGTTCCATACCACCACACACTTGAGATGCTGAACATATCAGAGGTGAATGCCGATCAGAAAAAAACTTTGGAATCTTAAATTTTTTTACTGATTTCTTTTTTCTTTCTTTCAGGTGAGTTGACAATTCTGGACCGGACTTTGTAGTTCTAAGACTTTCTGCGTTCCTTGTTCAGTAAGTGAAATTATTAAATTTTGCCTTACGGTGTGTCCCATCATTGTCTACGTATGTTTACGTTCTTTCTGCACATTTTACGAGGATATACCCGTACTAGTGGATATTTAAAAGTTCTGAAATATAAGTAATTTGTCTTTTTAACGGCCGAAATTAACAGGCTGTGTTGTGATTTTACGATCGATTAATTTCGGCCGTTTAAAAGACATTCTTTATTTCAGATCATTTTAATCTCCAATAGTTTCCTATGATTCAAAGTGAATGACGTTTAATTGGTTGTATTGACGTTAGAGCTAGTGAAGTCCAGAATATCCACCCAATAGCAATTTACTTTGAGCAAATATTGTGATTATTAAAGCACTGTGTACCATGCACTCAATATGATGAATTCCTAGAACCGTTATTGTTATTACAATATCACAAGGGGTGTAGATATCCGTAACTTGAGCGACTAGCTCATTACGCTGCTCAGCGCGGAGGGGGACTTCCCCCCATTTTGACATGTCTATCATGACATATTCCCCAGAAAGGGGGGGGGGTGTTTTAAACGCGCTCAGGTAATTACGGCACTCCCATGTCTGTCAATCGTGGGGGGAAAGGGGGGGGGGGCAAAAAACCACGAGGTGGCCACCATTTCCATTTTGGCTTTGACAGAAATTGCTGTCTCCCCCTCTCCCCTTTGTTTCTAATTTACTCAGTCATTTTTTATCGACTTCGTGCTTTTTGGGTGAGATAAATCGTCGTGGAAAAAAATTGCTTTGCTTTTTTTTGTCGATTTTTGTCGAATATGGAGTGTTACCTAAGGTAGGGGTGTATAATTTTTCCATTGCCTCTATTGTCTCTTGGTGTCTTGGTAAGGGGTTGCGGAAATTACACCAGTGCGTTGTCTGTGTGTTCTGAACCACAAGGTATAGTAGGCACTGTTTTATTATCCATGATCCTAAAAGGAAAAAATCTCAGCTCGCTGGAGATCGAACTTGCTAGCTCCTACGTCATTGGCCTGGACTACCTTTTAATGCTGCCACTACCTCAGTTCGAGAAACAATTCGCGGGAGAAAATAGAAAAGCCTTGGAAGGGGAATAAGAGCGCTAAAGGGGGATAAAATGTGGGATTTTCCGTGACAAACGAACGGGACTTAGGGCAAAGAAACAGCTTGACGAGGAAAACCTGCAGCAACTAGAATTATCCATCGTGCTCAGCTGACAGCCGGTCGGAAAAACTTTCGATAGGATCGGGATCGACCCGGAGTACGATGGCCTAATAAAGGGAAAGGAGGAAGCTTCTCGAATAATTGTTGCATCGAGCTCAGGGAGTGAGTAGCAGGTCATCCTCGGAGTACCTGATATGGTACCGCAGACCTACCTGGATGCCTACACACTGAAAGGTTGCCGCCGGTGGTACTTTATCATTATTCTCAACTACCATAAGAACTACCAAGGTCAGATGCCATCTTTTTCCGCTTCTTTGTAGTCTAGTTTTTATTGCAGACGAGTATACTTGATTGTTGAGTTTTCCGCCACTTAGTGACGGCCAGGGCCGGCGAGATTCACCGAAATAGTGAAAAGTCCTTTCCGTCTCCAAGTGTAAGACGGCCTTTAGGGTGGTTCGACGGTGTGAAAGACGCTTTATAGAGACCCCCCGATGTGTTCAAATTTGTACGAAATTTTCGTTTTTATAGGGAAGTAATTATCTCGGAGCTGATCGCCCCCACATCGCTGAAATTTCATATAGACATGCTGGCTCCTATAATTAGCCGGTCTACCGATTTTTGTAACGGTAACTTCCATAACAGGGGAGTTACTGAGGAAAACAATTCGTCCCAAACTTTTCGTCTTGTCAGTCCCTTTCTACAAATTGGGGACTAAAAATCTCGCCAACAAGGGACTAGAACTTGGGTCCTTTTGTTTAGAAGCCTTGCCACCAGCCTATACCGATATCTCGATATGAATTTGAGCACCACTCACCAAAATATCCTGTCTCCAATTCAATATATAAAGGTTATTGAAAATCGTTGAGGAGTCCGATAGAGCACGCGGGAACCGAGATTTATTGGTGCCGGGAACTTGGCCGAATTAGAGCAATGAGCAAGCCATGTTTATCTTTCTCATCCCTGTCAATTTTATGTGATTTATGCGCAACTCTGGAAACAATCTCCCTCTAGAACTAAATGGAACTTTTGGTTTTGTTTTTACTTTCTCGCTGCTATGTGAAAGTGATTTATTTTCATACGGGATTTTTTTAATGTCGATTGTGGTGAAATTTAGTACCGAATTATATTGATGATTTTTTGGTGTCAGAAATGACTCAGGCTGGATTTCACCACTTTAACGTCAAGACTATCGTGTACACGATAGCGCTATCGTATCGGTAAAAAATGTTAACGGCTTTCACCATGCACCGTTACCGTTTCGTTAGCTTTCGAGTGGATTTTCCGTGCGTTAGTGAAAACGATAATTTTCATACCTGCGACTCATTTCGTGTAGTCTAATGTAGTCTAATCCACTTTTAGATTGAAATTGTTGAAATAAATTTGACGTAAACAAAGCAGGCGAATTCTATTGATCTAACAAAACCTAACGAGAGGATATCTGCTTTTTCGAATCGATAGCTATTCGAACGTTAAAAGGCACTATCGTGAGGTGGTGAAATTCAGCCTCAATCGTTAAAAATATATATTATATTTCAGATGATTTAAATATCCAATAGTGTCCTAAAAAAAATGGTCGGAAAAACGCGTAAACAAACAGAAAATGTTTCTTCTGTTCTAACGGCACTTTTCCGAATAAACTGTTTTTGTTTTGAAATATAAAATTGACATTGTAACTGACATAAGGGTAGATTGCACCAGTCCACGTTAACGATAAGTTAAACTGTATAAATATTCCAAACTATGTTTAGCTTGTGGAAAGCAAAATCATATTAATTGACTATAGCGCTATAGTGAACTTTTAGAACTTGTGAAAGCCTCCTTAATGTCGAACAGTTGAGGCAATTTAAAAGAAAATTATATCTCCGCAAAGTTTGCAAGCTCTCTCCTTAACTTTATCGATTATCCATTGTCGGGCAGTTATGGGCCTTGATGGGTTAAAGAGATTGCAGTAAAAGTAATTTTTCTGGCAGTTCGTGGTGTTTTTTGCCCAACTTGAGCCAATAACATTCGACGGCAACAATAATTTTGAATTGTTTTTGCAAACTGCAATTGTTATTGTAGGTATATAAAGGTTTATTTTTATTGTACTGTATAAAGTTCTTCTCAGTGGTAGTCGGAAGTCGGAAAAAGTGTCTGAAGTCCCAAGTATTACAAGTCTGAAGTAACGTAGTATAATATCGGGAAGATATTTTTGTCTTGGACTTTCTTGGGTTGAAATTTCACGTAAACAAAGAAGAGAGTCGTGGCAGGGACTATCTAGTGCCACGACATAAAAATTAGGGATTTAAACAATGTGATCCTCAACTATCGGACACTTTTTTTAGTAAAATAAGTTTATAGGACAATTTGACGCAGTCGAGAGACGTGGCAGGGACTATCTAATGCCACGACCTGGTAGGGACTGTCTAGTGCCACGACAAAAATTAGGGATGATTGACACTGTGATTCCCAAGCTATCGCACACTTGAGTTATCGGCTGGTTAAAAATTGTAACTTTATATGCCAGATAGGGCAGGAGATTCTGGACTATAGATCTTTTTGCTTGATACGCCCCTGGCGTTCAGTTTCCACACGCTAGGAATTTTTTGTCATGTCACCCAGATGTAATGAGACATAAACTGTCCCTTATAGAGAGAAAACACGGAAACCCTTTTTAACATATCCCAAGAAAGGAATAAAACAAGTTGGAAGCACCAATACCAATCTAATGACAATACTCAGGAGCATTTTGTAATCACCTAAAGCCTTGTGTTCAGTATCACTTATGTCCCACTTATGTTAATCAAATGATGACTTCTACCACAATATCACTTTGTGGTAGCGGGAAAGAGAGGCGCCGTCATGAATTCCAATGACGACTATCACAAGGTGAGGTATAGTCTCGACACCTCATCTTTATGAATGATTAATTGATTGATTGATTGGAGAATGACAGTAAATCATTCACTCAGTGACTAGTTCCGAGTTTTATGACTATCTCCGGGGTCAGTGCTCTCGCCTAGGACAGTTAAGACAGCTATTTGTTTACGCTTTTTCTGCACACTCTATGAGGAAATTTTTGGGTATATTTAAATGTTCTGAAATATAATATTATGTCTTTTTAACGGCTGTGTGGTGGGTGGTGTTTATTTATTTTCACTTGAACCAAGACGAATATCTTTTTCTTAATCAATTATTTGTAGGAGACAAAAATTCTTTGCAATGACTTTTGGTTACTTCACAGTGTTTGAGTTACCAAACAACAACAAACCCACCAAAATATCGAGTCTTTGGTATTTATAACACTGTGAAGTAACTAAAAGTCATTTTAGTGAGTGTTTGCATGCTTTACGGTTGTCGTATTAACTAACAGTTAGTATAACCCTAGGCATAAGGTTCGACAACCATAAAGTGGAAGCCCCTCTTCAAATTAACTTAGCTTTAGCTTATTTGATCCTTCCGTATACAAATGGGCTTAGGAGAACCTTACCCACTTAGTGGGGGGAGTGTGTTGTTGTAGAGGGGGGGGGGGGGGGTGTAAGCTACACGCTTCCCCCTCCAGTGCGAAGCCATTCTAGTGTTAGGAGTCCTGTTACACTGTCGAATTTCTCTTTGTACAGTTATTCTACCTAAGTATCAAATTTTCTGATAGTTAATTTTTTTTGAGAGTTGACAAAGTTACCCATTTAGGGGCTGCTTTGCCTCACTTCCAAAGGGTCTCTCTATAACGACCACAAGAACCGTTTGCTCGCTATAAAGAGAGTTCGCTATAGAGAGGGTGTCATTGTGGATATAGAGTTTTTCAAGGAGCTGTAACTGTAGAGAGGTTATCGTTATGGAGAATGACAACTGTATGATTAAATTTTATACAACTTTTATTGATAATATATTTAGCCGAAAATGTTATTGTGTGATTAGGTCTTAAGCCTT
This sequence comes from Mesopsocus fuscifrons, assembly GCA_950004255.1. Taxonomy (NCBI): domain Eukaryota; kingdom Metazoa; phylum Arthropoda; class Insecta; order Psocodea; family Mesopsocidae; genus Mesopsocus; species Mesopsocus fuscifrons. The sequence continues at coordinate 20,663,498 of OX465376.1, read as the reverse complement.
AAGTTGGAGGGGTCCGAATCAAGTATTGTTAACATTCACCACGTTTCTGTTTTTAGAGGGTTGTCAGTCTATAGGGTGGGAAGCTAAACTGTAATTCAATCCCATGTATCGCAGGTGGTGATACATCTTTGCAAACACCCAGTAGTAGTTCAAATTTCACATTCTTCACCTTTTCCGACCTGATCAGCTTTCTTTCCCATACCTACAGGTTTGTAGGTATGTCTGTACCTTGCCATCTGGCCTGCATTCCAATACTGTTCCTAATTTTTCGATTTTTTTTTGTAAATACATTTTTTGTCGATTGGGGGTGTAGTTTTTGTGTTATCAAAATTCTGTTTAAATGGCTTCTCGAAACTGGTGTTAGTCACATTTGTTCCAAATTTGAGCCAAATCGGTTGATCAGTACGACCTCCAGCTCTGAAACATGAAAGTCTAAAAATTGAAAAAGTAGAAAGAAAGCGTGACCGAACCGCACTGAAGTCATTCAGATCTAAAAATTCATTGATACAAGCATAAATTTCCACAAATGGTAGATAATAATTCATACCGATTTAGCGTCAGTTAATGACAGGTGTGACAACATTAGAAATATAATAACAGCCAGTCCTGCCAACCAAACAAATAATTTGTTCAAACAGACTGCCGTAAAATCAACATGGGAGCTTCCCTTATTTCCATTATTGCATTGTACCTGAACCTGAAAATCCTCTCAGATTTTTCTGTGGCGTATTTACTTCTCTGATTATCTCTGCTGGGATTTGTCAATTTTGACACCTGGGTTACAATTTCGGTTGTTTACTCTGCTGTGTCAAATAGTTTTCAGGTTTGTTTACTTCTGGCTTTACTCCCATATGTTTCAGTGTGACATGGGAGAGGTGATATTAATTTATTTTTACCTCAAACAAAACAAACCACTTTTTCTCAACAGACTGTTGTTGATGTTTGGTAATTCAAACACTGTGAAGTAACCAAAAGTCAATTTAATGATTTTTCGCTTACTTTACATCCTCAAAAAAATTGACTAAGGATTTATAATGTTTTTATTTCAATAAGGAGGTCAGTTTCTATGATAATATGAGAAAAAGAAAAATATCGCTAAAAAACGTAAACAAACAGCGTTCTAGGTAAATATACGTATACAGCCTAAGGACTCTGGACTAGTTTCCATTGAAGTGAATGAGTGGGGGTTCGGCATTGAAAAAATTCGATCAAGGATACTCTGAATGACACCATTGAATGCTAGATGAGTTATAGCTTCAGTCATGGCGTGGGTAGTTGAAAAACCACAGTTCGAACACCTCTACCTGTATAGGTATGTATTTGATATTGCTATAATGTTATTGTAACAGCCTCGATAGCCGAGAGGTAAAATGGTCGACTTTTGAGGGACACCGGTTCGATCCTGATCCTTACTAAAACATTTTTTCTATGTTCAGTATGTCAGTTGAACCTTAAACTGTAGGTCCCAACACGATGGGTGGTGTATGGAACTGTGGTAATTGCACCACCAATGGCCGTGGCTGCTCTAAAAGCTAAACATAGTGTGCTATTCGAGCGAAAAATGAATGGCCGCGAATAGGACACTATGTTTAGCTTGCACTGGGGAACGAATTCCTGCGAAAGGTAGATATGGCGGTGCCATTACCGTACTAAATACAGTAGAGTTGTGAAAAGATGTCGTAATACGACTACATTTCTTTTTTTATTGTTTTCCTGCTCTGAAATTGACTTTTACGATCTACCATTAAACCTGTAGTTCCAAAGCTTGTGTTTTTACCACTTTTTAAGTGGTTCTGCGTGCGAGTATCGTAGCTAGAACTGCAGTTGTTATATCAAAGGTTTTCTGATATGTTCTGCATGTATGGTGGTTCGGAACCCACTCAAAACTGTAGGTCCTCGTCATGTCAACCACGATGGATAGTTCTTGAAATACTCTACTTGCTGGGATTGTCCCTACCGCCCCTCTACCGTCAGTTCGATTTAAAATGTAAAATATTCATATAAAATAATTTATAACAAAAAGAACCGCCTGATTATAAATCGTATTTATCGATTTCAATACGCCCAGTATGGAAGAAAATAATACCCGTAGCAAAAGAATAATAAGCAAGCCATAGGTGCCTAAATAACTGCGGCCAAGCAGGTTTCAAGATAGATCTGAAGAGATCCATCTTAAGAGGATGTAACAAAAAATATTTTTGAGTGTCCAAGCGGTGTAACAGGCTGATTCGTTTCGGGAGAGGTCTGGTCTTACTGCACGCTTTGTGAGGAAACTACTGTATGTTTATATATATTCTGAAATATAATATGTATTTTACGATCGAGGCCTCGATAGCCGAGTGGACTAAATGGTCGACTTTTGAGGAGCAGTGAGAGCCGGGTCACACCGGTTCGATCCCGATCCTACCAAAAAGTTTTTCTGCTCGGCATTCACCTCTGATATGTTCAGCATGTCAGGTGAAATGTATATCGAGGCTGTGGTGGTTCGGCTGGGGAGCTGGTATTTGGTAGTGCTGCCAGCTGAGCACAATGGATAGTTCTTGAAAAACGGTCTAGTTGCTGGGCTTGTCCCCCCCAACCCTCATGCAGGTAGACTACGATCGAGTGATTTTAGTGAACCAAAAAATTTGTAAAATCACGACGTAGCCTGTTAATTTCGGCTGTTAAAGCGACAGATTATATTTCAGAGCATGTAAATATCCAATAGTATCCTCATAAAATGTGATATCCTCTTAACTGGTGCACACGTTGATCGTATAACGTTTCGTGGTTTAGCAACACGTTCCAGAGTTTCTCTATCTTTTTCACATATCACCTGCTTCGTTTAATATTCAAAATTCACGGAGCAGAAAATTTGCTAGACTCGGACATGGGAACCCTTATCTACCCTTATCTACCCTTATCTACCGAGAAATCAGCCGATGTGTTTCACCTCAGGACCACACAACCCCGTTTGTTTCTGAAGTATAATAAGTTTTTTTAATGGCCGAAATTAATAGGCTGTGTTGTGATTTTACGATCGGTTAATTTCGGACAAATTTTTTGTTGACGAAATCACTGGATCGTAAAATCATCACACAGCCTGTCAATTTAAGATATTTTATATTTCAGAACATATAAATATCGATCAGTTTCGATAGCCTTGCGAAATCCACTCTTAATAGGATAGTTGTGGACGTCATCAGGGGTGAGGCGCCCCACCCTTCGTGGGGACCTACGATGGGGACCTACAGTTTTAGGTGGGTTCAAAACCACCACAGCCCCGATATACCTATATATTTCACTTGACACGCTGAACATATCAGAGGTGAATACCGAGCAGAAAAACTTTTGATAGGATCGGGATCGAACCGGTGTTCCTCGAATGACAAATGATTCGGGATTTGTCGCAAGTGGGGTCGCGCCTTACTACGATTGGAGTGGTGGGCGCATTCTCCAGGGCAGTGGGCACTGGGACAGCCTTGAACCTAGCTGATCATAACTTGAACGAACCTTCTACGTTATTTTAACCAAGTTTTAGGTCTTTACCACCCTTTTTTGGGTTCACACGGTCTGGCCTCTATGTACACTTTGTCTGTGCGTTTGCTTCACACCTTCCGTGCCTTGACAAAGCCTTCTTTGTGCCTTTTCCTTCCTCTCCATCCCCCGTTCCTAAATCCACAAGATATAGTATTTATTTTAACCAGATTACTGAGATTTCGCACTATAAAATACTGTTTTGGTGGGGTTCTGTTTGGTCCCTTTTGCAGTACCGAAGGAAGTTTCGCCAGTATTCCAGAAGGTATTTTGAGACTGCTGGAAAATTCGCCTACCGTTTTAGGTAGGTTTCGAACCACCATAGCCTCGATATACCGATCAGAAAATCTTCGGTAGGATCGGGATCGAACCGGTGTGCTCCGACTCTCAGTATGCCTCAAGACACTAGGCTGTAGATTAACTAAATAACCTTCACCTGTAAAATGGAGCCGCGCCCTTTTGTTTTGAAGACGACTCGATAAGAGTGGGTCATGGAGAGTCTCCTCACTTCACAGGTGTTTCCTAATTACATTACTATGGAAATTAAGATGAGAGCATACCTAACGACGTATTGGTATTTATATGTGTGACGGAAGACGTAGCTCTGACCCGCTCCCCACCTTGGGACCTACAGTTTTAGGTGGGTTCTGAACCACCACAACCTCGATATTCCGATCAGTAAAACTTTGGTCGAGTCCGGATCGAACCGGTGTGACCCGACTAAGCCTGACAAGATAATATAGGTTCAGGAGCTGAGAACCTGTCACGGCTTTGGTATCTGAAAGGTACAGGCATTCATCATGGAGTGGTTGGAACTTGTGGTATAGATAGGTTAATTAGGGATACCTAACTGTGAAGTCAACAGTTGCTGAGTGACCTTTTCAGGTTAGGTACAACTAGGTTAATCTCTGAAGCTTTCATGTTGAAGGTGTCTATAAAGGAAAACAATAAAGGTTCGAACCACACTTCGGTAATTTTTTTTCACTTCCTAGGTATTGCTGACACTCAGCTTGTTGATTTCCTAGAGGAAACTGTTGGATAGGTTAGGTTTATTTCATCTGAAATATAATACTTCTGTGTACATGCTAAAAACACCAACCATTTAATTGTAGTTACGAATTAAACAATAAAGTGAATACAATAATCCAGAACAAATAAATATCCAACAAAACAAAACAAAACAAAAATTTGTTTGAAGAAAGAGCGGGAGAGGGAGGATCTGTGGCGAAGGAATCCATCACATTCTTGGCAGCTTTCATTCCTTAAATAAAATTGAAAACTAACTGAACTTCATCATCCTCTTGATAATCGCTGACCATGCAGTTGCTCCTATAAAAACCCCGCACCATCTTCAATATCAACCACCTCCTCCCGCCAAGGGCGCCTGGTTCCCCGAATACAATGGCTCGCCGCACGCAAAACAGCCATGGTCACTCGAACGCGGACATAGGCAGCCACATGACTTCTTGGTCTTCGCCATTTATTAACCAACTGATGTACAAGAATTTTGAGGAAAGCCTTCATTTCTGCCCCAGGGAGACCATCAGCGGATACAACCAAAGGGGTAAATGATGCATGCCGGGCCTCCGACGCATCTTTGTACTTCACTTTGTACATGCTAAAAATGCGAGAATCTTGTAGCCTGAACATTTCTTGTTCTTGTTCTGTGATCACTGTGATCAGACATCGCTCTAAGGCTACCTTTTTGCCTTTGGGGTAAATCTCTCACCGGTTCTTTTAACTTCTCTCTCCCTTTTCCACATTTTCCAGGTATCCCTTTTTTTTTCAAAATTAAAGCGAGACATTTCAAAGAAGTTAAATTCTGTTGGCCCGCTTGTAAAAGTCTGATTCAAGTTGTATTAAGCTCCGGAAAATTGAAGAGGAGTTTATTCAAAGGAAATAGTGTAAAAGTAACGTTCAGTTGGTCGGGTTCGGACCGGGAGGAGCAATCAATAATGCTTTCTTGCCGCAGTTTGGAAAATCGGCTTTTGAACAAGATCAACAGTACTTTATTGACTGGACCTCTCTATTTACAGCTCCCCTCTCTATCGGCTGGCTCAGATGGTTTTTCCTCGATAGCCAATCTTGAAACATTTCCAGCAACTAGACCATTCCAATAGTTATCCGCCTTGCTCGCTATAAAAAGAGTTCGCTATAGAGAGGGACTTCAAAATGAGGCTGAGATTGTCAGGGGACCTTATAGAGAGGCGTTCGTTATAGAGAGCGGCAACTGACTATATTCTCTTAGGAACTAAGAAAGAAGCCAATATGGCCGCCTTGGTTTTCAAGATGGCGCCTCGCAGTGTTGATATTTCTTAGTGCGGAAGACTCCGTGGTAGCTTGAGCATCTTGATAGCCGCAGGGAAGGCCGTAAAATGACAAAAGACGTGCATCATCGCCGTAAAAACGCAAGCGAAGGACTGGATGGGAGGTAATTTCGAGGATATCGATCTGCGTAAACAACTGACGATACGGATACTCAACTTCTTAAGGCCGAACATACATTCGCTATTTGTTTACGTTTTTACTTTCTCGCCCGTATGTAATACATGGGCTGAGAAAGTTATGTTACCGTGCGAAATTTCGATTTTGAGATTTTCATTGCAAAAGGCGTTTCAGAGGTCCTAGATACCAAAAAAATGGTTTTTAGGCCATGTCCGTCCGACGTACGTACGTACGTACGTACGTTTGTCTGTAGCGCGGCTACAGGTCACACCAGTCAACCGATTTGGTTCAAATTTGGAATATAGATGTCTAAAATCAGTTCCGAGATACTTTTTTCATATAATTTTGATTACTCAAAAATTGCGCCCACTATTGTCAAAAAAGTGTCAAAAAAAATTCAAAATCGTGTTTTTGTCTACTCAAGACGCATTACACGGTACGGTAATAAAGTTAGAACCTTCAAATTTTGCAGTCGTGTCGCCAGATAGATGCTCCAGGATAATTTTTTATTGTTTTGGAGATGGGCCAAAAATTTGGGCCAAAATTGGCCCATACGTGAAAATCTTGGCCCCATGAACAGTATTAGCCGGAATTTAACAAAAATCCATAAACTTGTGCTTAATAACATTACTTAAAGGTCTGTCGAAGAAATATTCAATAAATTCAAAATTGCGGCCAATATAGGCAAAATAAAGTCAAAAATAGGAAAAAAAGCTAGAATCTCGTTTACTCAAGACGCATTTCACGGTACGGTAATAAAGTTAGAACCTTCAAATTTTGCAGTCGTGTTCCCAGATAGATGCTCCAGGATCATTTTTATTCTTTTTGAGATGGGCTAAAAATTTGGGCCAATATTGGCATTATCGTAGGAAAAAATTTCCAAAAATGGAAATCACGTTTTTGATTGGTTAGGTCACATTTGCAACAACACTAATCGACGGATTTTCTTGAAAATTGGTGAAAGTGGTCTCAGATAGATACTTCAAGGTCCTTTTCAATAGATTTTCATTTACTTAAAAATTAAGACGGTGACATGCAAAATAGAAAACATATACTTTGCGCGTCGAACGACACTTCACTGTTTGACGGATATGTTTGAAATTCGGTATGCAGGTGCCTAAAAGCATCGTCCAGTGTGAGGCAAAATACTTTTTAGAAAAAGTTAAAATTCTGACAATTATTCACGTAAAAAAAAATCAAATTTTCGATAAAAATTGCGAGAAAGTCAAGTGCGACCATTGTTGAACCCTTTATTTCTGCACACTTCGTGAGGAAACTATTGGATATTTAATTGTTCTGTGCCTTTAAGCCACGGGTTATATAAGCACCAATATAGGCACGCGTAACTAAAAGATAAATGTTTTTTAAGGTTAAATATCTGGCCGTCAGCATTGCTGACCCTCCGAAAAGCCATCGACCCTGCAGTCTTGAGTGAAACGGGGGCAAAAACTCGAAAATTTAGGGTTGGGTGCTGAAGGGGTATATTTGGGTTTCATAAAGATAAATGTATAAAATACAAACATTTTGAAAATGGGCGGGATATGGTTCATGTAAGAAGACCGACTTTTCACATTTATTTTCCGTGTATGACTCATTTCTTCTTACAAATCAATGACGACATTATCAGATTTGATAAATTGTGCGTCATTAATAGCTGAAAATGTTTCAAAGTTGAATCCGGTAACGCTAAGTTTTTCTCTGTACGGTATTTTACCTAGTTTTACCTACACATGTACCTGAGTTACCTTTACCTACGAAATTTTTGTCTGTTTAAAAAAAAATACAGACAAATCTATAGACAGCATTTTCCTGTAGTTGTCGACATCCCCCACTTTTAAGGTTATACTAAATCTTTGAATTTGAAAAAGCCATCCTTCGGGAAATTGGGCCGAAAGTAGCCGAAAATTTTATCATGCCGTTAAAAGTCCACTGTAGCTAACTTTATGATAAAAGCACTATCTGCAGGATGGTGAAAAAGACCCATATTTCTTATCTAGGGGATAACGCTGTAGTGAGCGTTTAGAGGACACTAAGGGTGCGTCCCACCATGCCCAGTTAAAATTAAACTGGAGATTTTGTCCTATGTTTACCATGTTAAATTTAACTTTTAAATCTCAAGTTTAATTTTAACTGGGCATGGTGGGACGCACCCTAAAGTAGACTTTAAGCACTGGTGAAACCTACCTTATAATTTACAGTTATTCATTCATGAATTATTGTGTAATCACTAGTGAAACGCACCATTGGCCTTAGAATGAAATAAGAAATAGAAATCGTGATGTTAATCGGAGATTAGTAATCTCTGTCAATGGCTCAATGTTTAACCGACGCTTCCGCCCACTCCTTCCTCACGAAATCAATTAATTTAACCAAGTTTATAATTATTATTTCAACGATGTAACAAAAACATAGGAACGAGTAATGTTACGTTATGTAAAACCTGATTATCCGCTTGAGATGGGAAATAAACGGAGTTATCTTCCCTCATGTTTATTATACCTTACAATGTTTTTTTAATTTTTCAGTTTTTATCTTTTAAACTTTCAAAAAATGGTTTATATTTTTATTTTTTGGTGGAGTTTTAAAGTCAGTTTGATTTCCAACAACCTTGCAAGGTATCGACTTTGTACAATCTGTATATCAGCCTCAAGAAAGGCCTTCTAAGCGGTGGTGTAGAACCCTAAATTTGTTCCAAAGGTCTTCTTCCTTCGTAGATATAGCGGGTTGAAAATTTTGATTTACGGTTTCATAGTTGAGACAGTATAGAGTAGCTGTGTCCTTGTCAGACTTTGATATATTGATACCTTTAATAAGTGATGGTTCCTACAGTCAGCTTATAATGAGATAGGTAGCAGAAGATGCGGAGCTTAGCAGAAGTAGCCAAAGCTTACGTCACTTTCAGTATTTTCGCCTCACATACCAACACTTCAGAGTGTAATAACTTTTTATTTATTAATCAGAATCCAAAATGCGATAATACAGAAACAGAGTCAGCCATCAGACTACGTAATCCAATCATTTCCTGAGGTACTGATTTTTAGTCACATACCCTTAAACTGAATAAAACAACAAAACATTGAAAAAAAACTAAGAAAAAGCGCGTGAGGTCAAAAGACGAATCTTATTCTTCAAGGGGAAAAAATCCCAAGAGGGCAACAAAAGAAGAAACCAAGTTGGAAAGTTTTGGGGGAGGGATTTTGGATGTTGGATGTTGCTTTTCCATCGGCTCTCAAAATAAAACTTGGCGAAATGAAGATAGCAGCAGCAGCAGCAGCAGCAACATTCTGGAATTCTCTCAGATAAGGAAAACTATTAATTAAGCCTGGTTCTTGTGTTGAGTTAAGACGCTATAACAGAATTCTATTTTTCCCCATAAAACGTGTTTGCTGAATTTTCCCCTATAAACTGAGGGACAGCATGAGGAATACTCTGGAATTCTCCCAGATAATTCAACCTGGTTTCCCAATTCTTGTGTCTAGTTCAGGGGCTATAAGACAGCATGTTAATTTCGGTCGTTAAAAAGTCATATTATATTTCAGAATAACATTTAAATATCCAATATTTTCATCATAAAGCGTGCAGAAAAAATCAAATAGCGAATATATGTTCAGTCTTAAGGCTGAATATACATTCTCTATTTTTTTACGTTCCGATTTCAAACTTTTTGGGAAAATTATTGGATATTTAAATATTCTGAGATATAATATGTCTTTTTAACGTCATTTTCATGAGGCTATGTTACGATTTCACGATTGGTTAATTTTGGACAATTTTTCTTGAGACGAATATCACTCGATCGTAAAATTACAACATAGCCTCATGAGTCATGAGTAATGACATTAAAAAGACATATTACATTTCAGTTTATTTAAATATCCAATAGTTTTCTCACACATTTTGAAATCGGAACATAAAAAAAAGCGAATGTATGGTGGCTCTTAAGTACCTTCGAGTTGAAAACTTAATACAGCCATGATTCAGTCACAGCCTCTTAAGCCTTTATTCCTAAGTTTCCGCGTGTTTAGCTTAGCGAGAAATCTCCGGAAAAATGAGGTTCGATAATTACAGCAAATAACTGGTAAGTTTTCGCAATTAGTCAGATCGTTGATTGCGGTTATTTATTATTGTTCTTGTTCTTAATTTTTTTAAAAGTAATCTTTGTTTTTAATCGTAATTAAGTTTTCCAAGTCACTTGTTAAGTAGACCATCTGGGGAAGACAGGGCCGCAGCTGCCAGTTTTCTCTCAAATTCTTTTTTCCCTTTGCGGATTTGGTTTTGTCTGTCTTTTTCTTGAGGTGATTTTTTTTTGTCTATGCCATGCACTTATGCCAGTGGCATATTAGGAAGGTAAAGATGTATACCTGCCATACTCGTAGTAATAAATCATTATTAAGTGGCTTGACGACGGTCACTTTTATCTTTCTCGTATGATTAGTACACATTGAGTTATCCAGACTGTCCAGATAATTTTGATATATACATTTTTTTATAGGATTTTCACTTGTTCTGAAGTATCGTATAATGTGTCTTTTTAACGTTGGAAACAGATTAAACCTGTTTCAAACGTTATAAAGAAAAATACCTAACTGTCAAACAGTTTTCTTCAGAAAAAGAAATGCATAATTTTCTGTTGCATAGCCTTAAGAAAAATAGCGATGGAATTTTAACTCAAGTTATTTGTTGACAGCAGATTAAATCAGTTCTCATCAACCAAGATTATGTACGCTATTCTAGGTCACATTTAACCGAGCTACGTCCATTACCCTAATCGAAGTTTAGTGGGATTTAACTAAGTAGCTTTAGATAAGCAGGCCACTAGGGCACTGGGCCACTAAGGGTGCGTCCCACCATGCCCAGTTAAAATTAAACTGGAGATTTACCATGTTAAATTTAACTTTTAAGTTAAATTTAACATGGTAAACATAGGACAAAATCTCCAGTTTAATTTTAACTGGGCATGGTGGGACGCACCCTTAGGTGACTGGAGATCCATCAGATGGCTTCCGCATTCCCAACAGGCGGAACGGCTTAGGCTGGACGCTGCTGACAGGGTCTTATCATGCCCAAACTCTGTTGTGAGACGGGATATACATTTGCTATTTGTTTAAGTTTTTTCTCTACATTCTGTATGTTCTGAAATATAATGTCTTTTTAACGTCATAAATTAACAGGATATGTTATGATTTTACGATCTGTTAATTTCGGACAAATTTTATGTTGACAAATATCATTGGATCGTAAAATCCGAGGGGTTAACCACTCCAGGAATCTCGTTGGGAATCTTGTTGGGAGTCATTGGAAATGTTTATGAAGTCTCAGGGAATCTTGGAATTTTTTTGGAGTGGTTACCCCTTCTTTCTATGAATATCGTTGGGAATCTTTGGAAATCTTTATAGAATCTCAAGGAATCTCTGTAGTGGTTAACCCCTGTAAATCGTAACATGGTCTGTTAATTTTGGTCGTTATAAAGACACATTACATTTCATTATATCCCATCGTTTCCTCATAAAACGTACAGAAAAAACGTAAACAAACACGACTGCAAAAGGCTACATTCAGTCATGCACTACTACAGTATACAGTTTCTTTCTGGTACCTGGCTTTCTCCGTACGGGGGAAAACTCAACTGCTAGTTGTGATTCTTACCAAATCATCCTGCACTAGCCTTCTACAAGGATGAAAGTCTAATATCCAAATAACGACCTCCTAGAAAGCTCACTTTAATAAGTAGGAATCAGGTCTTGTCGACAAGTTCTACGCTTCAGGCACGGCATCGAACCTGGCTCCGTACAGTAACAAAACAGGTCCACACGTGCTGGCCCTGGGCATCTCTGTCCCAAAACCGCTGTATTTTAAAGGTTTTATGTCTTTTTTGGGTCTCCGTGTGACGTAAATTAGGACTGGCACTTATTCTCTTCGCATTTGATAATTTTTGGTATAGTCGTTTTGTTCTTGGGAAAACGTACCTTTTTGGGTAGTTCTTCGAATTTTTTTTTGTGGTAACCTGGAAAATACAGGGACCTTGTTTCTGTCCGACAACCTACAATCACCTTCTCTGTCCGTCGACATTTTGGACCTAATTACCGTTGAAGGTGTCTCCCCCGTGTCAACAACAACAACAATGCTTCGTAACAATCTGTGTTAAACTGTAAACGTCAAGTAGGTGTTTTAATTGTTTTCTTTCTTTTGTTGACCAAGTGGGGCCTCATTTAGAGGAAGAATGATTTTTTTTTAAATGAATTTTTTTAGTTTTCCTTGAAGAAGACCGTAACTACTCTCCATGTGTGTGAGCTATGTCGTGGTTGCACAGTGTTCCGAAAAAATGTTTTAAAATTAAAAATACTGAGATTATTTTTCGTTCATGATGCTTCTAAGTTTATCACTTACAGTTTTTTCTCTGAGATCCTTTTTGCGACACCCTCCATTATTGCAGGGGGTGGAAAAAGCAGGGGCTGGCGAAAAAATTCATTACTCGCTTAGTAAGTGTGCTATTGAGTTCATTCTTTTTGTTGTAAATTTTCCTTAATATTACCTACAAATTCTGTCTGAAAACATTTTTTCTTAGACCTGCCGTTTACCGTAGAGAAGAAGAACAGGGTGGCTTTCCAGTTGCTTACCGTGCATTCTCCAGCTGAAAACTTCCCGTTAAGTCCACTAGGCGCTATCGGCAGGATGGTGAAAGGCACAAACTTTTATTTTCGGGAGGATAGCGCTATAGTGAACTTTAAGGGGAAGTGGTGAAATCGAGCCTTAGGCCAAAAAGGTTTAAAACGAACCGTGAAGGTATTTGCTCCCACTTCAAGGGGAATAAGCGTTCAAGCCCCTTCTTCCGAACTGTTGAAGTTGAGCTTTATTTCGAGAAAGTGGTTTCAGCACAAACTGTCAGTAGGGTACTTCCCCAAATTTGTGGGAGGCTTTTAGGTGGATCAGTTTTGCGATTATTTACCAATTAATTACACCTTAGCTCTTTACTTAATGGGGGGATACAAAAAGAATATTTAATGGCCCAGAGGGGTTGTAATTTTGCAATGGGTTACAATGGTTTCATCCAGATCCTATACCAAAATTTTTCTGCGTCCTCCAGTGAAAGCTAAACATAGTGTCCTATTTGTTTCCTAGTTCGAATAGCACACTAGTTTAGCTTTTGGAGCAGCCACTAGTGATGCACGAAAATTTCTTGTCTTGCTTCTGTTCTTGCACTTCTTGCATGCAAGAACAAGAACAAGAGTTGATTTTGGCTGCAAGAACAAGAGCAAGAAGTGACTTGCAAGAACAAGAACTCTTGCAAGAGTTCTCGCAAGAGTCTTGCATAAACCCAGGCAGTTTTTTTCCAAAGCTTTATTCACGGATTGCATTCCATATTTTGTGCGAAAAACTCTGCAGACTATGCAACGATAGATTGCACTTGAAATGGCCGCTCGGTAGGCAAAAAACCACATTTTAACAGTAGAAAATTCCATGTGTATGCTAGAAATTGCAAGAGTCTCGCAGCAAGAACAAGAACAAGAGCAAGAAGTGATTTCTACTGCGAGAACAAGAACAAGGACAAGAAATGGCGTTTCTTGTTCTTGTTCTTGCAACGTGCATCACTAGCAGCCACGGCCATTGGCGGTCGTGCAGTTATCCAGTTTCGCAGTAAGCTGCACAGCTAAAAAAAAAAGAATACCATGAAAATTAAACCAAAATGAAACTGTAACCTCTTGGAAAAATAACGCTTTTGTTTTTATTTTCTGTTTTTAATCCTTGCCGCGGTTGCTGGTTTTCTCGTAGTGACGCCTCATATTTTCTTCAACTCTGCCCCCCTCCCCCCCCCCCCCCCCCCCCCCCTGGCTACACAAAAGCGCCGACTTTGTAACAAAGCCGGAAAGCATTTCTATACATTTCAAAGGAGACTTTTCTTCAATTTCAACTCTTGAAGAGGAAGGATAGTTTTTGGGTCGAGAGAAAACGGAACTGGGTCTTGCGGCCGCTGTTGAAAGTTTTCGACAACAAAAAATGCTAGGATTTTAATCTCCTCGATTTGAAATGTTCTTTGTGTTTACATTCATTTTTAAATTTATTGAAGACCTTTAAAGTTCACTCTAGCCTTATCCTCCCGAAAGGAAAAGTTCGTGCGTTTGCACTGATGAATATTTTTTATTTGATTTTTTTAAAATTTGTTTTGATGCATTTTTACAGTTCTACCCATATCGTATTAAAGTAGTTTCTGCATATAAGGAGATAAAATATTTTAAATTTCAGAACAAGAGAAAGTCTGCAGGAAAATATCATTAAAAATCTCGTTTTGAACCCTTATAGCAACCGCACAAGATCAGAAAGCTGAAAATTGACTTCTTTCCGGAATGTTACCAATTACTGATATAGCCTGAAACTGTCTATGTTTCTCCAATTAGAAAAAGAAAAAAGGAAAAGTCAAAATCTGATTCTTCTTTACCCGCCGCGGGAGATTTTCCGCGCCGATACATCCCATCGGTTTGCGAAAGTGGACCGAAAAAAACCCAAATCCAAACTCTGGGGTAAAACATTAGAGGGGTATTTTTTTCAGCCTGGAAAATGAGGGGGATTTTGAGGGATTGACTGGTTTTGAGTGGGGGGGGGGGGGGGGGGATTGGCCTCATGCAAACCTCAATCTCCCGCTACCCTTTTTGCCCCTCTATATTTCGAATTTTCATGTTTTTTTCAAGGGCCCATGCACCTTGGCACAGATGTTAATAAAACTTTGTGTGACTTCCATGCTACCAACAGAAAATTGCTGCTACCGGGATTCGAACCCAGGACCTCAGTCGTGCGAGTCTAGTGTTGTCTCACTAGACCACGATATAGTTTCTGACGTTGAAAATACATACTATATTGCAGAAGTAATGAACCGAAATATAGTGCATAAGTGCAGCGTATGTCGAAACTATTGGGTAGCATGTGGAAAGTTGGAGATGGCGCTCTGGAAGCGAAAGAAGGTTCGAGAAGTCCTCAATGGACTGTTTCCGGTTTTGGAAAATAAATTTTCCGGTGGGAGGAAGTGAATTTATATTCATTCTCAACTCACCCCATCTAATGGGGATGAATAGCGACCCGAGGGCATTGAAATCGCGAAACGACGTCGAGGGCTGGTAGCCAGCTGCATACTTAACCTACTTCTTGGCTAATAAGCTTCTGTGGTCTCGGTTTTACTCAAAAACACAGAGCTGGGTTACACGGGTTCGATCCCGATCATACCAAAGTTTTTCTGATTTGTTCAGCATGTCAGTTGGAAGGTATATTGAGGCTATGGTGGTTCGTCTGGTTCTTCACTACTTAACTGTTGCGTCCATGCTGCAAGTGAGAAAATTTCGCTTTCACCGGGATTCGAACCCAGGTGTCTCAAGACTTGACATGAGAGTCAGCTTGTCTGTAATTATTAGTGCAAGTTAACTTTAACTTCAGTTAAGTTCTCAAGCATAGAGCCCGTTCACGGCTCAACTGAACTGGGCTTTGTATCCCTTAACCGTAGTCAGCAAGTTAACCGCTGATGAGTTAACCAAGCGTTAAGTCGGATATTGATTTACAAACGTTTGTATAGGCGGAAGTGGCTGCGTTTAAGTGGATAAGCTGCTAATCAGCACTTAAGGGAACTCCGACATGTTGCCATTCTCTGTCACAATTAACTGGTTGTGCCATTGTTGTTCTATGTCTGTGCTAGACATAGACATGAATTGTCAGTTATCGTAACACTGATTTAAATGTCAGAGGGTGACTTGCCCTAGTTCGTTAACTTGCAGATATAGATAGTTATAATTTGTCTTCCCGATAAAGTAGCCGAAAACTTATCTTGCCGTTAAAATTCCGGTAGCTAACGCTATGATAAGGGCGCTATCGGGGGGAAGGTGAAAGGTACCTCCTTTTCTTAACAGGAGGATAACGCTATAGTGAACTTTAAGTGGACACTATAGCAGACTTTATGAACTGGTGAAAAGGTTGCCTCTGGTCAGTCAGACCAGCGAGACTTACCAGGAAATCCATCGATAAGATCCTCGGTACTTTTGCTTTTGATTTGTTTTTGATCCCCCCTCGGCACGTGCCTCTAGGGGAAGTTTTTGTAGGCACAGTTTCAGTTCTTATCTGAACATTGCCGCCAGCTTGAGGGCCATCTGCTCACTTCAGTTTTGAAGATGTTCTTTGGCTGTTATATGCTGCGTCTTCTTTTGAAAATAGCATGATAAAGACTGACGGACGGACTTCAACCCAAAAACCACTTGTTTTCGTGCTAACAGACACTGAATCTAAAAAATCAAGTGCAGTAGTCTTTAGCTACCGTGGAACTTGCTCGCTATAGAGAAAATTCGCTATAGAGAGAATTTTTTTAATGAGTCGAAGAACTGTAGCGTTCGCTTACTGAAGTCATCTTAATGATAAAAAGGTTTTTTTTGACTTATGAACCCCCCTTTATTAGCGTAATGCATTTTAGCCCTAGGGGCGGTAAAGGCGCACCCACCCTTCACATTTTCATCAAATCAACCCCTATCTTTTCATTAACCAAGCTAAACCAGGCCTTTTTTCATAGCCCTACGATAATTAATTTTCCCGCTTATATAAAGAAAATGAAATTGTATTTTTTCTGTTTTTCTTTTGTTATTGAGTTTTTGAATTTTAAATATTGCGGCTAGGGGTTAAAATAATTTCATTCTCCTCCATCCCCTCTTTTCGAAATTTCATTATTTCTGTGAAGAAAGTAATGAAAATTTTACGATTAAAATAATTTGAAATAGCGGAGTTCCCATATTTACGACGGCACTAACATTTGCCTATTTGTTTACGTTTTTCTGCACGCTTTATGAGGAAACTATTGGATACCTATTTAAAGCTTCTGAAATATAGTATGTCTTTTTAACGGATGAAATTAAGAGGCTATATTGTAATTTTATACGATCGGTTAATTTTGGTCGCTAAAAAGACATTATATATTTCAGAACTTTGAAATATCCAATAGCAGAAAAAACGTAAACAAACAGGACTACGTAGACTCAATTGAGCAGCAGAAAACTCTGAAATTAATTTTCACTGAAAATTCATTTGGAATATTATTCGTGAAAAAGAGAAGATTGGGATTAATTAATGAAATGATTGAGCTTCGGGGTCAGCAGTTGGATCATTTCAGCTTAAGGACAAAGCCGTTAGCCATTAGCTGAGTGATTTCAGCCAATGACGGTCGCCCATCCATCAGTTCCCGACAACTTAGCCCCAACAACGTTCACTTAACGGAACGGTTTCGGGTGCTTTCGAGTTTCGGCCAATTTTCCAATTGAGTGAAGCCAGTCGAGACTTTCGCTATTTGTTTACGATTTTTCTGCGTACTTTATGAGGATACTACTGGATATTTAAATGTTCTGAAGTATAATATGTATTTTTAACGGCTGACATTAAGGGTCCGCTATACCTGACGGTGCATTTTTTGCCGCCCATAAGATTAACATTGCGAGCGGCGATTCATTTTCAAGGTTTACCCTTGGTTAGACAGACACAAAATTTTGCCTGTACCTAGCCCTAACAATGTTCTAGGTCGTGTTCGAAGCAGATTTCCCATTTTTTTTAATGGTTTTCGAGATACAGCACTTTTCTTGAGGTATGCGATGCTAGCATTTGCAAAACAGTTGCAATAAAAGAAACCAGTGAGAAATTGGGTTCGAACACTCCCTAGAACATTGTTAGGGCTAGGTACAGGCAAAATTTTGTGTCTTTCCAACCAATGGTAAACCTTGAAAATGAATCGCCGCTCGCAATGTTAACCTTATGGGCGGCAAAAAATGCACCGTCAGGTATAGCGTCCTCTTAACACGCTGTGTTGTGATATGACGATCGAGTGATATTTGTCAACAAAAACATTTTCTGTATGTTATTTTGCCGTTATCTTGCCGTTAAAAGTCCACTACCTAACGTTCAGATAAGGGCGCTATCGGCAGGATGCTGAAAGGCACCAACTTATGGGGAGGATAACACTATAGTGAACTTATAGGGGACACAAAAGTAGACTTTAGGCACTAGTGAAATTCTCCTTATAGGGAAAGTTTTCATTGTGATTGGTGGAAACAAGCGTAACGTCAAATTAAGTTGTTATAAACATGAGATCCAACCTACGACACAATTTAAAGCAATTGTTTATGTAACTAGCTGGCGCCGGCCGACAATTTTAATCAATTTACTTGATAATGATATAGTAGACCGTATATCCGCTCTTCTTTGTGTGTTTTTCTAAGTGGCAGTGAAGCAAGAGAACGCTGAATCTACTCCCAACTTTGTGAGATTTTTTTTTTGTGAAATTTTTCCCATATGGGTACCTAATAAACCCAGGTAGTTTTTTTTCCGTAGATGATTCATAGAGACCTTGGATGGTTCATACTTTGTCGATGCAAGAATGTTGCAGCAAGAACAAGAGAAATGCTATCTCTTGTTCTTGTTCTTGCATCGTGCATCACTATCCCACTATAGGCCCTTCTAGAGCTGAACCGCCGCTGGCATGTGTGGAATTCGGCAAGGTTCGGAATTTATATAGGTACAGTGTGAAGAAAGGGGGGAATGGGGGGAATTCGCACTAGGGGCCAGAAGGGGGGGGGGATAAAGTGCGTCCGGGGCATTGACAGGAATCCGGCGCTGTCTTTAAACGATCGATGGGGGAACCCTTTCGTGGGGGGGGAGGGGGGGGCTTTTCATCCTTGTAGGCGCGGGCTAGGCATCGTTACCCCTTCCCCCCTTTCGGTAATGACGCCGCCAAACAATCGGAGGGGGGGGGGGGGGGGGCAGAGGAGCCCTTTGCTTTTACGCAGTCTCCTTGTTTTTATCGTCTTGCGAATTTTCTCTCTTTGGGCGCCTTGCCCTCCTTCAAACTAAACCCGCTGAACTTGTCTCTATTCTGCTGAATAATTTTTTGCTAGCACTGGGAAATATGGAAAATATGTTTGGGTTCTGATGTTATGCTGAGGTATTTTTATGTTTTTTGAATCCGATGTTGAAATTTCTTTTTTAAATCTTTTTTGCTGCTGCTTAAATTTGCATTTAAGCCGGACTCGTCTTGCTATGACAAAAAAATCTATATATTATCTCCTAAAAGTTCACTATAGCGTTATCATTCCGAAAAGAAAAGGTGGTTTCCTAGCCCTAACAATGTTCTAGGGAGTGTTCGAAGCAGATTTCCCATTTTCTTACTGGTTTTCGAGATACAGCACTTTTCTTGAGGTATGCGATGCTAGCATTTGCAAAACAGTTGCAATAAAAGAAACCAATGAGAAATTGGGAAATCTGCTTCAAACACTCCCTAGAACATTGTTAGGGCTAGGTACAGGCAAAAGTGTCTTTCCAACCAAGGGTAAACCTTGAAAATGAATCGCCACTCGCAATGTTAATCTTATGGGCGGCAAAAAATGCACCGTCAGGTATAGCGGACCCTTAAGTTATGTTACTAACTGGTAGTTAGGGGTTCGCTGGTATGGGGTAACCAGTAAGTTTTTGGCAGGTGTCGGAAGCCCCTCGTCAAAAAGACTGACATATTGTTGGTATCGAACTCTCAACCCCCAGTTAACTTTAAACCAACCCCTGTAATTCAGGTAAAGATGCCTTAAGGGGCTGTCGTATGCAAGCCGGTGTGCGTTTACAAACATGTAGGAAAGTAAACAAAGTTTATTTCATTGAAATAAATTGAAATATTATTCACACCCAAAATTTTCTTGATCTGATATATGTTCAGCATTTCAACGGGAATGTATATTGAGGCTGTGGTGGTTCGGAACCCACCTAAAACTGTAGGTCCCTAGTCCACTTGTTTCTCTCATCCCTCTACGAAATAACTAACCTTCTTTTGCTTGTTTCAGGTAAGCGAAACAGAGTTTCCCTCGCCTAGAAGCCCGGGGGGTAAGCTATGATGTAGAATGCCGTAAGGTTCACAACATAAATTATCACGCAGTTACCCTCACTGAGTAAGCAGTAGTGTTTACGCATTACCTAATATAGAGGTAAACAAATAGCTAACCGCTGAAATTACACATTTTCGAGCTCTCTCGCTGATAAAGTTGTTTCAGGACTGGAGAATTCCATTACTAAAAGTAATATTTAGTTTAAAGTGGATTTTACTAGCTGCTAATTTCTACTATAGTGTCCTCTAAAAGTTTACCAAGTTCAATGTAGCGGTATCTTACCGTTAGCTAAAGGGTTGATGTAAACTGTAAAGGGAACTTGTTCGGAATCATTGGAAATCTTTATGAAATCTCAGGGAATCTTGGAATTTTTTGGAGTGGTTACCCCTACGGGGTTCATCTTTCTATGAATATCGTTGGGAATCTTTGGAAATCTTTATGGAATCTCAGTGGAATCCCTGGAGTGGTTACCCCCTCGGGAACTATGTAGAAAGGCAAAAAACTGCAGTTGAAAATTGAAGTAAACAGACGTGGCACGAACTATATCTAGTGCCACGATTGTAGGTACTATCGATAACAGACAATTCGATGTATCGTCAAGTTGATAACAATAATTTTATCTGCCGGATAAGAATATGGTGAAAGCCACCGTTTATAGGAATCAGCCTATAATACGACAGTGTATCGAAAATCTATAAAAAGTACACTTCAATTACCAGAGAAGAAGGGCTGTATTCAGGTTTTTAGGGGAAAGAAAGTGGTAAAAACGAGTGGGTGGGTGATAAAGAGGTTTGCTTGAGTGACAGGTCGTCAGTTGAATCCCCTGCGTGATTGACAGGCTCGGCAATTCCATCCTTTTTCAGCCTTCCACCGATAAACCGTTTTGTGTTTCTGGAAGCTTCTTCGAAAATTAACTTACATACGGAACAGTTGTTTGTTACATGAGTTTTTGAAGCAAGAGGAACCGGGCTCTGGTGCCGATTTCACGAAACTTTCTAGTTGTTCCCAATTCAGGTGGGTTACGAACCACCACAGCCTCGATATACACTTCACTTGACATGCTGAACATATATCAGAGGTGGATGCCGGTCGGAAAAATTTTAACAGGACTGGGATTGAACTCAGTGTTCCTCTAGAGACAGCCATGTAGTCTACTCGAATATCGAAGTAAGAAGAAGAGTAGTTTGTCTTCTCCTATAGGGAGGTTCCCCCCCCGTTTTCCCCCTTCTGCCTGCTGTTCCTCCTCGTTTGTCTTCCAAGTCACCGAAATTCCCTTTCAGCGCAACATTTATTTTCTTGTCAGTTGTGAGGGATTTTATGTTATTAATTGATTATGAGGGGGTAACTTTTCACGCTTTTCTTAGGGGGTTTACAAATGAAAGATACCGTTTATTTGGGGGTCCGTTTTTATTTAAAATTTTGACTAGGGAATATTTTTTTTCACTAGCCCATGCGCTATATGCTACAATAAGTGTTCCCTAACGTTCTCTTTAGCGGTATCCTTCCAAAAAAGAAATTTGGTGCCTTCTACCACCCTGCCGATAGCACCCTTATCATATCGTTAGCTATTCTGGACTCTTCGTCGTCGGGAAAATGAATTTACTGACTTTATCCACTCTAACAGGAAATTATAAAATTTTCAATCAATAGATCGTTTCTTTAGTAAGTTTTCCACAAAGGGAATTCTGCTTATCCGCAGAGACGTGAAGCGAAATTACGATGTAATAGAGAAAATAATGAAATGTTTGAGCATGAAAGTTGCTAAATTGCTTTAACGTCAGCTCTGTATTAATTGAATTTAATAATTTAAAGTTAGTATAGAGTTGTGTCGCGTCGATGAATTTTACAACAGCAAACACGAAGCCATGTTGCGGGGTTCTGGAGTTTTGGGTTCGATCTTGGGTGTACTACAAATTTTCACTATGGGGTTTTAGATTTTGGGTTTCGCCTTTCGGATATTTTTGTGTGTTTCAGTACATGGTTAAAAAGTCACACAGCCTGTTAATATCGACCGTTAAAAAGACATTTTCCAATAATATCCCTAAAAAATGGTCAGAAAAATATTTACACAAATGGCAAACGTATATGCTGTCTTAAAACACAGTGTTCTCACACAAAATTCGGGGGTGAGAAAGGATTTTAATCTGGTGCCATAACCTGGGGTGAATCCGGGTTCTCCTAAAGCGCGAAAATCCGGTTTTGGGAGGGAGGCTTGTTAGCATACTCACTGGCTTTCAGAATAGGGGTGGGTAGGGCGCAATAGCCACAAACTACCCCCGTGATACCCACCCCATTATCACCCTCATCCGAAAAGGGATGAGAGGCATAGCCGAACAAGGCAGAGCCCGAGAGGGAGTCGTAGAAACGATTCTGGTGGAAATATTGATGCGCCTCCTGGCTTTTCTTCCGTGTTAACGGCGTTGGAAGTGAACAGCCTCTATAGCTGAGCGGTCTTCTTGGTTCGCTTTGAGAGCCGGGTTTTACCGGTTCGATCCCGACAATGTCAAAATTTTTCTGATATATGTTCAGCATGTATATCGAGGCTGTGGTGGTTCGGAACCCACCTAAAACTGTAGGTCCCCGTCGTGTACTGACACGGTGGATGGGGGTAGCTGGTATTTGATTGTGCTGCCAGATAGGTTCTTCTAAAGTTTATACAGCTGCGAACAAGTTCTAGAGTCACCGAGAAAATTTTTAATTTTTATCACGGAGACTCCTTCGAACATTTTTCGGAATATCTTCCGATATATAGAGCCATATAGCCGAGTTTTCGAATTCAGGTTTTGTTTTATACAATCTGACCCCCCCCCCCCCCCCCCCCGTAATTGGCCGTGCCCTGGTCGCAGTAAATCTCTCTGGCCGTCTGGCTTTTTTTTTCGAATTGATGTTGCGTTGCCCCTCCAGGATTTGGAGTCTTTTTTTAAAAAAGGGAACAAGCTATTGTTTTTTTATTGCTGTCAGATTGGGATGCACATTTTTGTCTCTACTTTTCATTTGGGTTTTTGTGGGGGACCATTTCGAGTGACTGTATTTATTTTTAGTGTAAAAAAATTGACCACAGGTGCTGGAAACAATTTCTTTCTTTTTGGGTTCGAGAATTTTTTGAGTTTGAAGGTTCTGTAGTTTTTCAACACCACTGTTGACCATTGAGTCGGCCTCGAGTGGTCTAGGTCGAGGCTGTGGTGGTTTGAAATCCCCCTTAAACTGTAGGTCTCCGTCGTGTACTAGCACGGTGTGTGGGGAGCTGGTATTTGGTAGTGCTGCCAGCTATTGGGTTGCTGGGTCTGGCGGGCTAGGTAGGACTCATTAGAACCTGCAGTAGGGACACCATTCATCAACTCCCGTGTGGTCTGTTGTTGTTACGAAATATGAAATAAAGTTTCCAGTGATTTACTGCGGTTGGACAGCGCCTTGCCTCACTGGTTACCAACGGACAAAATGAAGAATGATTACTTATGCCCTTCCTACCTAACAACTAGACAGTTTCAAGAATTATCCATTTTACAAATAGCTCCCCACCCATCGTGTTAGTACATGACGGGGACCTACAGTTTTAGGTGGGTTTCGAACCACCACAGCCTCGATGAACCTTTCCACTTGACATGCTGAACATATCAGAGGTGAATGCCGATCAGAAAAACTTTTATGGGATTGGAATCGAACCGCGGTGTTCCTCTTGAGACGAAGGTCCCTTAATTTTGTCGTGACGTTTTCATTCCACCTCTGTAAAGATCAGTTGATTCCAGCAATCACATCGATCTCTTTTTTTGCTCCTTTCACTGAAAATCGCCGTCAGAACGAAGAGAAAACTGCTTACGATCTGTTAATTGGATTTTTATTTATCTGATCGCCGTAACGATACAGCCGTCTGACTTTCAGTAAAACTCCAGAAAGTTCTCTTGAGAAACCAAACGTCATCTCTTGAAAAAGTCCTTGCTCCCCTTTATATTTCAAATTTTGGCGCCAAATTCCTGCAACAACATAAAATATATTGTACCTAACCTAAACGTCTTAGGCTGAATTTCACCACCTCACGATATTGCCTTTTTACAATCGAATAGCATTCGGTAAAGCAGACGAAAAAATTATCCTGCCGTTATATTTGTCGTGTCACTAGAAATTCGTCTGCTTTGTTTACGTCAATTTTATTTCAACAATTTCAAGCTAAAAACGGAAATAAACGCGAAAAAGCCCTATTTTTTCGGGGAAAGAAGTTAAAATGTTGATTAGACTACATTAGACTACACCAAATGAGTCGCAGATATGAAAATTATGGTTTTCGGGATAATCCACTCGAAAGCTAACGAAACGATAACGGTGCATGGTGAAAGCCTTTTTTATATTTTTTACCGATACGATAGCGCTATCGTGTACACGATAGTCTTTGAACTGCGGCAGTCGTGTTTTTATTGAACATTTTTTCCTGCACACTTTATGAGTAAACTATTGAATACTGAAATGTTCTGAAATATATCTTTTTAACGGCCGAAATTAACAGGCTGTGTTCTGATTTAACGATTGGTTAATTTCGGCCGTTAAAAAGACATATTATATTTCAGGGCATTTAATTATCCAATAGTTTCCTCATAATGTGAGCGTTATGAGAACTATCTTATCTGTTTACTGTCTCTGCCCATATCTCGGCAGTTCGCAACGTTTATTTGCAGAATAACTCATATTCAAACCAATAACATCTAACTGATACCGCAGTACATACATACATACTGTATGTTTGTATTGTACCAACTTAATATAGTCAACCAATATCTGAGATTGATTGTATCCTATCCGGCCCCGAGGAAGCTTCCTAGAACTTCCATGTTTATGACTGAGAATATTGCAGGAATATTGCAGGCAAGCATAACCCCAATATCTCATATTATAATGCAGCGATCCAAGGTATTTACATTTTTCAGGTTGTAGTCTACTTGATGTAGGGATGGTTGCCAATTTTTCTCTAATCGGTTCAGAACCCACTTATTGTGGTCTGAACTATAGTAATGTCTTTTAACTTCAGCTCGGGATAACTTTCATAATACGTAGACCTTGGGTTTCACGGGGATTTCTTCAGAATAAGTTTATTAACTCAATAACGGCTGCTTTGGGAGGTATAGGAAGCAGCGCTTCCGCATGTCTCTGTATTAACAAACTAATTAGAAAGTTGTTGTGGTCCCGTGTGTCATCGTCATGCCACCTATTTTCCTTTGGCAAAGGACCCCCACGTAGTTACTTAATATACTTTGTTAAGAAAGAACAATTCGCTATTGGTTTACGTTTTTTCTGCACACTTTATGAGGAAACTATTGGATATTGAAATGTTCTGAAATGTAATATGTCTTTTCAGAGGCTGAAATTAACAGGCTGTGTTGTTATTTTACGATCGAGTGAATTTTGCCTGTTCATTTCAACCGTTTAAATTTAAAAGATAGATTATATATCAGAACATTTAAATATCCAATAGTATCCTCTTTATACGGAACTTTTATTTGTTTTCTTCATCCAGGAGATTGGTCGGAGAAATAGCATGAAGCAAGTAAACCCAGAGTCTAGGGTCTCGTTTTGTCTTGTCGTGCACTCTCTTTAACGACAACCTCTCTATAGCGAGCAGACGGTACAGTCCCTTGACAAACCTCGAATCCCTCTGAAGCGAGTTCTCCTTATAGCGATCAAATTTACATGGTTCCTTGGTGGTTGTTATAGGGAGAGACTGTATTTGAAAACTCCATTTTGTGGGACTTTCCATACGAAATGCCCGGAAGCGATTGATTTGTAACGCTTTTAAAGAAACCGGAAACTCGGAGATGACAATTTCACGACCAAAACCATCTCCGGGCTCCGAGGGTGAATTCGAGACGCAGAAAAACGGGGTGGCTCTGCCTTAGTGATGGGGTAAAAAGGAAATAGCTTGACTGAGGGGATTCAAAATATGCCAAAGCTGCGTCGTTATGTTTAGCATAGGGACGTGAGGGTAGGTACAAGGTACAAGCCTGACTTTAAGATTAATGACGGCAGTTTATAAGACGAAGTGCTGTAAAAATGGCACCGCATCAACTGTTGGAGCCTCTCATAGAAAGGTGTGGCGGGGAAAGTTCCCGCGTAAATTTAAACTTGCGTTGAGAGGAGCCTCAAGGCGATTTACTGTTTTTTCATTTCTTTATTACGTTCTTTAAGAATATTTTTTTGAGGTTTTATGGCCCAGAATGAGTTGCCTGCTTTTGGAGCATCTGGGAATAAACCCAAATGTTCACTCACAGTGAGTGAGAGATTTTTTCTGAACGTTGTATCCATCACAGTCTGAATGTGGAAAACTCGGCTGTTGGGCGTGATTCTGACCAGATTGTGAACAGAGTGCACAAAAGAGTGCCTTAGTGGGTTAGTGGGTTAGTGGGTTAGTGGGTTAGCTGTAGTAACGTCTGTCCTAACT
Organism: Mesopsocus fuscifrons; assembly: GCA_950004255.1. Taxonomy (NCBI): domain Eukaryota; kingdom Metazoa; phylum Arthropoda; class Insecta; order Psocodea; family Mesopsocidae; genus Mesopsocus; species Mesopsocus fuscifrons. Next base: position 20,637,236 of record OX465376.1, on the reverse strand, counting down.
TCAGGGTATTTGTATATTGAAACTGGCGGGCCTGGCTCAAGACCTCCTCTGTTGAATAGTATGGCCTTTCAATGGGGTTTCCGGCTATGTGAAGGAAGGGATAATCCAAGCTGTCTATGCACAAACACAGTCTGTCCATTAAATGCGGCTTATGTCACCATACTTCCTTTTCAGCGCAACCCTACCCCACAAATATGTATTTTGTTTGGCCCGGCTTTTTTTGGAAATATTTCGTATTTCGAGGGTGTAATGTTGTTTATTTCTTTTCCTGCAGGTAAGGTGGGGGGCAGGTGAGAGGATGGCGGTGCTGCCTCTCCTGCACCTGCTCTTCTTGGGGCTGCTGCTGGCCTCCCCCGCCCAGGCCGTCGCTTTCTGCCCCGGCGGTTGCACCTGCGACGATGAAATCCTTGTGGTTTCATGCAAGGACGCCAACCTGGACGTCATCCCCATCACTCTGAACCCGTCCATCCAGAGGCTCATCCTAAAGAATAACCGCATCAAGACCGTGGACGCTGCCTTCCAGTTCTACGGCGAGCTGCAGTACGTTGACTTGGCCGTTAACCACCTCGTCAGCATCCCGTCGAGAAGTTTTGAAGCGCAGAAGAAACTTGTTGAACTTCATTTAAATTCAAATAAAATATCAAGTATATCACCACTGACTTTTACCGGGCTTAAAAACTTGACTGTGCTTAGTTTGCGAAGTAACTTCCTAGAAGAGTTATCCGCAAAGTTGTTCGGTAGTTTGCCACTTCTCCGTGAGCTGGACCTCGGCAAGAACAGAATCTCGAGAGTGGACCCGGCAGCTTTTGCAGACCTCGTGTCTCTGCGCGTGCTCTACCTGGACGACAACCAACTCCGGTCCGTGCCCACGCCCGCCTTCGCACACCTCGCCAGCCTGGCTGAGCTTCATATCGGACTGAACGCCTTCACAACGCTACCTGACGACTCCTTTAAGGGTCTTAGCAAACTGTACAAGCTGGACCTTGTGGGCGCTGGGCTGGTCAACATCAGTGAAAATGCGTTCCGTGGACTGAGTGGGCTGAGAATCCTTGGCTTAGCCGATAACCGACTTGGAGTAGTGCCGACAAAGCAGCTTTCCGTGCTGCCTCGCCTCGAAGACTTGTCTGTTGGGCAGAACGAGTTCCAAATCCTGGAGGCAAACGCCTTCCAAGGCTTGACGAATCTACGCCGTTTGGATGTGTCTGGCGCTTCTCAGTTGGAGCGGGTTGAGAAAGGAGCTTTAAAAGACAATTTAAACCTAGAAGTTTTGACACTGAGCAGCAATAAAAGACTGGCAGAAGTAGAAGACGGGGCTTTAGCTGGGCTCCCCAATCTCCGTAACCTAGTCCTCCGTGACAACGCTTTCACCACGTTCCCCGAGAGCCTTGTAGCGTGGCCCGAGCTGCACAAGGTGGACCTAGCTGAGAATCCTCTTCAGTGCAGCTGCGCCTTGCTTTGGCTTCGGGAGCTGCTTTCGAGGCGGAACAGCAGCCAGGTGCTCTGTGCCACGCCTACCCACCTCAAGGAGCGAGCGCTGCGGGCGCTGACGCCAGACGAGCTGGGATGCGCACTGTACGACACGAGGCAACAAGCCATCATAGGTGCCGTCTGCGGCACAGTAGTAGCGACCGCGCTATGCCTCATCTGCTTCCTAACATACAGGTACCGGAGGCCACTCCAGGATCTCCTGAAGGGCTACAAGTGGAACAACCGGGCGATCAGTCGGAAGGAGCACGAATATCAGAAGACCTTCTCCGACGATGAGTACATCGTGCGGGCGGCTCAGCAGCAGACCCTCAAGCCTATCCCGGTGACGGAGCTGTAGCTAGAGCTTCTCGCCTCCAGTCCTGGGCCGGGGGTATTCTACCTCCCGGACGCGCCCGGGACCGGACGGCGTGCGCGGACGCTGCAGAGGCCCCGTGCGGGCCACGTCCCTGCTCACGGGTTCACGTACCTCGACGCGCGGCGTGCCGAGGTGCCCTTCCACACGACGCACAACACCATCAACTCGCACATGCGCCCCTTCGACAACGGGACCTTTCACGCGTGTGACCGGGGAAAAGGACACTTAAGCAACGGCCACCGGGTCGAAACCTACCAGTAGAACCTTATCTCTTTTTGTAATATTCTAACTCAGCAATAATACTTGTTACATTCCCTCACCTGTTCTCTGTCTCTAGTGATTGTCCTGTGTTGTTGGGGAGTGTATTGTGATCGTGAAGCAATACTTAGGGAAGGAATAGCTTGATATTTTGGATTTTATCTGGAAAATTATGTCGCACAACTAAATCAGCAAAAGGACTCGACGATTCAATGTCCAGTTTAACTGGAGTTTAACGCAGTGCTAAGCTTACGACCTTTAGCCTCTTGTTATTGTCGAGCCCCCTGACTCTCTTTCTCTCTGTCGTCTCAAGTTATTTTTGGTTAGTAATTCCGTTGTATCTTTTTCAGGACAGTACCACTTTTCCTATTTGCCCTTAATAAATAATATACTTGTACATATTTCCCCTTAATTCGCACAATTTGTGCGCATTGGACTGAAAAAAATTGAGAATTCATGCATTGTTCTCTTGAAAATCTTTTTCTCGACCTAATCGTCATTGTAAAAAACAATTTCCGTAACTTCCTGCTTACGAACGAATGTGAGTTCCTGCTGATAATTTTTCTTGTTATGAAATGTCTAGCAGTGGCACCAGAAGAGGGATCATCCCATGGAGCCTGTGATTTCTTTTGTTCTGGAGTATATAGGTAATATATGTTTTTTTTTAACATGAAGAACTATGAATTAGTTCAGGATTCCACAGCCAATTTTAATCTCAAGAAAGATGTATATTATATTTAATTGCAGTTGGCTTGAAATATATAATTAAGGCAATGTCCCTGTTTGCATCAGTAAATATTATCCAATCTACGAGGTAAAGCAGTGGAGTTATAAGGTGGATTTCACCTCTTCTTAAATTGTACTTTAGTCCGATTACACTTGTCATAAGCTAAACATAATCTGTTCGATAGGAGACACTATAGTATTATTTAGTGAAGTGGTGAAATCAGCCCATAATGTTGGAATCTTTTTTTTTCGTCCACTTGAAATACCTTCTAAGTAAAATTTCCAGCTGCCCCTCTAGTATGTTTCGCTTTCCTTGGAATGATTTCCAGCGAAATAGCTTTTCCATCAAGAGTAATTCCAGTGAAATAATTTGAGTTCTTTATTTTGTGAGAAAAGTTGGTTTTCTGCGTCTTGTTAATTAACAGACTGGTAATTAACGCCACCGAAATCTTGTTTTTGATTGCCGTCTACATTTTGGGAAATATCACTTTCTCTTGCTTGTGGGTTCGAATTTTCTGTTGGGCGTGATTCTGACGTAATTGCCCCTCTGCATCCCACAAGGAAAAACATCTAAAATTTGTGTTTGTTCTGAGTATTGTTTCTGGGAAAAAATCCAGCCTTAAGATGGAATATACATTTTCTATTTGTTTACGTTTTTCTGCACACTTTATGAGAAAAATATTGGATATTTAAATGTTCTGAAATATAATTCGTCTTTTAATGGCCGAAGTTAACAGGCTGTTGTGATTTTACGATTGAGTGATTTTTCTCAACAAAAGATTTCTCCGAAATTAACCGATCGTAAAATCACAACACAGGCTGTTAATTTCGGCCGTTAAAAAGACATACTTACTATATTTCAGAACATTTAAGTATCCAATAGTGCAGAAAAAAACGTAAACAAACACGACTGCGTAGACACCCTTAATGCAAGGGCTACCGCGTTTTCCGAAATAAATTGACCTCTTTTGAGTTTTAAAATGTATTTTTTGTTTACTTATGTAAATCAAACGAATCTAGTCTGTAGAGTTGATTTGTATTGCCCAGTGACGCCAACTATGTTTAGATGATACCTCGTATTTTAGAATTAAACAATTGTACAGTTCGCTTTTGTACATGGAAACTTATAAACTTCAGGGTTCATGTAGTGTTCTTCTGTTTTCAAACATTGGTTGAAATTGCCTCACAATGCATCTGAAATATAGTATACCTAAGAAGTCAGACACTTTGTTTGGGAACGAAACAGTGTTCTTGTCTTCTTAAATAACAGGGTAAGAAGAGGGTGCTACTGTATAAGAGAAGGGTCTGATAGGGTCACCTTACGAAAAAAAAAACTGTTAACTTTGTAAGATGGGCCAGTAACAACTGTTTGCTTATACACTCCATCAGTCTTCTTAGCATGTTATTTAAGAAGACAAGAACACTGTTTTTTACTCAACCAAAGTGCCTGTCTTCTTAGGGTAACAGAGACAGGTCTGCGCTATAGTTGCTTAAAAAAAATATCCAACAGTTTCCTCCGGTAATGGATATCAGAAAACGTTGAAAATTTGAAGGTTTTCGTAGTGTCCAGCTTAACATTAACATCAACCGTAATGTTAAACCGCGAAAAATAAATAATAAGGTCTTCTGTTGTGTGAAGTAAATGTCAGATTCTTAAAACCAACAGTGTGGAAAATTATATCGTGTCCTTTCCCATGTACCAAATGTCAAGGAAAGGTGTTCCCATTTCAGCTGAAAACTGACGAAATAAAGGGTGTGACAATGGTCGATTTTGACTTTCTCGTGCAGAAAGTATCAGAATTTTTTTGGAGGTATTATCTACCGGCGAAGAAACAAAACAGGCTTAAAATGTGAATGAATGGCATTGTGAATAAAAAAAGTTTGATTTTTTATCGAGTTTGAAAACAGTGAACGATATTTGAATTATTGCACTCGATGTTTCCGATGTTTGTATTTGTGAAGAGGTGATGTTAAATCATTTCTTGGACGGAACCTTATCAAAAAGTTTTCTATACGATCGTATATATTTTACAAAGTATTGTAAAAAGTTCGTCTCCTTCATTTATTTTATAAATAAAACATTCTGAGAACGAAAAGTTAAGTTATTCTCACCTGTACTCGAGTTAAGTTACGTCCTGTACTTTAGAGGTAGGTTACTTTTTCATTGGAAAGTTCTTTTTTTTTTTTCTATTTCTCTTCTTGGAATTATTTTCTTATGATTTTTGAGACACAATGCTTTTTGAACAAGTCTTTTTAATGTCAGAAATTAACTGACTACCTATGTTGCGATTTTACGATCAAGCGATTTTTATCAATAAAATATTTGTCCAAAGTTGCTCGATCGCAAAATCACAATAGAGCCAGTTAACCCATTAGTGCTCAGCTGTCCCTACAGGGACAGCTGACTTTCTTTCTGACATTGAAGAGACATATTATATTATATTACAGAGCACTTAAATATCCAAAGTGTACTCCGAGGGGTTAACCACTCCAGAGATTGTCTGAGATTGCATGAAGATTTCCTGAGATTCTCAACAAGATTCGTGGAAAGATGCACCCCGAAAGGTTAATTACTCCAGAAATTTCCAAGATTTCATAAAGATTTCCAATGATTGCCTGAGATTCCCAACGAGATTCCTGCAGGAGTATTCCCGTTGGGAACGCTTTTAGCAGGCGATAACTCGCAACCGCTATTTTTACGCCACTTAGAACTCGCTTCAGCAATTCCCGTATTCCGCTTACTTTTACGCTTTTCGTCGGCGCTATCTCCTACCGCCAGGCGCAAACAAAACAAGGGAAATTTGTCGCAACTTTGAAAACTTGGCGTTAAAGCAGTAGACAGACCGAAACAACAACAATATGAATCCATTTTTACCGGATTCTTGTTAATATTGAACTTCAAATTTAGTTTTAGGTGTTAAATATGTAACACTTGCTAGATTTAATGTAAGAAATGTTTCAGTAATACCTTCATTTAATTTCAAAGAACATAAAATGTATGGATTTCAGTTTAAAATTTGTGAAAGTAAAAGATGGTAAGCTTTCATAACCTTATTTGGTTATTTTATATTTTTCTATTAAAATGTTTAATTATTCAAGATAAAATGAGTAGAAGATAAGATAATAATATTAAAATTGAATGGTCGTGAAAAAATTTCAAATTTGCCCCTTTTTTCAAAAAACCAAACTCAAACAAAAGCAAAACGAAGTGTACTTCTTTCATTGCAAATGTAAAGAAACTTTCATTTTTCCCCCAAAAAAATAGATATATTCTCATTTTCAAGTACACTTTCTATTAAATCCGCTCAGAAACCCACTCAAGTTGACTTTGCACCAATGGGAAGGGGTGGTGAGTTCTACCGCCTTGAAAGGGCGTCCAAAACCCACTCAATAACCCACCATAAGCGTTAGGGAATACCATTTGAGCGTTTAGCGAGTTTGAAGGCGTAAGTTGAGTGGGTTTTGGTGGCGTTAGAGAAAGGGAATACACCTGCTGGAGTGGTTAACCCCTCGGTGTACTCAGAAATTATTGGAAAAAACACAAGAAAACATGTTTAAAGGACTCTGTCTAACTCCATGTTAAAAATAACGACGGCGCGGTTAGATGGACGGGGTACTTAAACCTCCTGAAGGTGACTCGTAAAATATATCTAAATGATGGTGATCCGACATTTACCGCAAGTAGAGACGCGCCTTTATGTCCCAGAAGATGGGGGTATAACATGAACAGAGATACTTTGGTTTTACCATAGGTAGTTTGGTTGTTGTTACATTTAACAATGTACGCAAACAGGCTGCGACTGCATTTAAAGGTTTACGATGGCTCGGCGGCCTTCCATATTTTACAACTACGAGACCCATTGGCGAAGGCTATAAACCTACGTAGAATAACAGTCATAACTCGGTTAACGACTAAGGTTTTTCTAAGGCTCCGGTGTTAGGAAACAGGTACCTAGACCACACATCGAGGCACGATGTAAGAACGAGAACAAGGAATGATATTTGCTGTTCTTGTTCTTGCACTGCAACTCTTCCCTCCTACAGTAAAAGCCCTTTCTTGTTCTTGTTGTTACTGCAAGTCCTGTCCTTGTTCTTGTTCGTCAAGAAATGAAAGAACAAGCGCAGTGACAAGGTTTACTGAGCTATGAAGAAATAGTACTCATGATCCAGTCCCTGCTTGTCGAGATATTTTCTGGCCTCCATCGGCTGGGGGAAACCTCGATTGTCGGGCGTAATTCTGGCCAAATAACCCCTTACCACATCCAGGCAGCCTAGGTCAGCTTTTTCTCGGCATGAAGAGCAGATTTTCCAACGACTGTCGTTCGAACCTGGTCTGTGTGGCCGCTTACAAGCTAGACGCCTCATCCACTCGGCCAATCAGAGCGGCGATTCGTACGGTATGACGTCATCACGAAACCTTACACTTCAAAGCGCCGGATTAACCTCTGGAATAAATGAACCTTGCAATCTTCTTCCTTATTTCTGAACAATCACATAAGTACTACATGAGGTAGAAAGCACTTGAGATACTCGGCAAGTGGAAAAATAAATGATAAGAGGTAAACCGTCACTAAACCAGATCCGCTTGTCACATCTAGAATTTGTTAAGAGTCCATTCAAATCCTTCGTAAAGCGTACAGCACCACCATTTGTAGGACTTCGAAGGAATCCGTTCTCCAGTGAAAGCTAAACATAGTGTCCTATTCGCAGTCGTTTAGGTCCTCGTTCGAATAGCACACTATGTTTAGCTTTTTGGAGTAGCCGCAGCCACTGGCGGTCGTGCAATTACCAATCTCATTTAGAACTGTAGTGAAAGGATTATCTTTGTCGAACGAAAACGTTTCTCCCTATTAAAAAAACTTATCGTTAGAAATTATAGTAGTAGATTATGTTACAATTGACTGTTTTTTGTCTGTAAAAACTCACGTCAACTCTCTTGTACGATTGAAGATAAGTAAATACGAGTATCTAACAGTTTTCTCTGAAAATTGAACGCCTTCTTAAGTGAAGATAAAAAGGCAACAGAAATTCCCAGCAAGAAGCCAAGAAAGATATTCAAGTCTCATGTCGCCGTTTGAGATATCGATAAAAGGGAAAAACAAATAATAGATATGAAGGATGAATTCAGAATTGGGAATATTGAAGAGCCCCCCCCCCCCATTGAGTTTCTTTGGGCGCGTCTTATTCAAATTGGGCAACTTGTGAAGCACTCTGCACCCTTCGTCGGAAAATCGTTCATAATTATTTTATGTCCCTCTCTGAGAAAGCGGAAAAGTTTGACTGGGCTAATCACGTCTGAAATGAAAAAAAAAAAGTTATTGAAACTTTTGTTATTGGCGTCCATGTTACGGTTCGGAATTGTTTGCTCCTAACAAACTAAAAGGGGCTGCGCTCCAATTCAGACCATTTCAAGAATGGGAAAAAATCAGTACCAGGAAATTATTGGATTATGTGATGGCTGACTTAGTTTCTATATTATCGTATTTTAGATTCTGACTAAATAAAAAGTTGTTACACTCTAAAGTGGCCGGATTTTAGGTTGGTATAGGAGGTGAAAATACCGAAAGTGGCGTAAGCTTTGGCTACTTCTGCTAAGCTCCGCATCTTCTGCTGTAAGTTAACTGTAGCTACCATAAACTAAAGATATCGATATAACAAGGACACAGCTACTCTTTTGTCTCAACTATGAAACCGGAAATCGAAATTTTCAACCCGCTTTACTCGCTATATCTACGAAGGGAGAACGACCTTTGGAGCAAATTTAGGGTTCTACAACACCGCTTAGAAGTCCTTTATTGCGGCTGGTATACACATTCTCCATATTCGATACATCGTCACTTGGCATATGCTGAAAATATCAGAACTAAATGCCGGTCAGGAAATCTTTGGTAGCACCGGGATCGAACCTCTGTGATTCTGCTGTCAATGTTCCTCTAAAGCCGCCACCTAGACCACTCGGCTGTTCTAGAACCTCTCTAGAGAAGTGTATGTAAGGGTTCTCTTGATGGGGAGGTCGTACAGGAATTTCCGACCGTAACGAAGCATGAAGTTCTATCGGAAGAAGTTCGCGGACCTCCACCCCCTCCCCTCCTCTCTCCCACCCCTCCCCCGCTTGTGAGATGAAAAGGCTCGGGGGTCATTAACCCTATCTTCCCCCGAAGGAATCTTCATGACCTCACACTGGATTAAGGGCGGTTTCCACATGTCCAGTTTAAGAGGGAAGTATATACACTTCCAAGTAATATGGACATTGTCTTCCGGGGGTAACCCAAACCATGTACACTGACATTGAAATTACATAATCACAGTTTTGCAGGCGTTTAGCAACGATAATACGAATTATTTGTGTAGTCTATCCACCCCAGGATATCACTGACGCTATTCTCATTCAAGCAGACCATGGTACCTAAATGTTAATTGGAAATAAGTCTAGAAAAGATATGGCGTGTTGCGTGCTTTGCTGAGGCGTCATATTGTGGACGGACAGCAGGAAATGAAGAAAAGATGAAAGAAACTGATGGATATACCTAGCTTTTAGTTTATCTTCCCTATAGCTGACTGTGTGGACTCTTATGTTCCTTATCATGCAGATAAAGTTAGCGCTAAAGTTGACTTTAGGAGCTGGTTACATCAATCCCGTACACAAGGGGTTGCCTAAGTTTTACATCATCAATTCAAAGAAGGAAAGCTGACCTCGTTTCAGAAGCAGGAAATAAAAACACCGACAAAGAAATTATTAAAGAAAGTTGGAGTAATGAAAAAGAATTATTTATTCCGGAAAGAAGTAAAATTGAGGAACAATACGAAGCCGGATATTATTCTGCGAGTTGTCGCAACTTTGTAATTGCATTCTGACCCTGCGACAATTCACCCAAACGGTCTCCCGACTCGCGACAACAATTCCCATCACGGAGAACTCTGAAATACCAGCATGTCGTTTACGAACACCTAACCATGTAAACAAATTCAATAATATAGAAATTAACCCATACGACTTAAAGTTCCGGAGGTATTGTTTTCCTCCGTTGTTATGGAAGTTACCGTTACAAAAATCGGTAGACCGCCTAATTATAGGAGCCTACATGACTATATAAAATTTCAGCGATGTGGGGGCAATCACCTCCGAGATAATTACTTTCTTAAAAACCAAAATTTCGTACAAATTTGGACACCTGCGCTGCACATATGGTAACTTTCGGCTTTCGGGCGGTTGCACCACCCTAAAACCCGTCTTACACTATTTCAGGTTGACTTTCAAAAAGTTTCCTCAAAAAAATGTCATAACAAAATGTCAAAACCAGCAGTCTGGAGTCGAAGTTAAATCTTGACCGTTCATAGTATTTGAAAATCTGGAGCAGTAAAGGTGTATGTCGAAGTCTTTGAATAATTCTAAACTTTTCAACGGAAACATGACTTTGACAATTCCGATTGTCCATTTTGAATTGCCAGTAAAAGAAGTACATTTTCCAGCTTTCAATTCAAAATGGAAAATCTGACAAATATGTTATGTAAATTTTTCATCTTTCTATATTAAAATTCAATTTCGTTACCATCGAATAAAGAGGAATTTTTCGAAGAAAGCTTTCTCGGTAAGGCAATCATTGGCTACGTTCTTCATTGTAGAGGGGAAAAATAGCCATCGGACGATTCTATGGAGGGATTTTTATTTCACTGACCACGGACATGAAATGAAAAGAACAACAAAGAGGGAAGTTTATTGAAAGGAACCGTTATTTATGTTTCCCTCGTCTTTTTGAAAACTTGGCCGCTGTTTTGGCGCCAAACTCTCCAAGCAAGATTTACTTTCAATTTTGCTAACACCTGCATGAAATATTGGTTTGGCTTTGAATGATTCCTATGCGCCGAAAAGGCCTCTGCACGCAAGGGGTGATTTCGTCAGAATCACGCCTGAGAGTTGAGTTTTCCCACTGCCGGTGATGACCAGGTACCTGGCCGGCCTGGCCTAGGCAAGATTCACTGGGAAAAATCACAAGAAGTCAGGACTAGATCTTGCTGGGTCAAAAGATTTGACGAAATTCTAATGGTTGGTTTCACCAGTCACCTTAACGGTAAGATAAATAATTGTATAAATACGCCAATCATATGTTATGATGTAGAGAGGGTGGCATGGGCTTCCCCTAAAAGGAAAAGGTACAATTATTTTGAAAACCTAAAAAATAGGTTGGCATTGCCCTTGAATTTAGTATTGACCAACTTTAGCGCAGTCTTGATACAGTAATCTTGTCTTTTTGAATTTCAGGCTAAGAAGAGGGTCCTAGTGTTGAAGAGAAGGGTCTGATAGGGTCACCTTACGATAGAAAAGACGGTTAACTTTGTAAGATGGCCCAGTGACAACTGTTTGCTTAAACACTACATCAGTCTTCTTAGCCTGTTACTTAAGAAGACAGGAACAACGTTTCTTTCTCAAATAAAGGTCTGTCTTCTTAGGATAACAGAGACAGGTCTGCGCTGAAATTAGCTTCATTATAGTCCCACAGAAAAAGTTGTTTGTACTTGATCTACAAATTGATGTTCAACCTTGTACATCTGAAATGAAAAACCTTTTTAATTTTAAATGTAATTACCAAAGCCTCGTTGATGGCGACCACAGTTGAGGGGATTTCTTTTTGAATGAGATAGCAATGGTAATTAGATTTATCCTCCTCCTGCCTTTCTGTCTGCCCACTGCTTTCAAACGAAACTCATCTCAAAAGGATCCCCCTGAAATTTGTTGATTTTATGTCAGCAGTAGGAATAGGATCTAAATAAAACAGAGTGCAACCTGACCACTGTACACAAGCAATCACACCCCACAGCTGAGTTTTCCTCCAGGCGGTGAAAGTCAGGAACCCATTAGGGCTAGGACGGGGAAGGTATTTCATAAATATATGAAATAAGTGCACTGAGAAAATGTTAACAAAGACGAAACCAAGTATAGTAACGCCACCCTGACCTGCCTGGCCCGAGGGCATTCTGCACTGTTCACTGTTCACAGAATGCCTTCGGGCCAGGCAGGTCAGAGTGGCGATACTATAAATAGCCAAATCAACAAAGGCTGCAACAAAGATGGAACCTTCGGGTATTTTCGAGAATGATCGTGCTCGTGCCGAACATAGCATTTCGCCGCTTCGAAAAATCGGTGGCAACGGCCACATGTAAACAAGAGATGAGACTTAAACCTGAGTCCTCCTGCTTCATAGCTCAGTGACGTATGAAAATAAAGGGTCCGACAACAGTCGCACTTAACTTTCTCGCCCCATGTGTTTTTTTTTTTTTTTGGATTTTGTTGAGATTTTTTTGCGGGCGTAATTTTTAAGCAATCCAAAATCGGTTGAAAACGACCCAAGAGCATCTATCTGAGATCACTCCCACCAAGTTTCATGGCTGTCATTCTATTACTGTAGTCCCAAATGCGTTCCGACCATTCAAAAACGTGGTTTCTCATTCTCAACTCATTTTCGACACTTTTTTGACTACAACGGCCGTAATTTTGAAGATAACAAAATTCTGTTCAAACAATGTTTAAGTTACATGGTTCTACACAAATTTACCAAATTTCATGACAATCGGTCAATAAATGTGAATGGCGCCGAAACGATCGAACTTTGGTCCAGAACGGCCGTAATTTTCAACCAATTCAATTTTAGTTGCAAATGATCTCGAAGCATCTATTTGTCAACACATTTACCAATTTTCAATGTTATAGATTGAAAAGTGTACCGTCGGCGCTTGTCCGACTAACCAAAAACACGATTTTTGAATTATTTTGGCGGTTTTTTGACAATAGCGGCCGCAATTTTTGACCAATCAAAAAATCCTTGAAAATGTGACTCGGCAGTAATTTTAGACAGGTCCATACCAAATTACATCAAAATCGGATGAACGGTATAGGCGCTAGAGCACTGAACGGACTGACTGACGGGCGGACTGACGGACTGACGGACTGACGGACGGACAGACTTTTTCCAGAAACCACTTTTTTGGACTCAGGGGACCCCCAGGATCATGGGAAACCCAAAATCTCAATTTCGAAATTTTGCATGAAAACAATACTTTCTCGCCATATATGGCTAGCGAGAATGTAAAAATCTCTTATCTATATATCCAAAAAAGAGAAGTTTCGGCCCTACAGAAAATTTGCTGCTACTGGGATTCGAACCCGGAACCTCTGCCCCAACATAGCTACCGACTACAGCACGGAGGTCTGTTGTCTACTGCTGGTGTGACACCCTGAGAGAACTAGGCACTATGGTGAGTTATATAGGGTGTCATAAAGGGTGTCATTTAACGGACATGACATCGGCTAAAAGCCGATAATGTACTGGGGGGTGCGAGAGGGTTGTTAATTTTTATTAGATTTGTGTAAAATCCATGTAGGAGGGTGGAAGCTCGCGGTAGACCACTCTTTGTCGAACAGCCCGCAAAAATTGCCAACCCCTATTTGTCTCAAAAAATTTTCGAGGGGGTGACGCGAACAAGCCCAAGAATGAGTCTATTGCATGGTATCGAATATGGAGAATGTGTATATCGAACCTACCGAAGGTCTTCTCCCTTCGTAGATATAGCGGGTTGCAAATTTTGATTTCCGGTTTCATAGTTGAGACAGAAGAGTAGCTGTGTCCTAGTCATACTTTGATATATCGATATCTTTAATTGATGGTTCCTACAGTTAGCTTACAGTGAGATAGGTAATAATAATAGCAGAGGGTTGGGGGGGACAAGCCCAGCAACTAGACCGTTTTTAGAACTATCCTTTGTGCTCAGCTGGCCAAATACCAGCTCCCCAGCCATCGAGTAAACGATGGGGACCTATAGTTTTAGGTGTGTTCCGAACCACCACAGCCTACATATACATTTCACTTGACATGCTGAAAGTATCAGAGGTGAATGCCGAGCAGAAAAACCTTTTGGTAGGATCGGGATCGAACCGGTGTGACCCGGCTCTCACTGCTCCTCAAAAGTCGACCATTTAGTCCACTCGGCTATCGAGGCCGTGAGATAGGTAGCAGAAGATGCGGAGCTAGCAGAGGTAGCCAAAGCTTACGTCACTATCGGTATTTTCATCACCCTTACCAACCTGAAATCCGGCCATTTTAGAGTGTAATAACTCTAAATACCAGCTCCCCTCCAGTTTTTAGTGGGTTCCGAACCACCACAGCTTCGATAAACATTTCACTTGACATGTTGAACATATCAGAGGTGAATGCCGATCAGAAAAACTTTGATAGGATCGGGATCGAACCGGTGTGCTCCGGCTCTCAGCAATACTCAAAAGACAACTACTAAGACCACTCGGCTTCGAAAGTAAGGAGAAAGGGTCAGGGCAATAAGCAATATATCTTATTTCCAATTTCCGCCTGATGTATTTATAGAGACTTTCAATTAAAGTTCAGATTACAGATTCCATTCAGAATTTCCGCGAAATTTTGCAAGGGGAAACCAATATTAACTTTCTGTGAATTTCTGATTCAAACCAAACACCCCAAAGCCAATGGTAGGAGGAATATTTCACCACAAAGGACACTGCTCGCTATTAGATGTACTGCACAGTCCCCATGACACTGCTGATCACATAGCTGATCACTCCAAAACAAACCAATCCCTCTGCAGTTTTCCACACCATGGCCACCATGTGTGTTCTATAGCACTCCCGAGAAGAACTAGATAAGCTCTGGTATGTGTTAACGCTAGGGTTATCATAAGTCCGAGACAGACTTTTATGGGGACCTACAGTTTTAGATAGACTCCGAAACAAGGGGAAAATCTAACAGGAAAATTCTCAGCCCGTTGGGGATCGAAGATCGAACTCGCGAGATCTTGGTGGTCAACCCATACACGCTAGCCTCTTCATAAGGTTTAAGGTCCCTTGATTTTCCAAGGTATACCCGACGGAAAGACAAAATTTCATTTCTCGCCCAGCATGAAAAAGATTAGTGGATTTTCCCATGGGAATTTATGAGATTAAACCTGAAAAACAGGGGATGACATGACAATTTTGAAAATCCTTGTACGTACAAACCTACCCCCTCAGTCGAGAGCCGTGAAATTGGCTGAATTCTCATTTTTGAATTTACATGTGATATTTACATTGCCAAAAAATGTATGAGTGGCTGTAACGGTGTGAACATCATCACCTGAAGTGGCGTCATAGCAATTTTTTTTTTTGGGGGGGGGGGGGAAGATGAAAAAGCAATTTTATGCTAAAAATTAAGGCTGAATATACATTCGCTATTTTCGACTACACGTACTTGGTTCGCAATGCTAAGTACTTCAAGCCCTACTCCGAAGTTACAGGGCGAGTGGAAAGTGTTTATAGGGGGATGTAAACCTGAGACTCTTTGTCGTGAGGTAGTGTTGTATTTTTGCATGAAATGGAGTTATAAGCCCACAGGAGCGATTTTAAACAGTCAACTACCAGTCCACATGTTTTTTTGACAGATCGCGAAAACACAACACTACCTCATGCGGAATATTTTTTGAAAAATTTCGGACTAAAAAATGTATGATTTTATCGTCACATTTAGTAGAAAAGCTTGATAAATGTTTGTACTATTTACCGTAGCCATGTTGCATTTTGGCAATTTTTATTTCACTTACGGAAGTGGGTAATTTCAACAGCATTTCTCTACTTTTCTCCTGTAAAAGCTAAACATAGTGTCCTACTTTTACTCGTTCGTTTCGCGTTCAAATAGCACACTATGTTTAGCTTTTAGAGTAGACACAATCGATACGATATTGCAATTACCAGTCTCCGGTTGTACTATTTTGTAAACATTAGTTTTGTCGAATATTTACTTTCGCACAGTGGTTTTGGCGGAGTTCGTCGAGAATGTATGGTGGGCGACTACGCAATTTTGTTTATTTACATTTTTTACTGTACCTACCTTTTAACGGCCACCATACATTCTCGACGAACTCCGCCAAAACCACTGTGCGAAAGTAAATATTCGACAAAACTAATGTTTACATATGAGTACAACCGGAGACTGGTAATTGCAATATCGTATGGATTGTGTCTACTCTAAAAGCTAAACATAGTGTGCTATTTGAACGTGAAACGAACGAGTAAAAGTAGGACACTATGTTTAGCTTTTACAGGAGAAAAGTAGAGAAATGCTGTTGAAATTACCCACTTCCGTAAGTGAAATAAAAATTGCCAAAATGCAACATGGCTACGGTAAATAGTACAAACATTTATCAAGCTTTTCTACTAAATGTGACGATAAAATCATACTGTTTTAGTCCGAATCGTTACAAAAAAATATTTCGCGTGAGGTAGTGTTGTGTTTTCGCGATCTGTCAAAAAACATGTGGACTGGTAGTTGACTGTTTAAAATCGCTCCTGTGGGCTTATTACTCCATTTCATGCAAAAATACAACACTACCTCACGACAAAGAGTCTCAGGTTTACATCCCCCTATAAACACTTTCCACTCGCCCTGTAACTTCGGAGTAGGGCTTGAAGTACTTAGCATTGCGAACCAAGTATATGTAGTCGAAAATAGCGAATGTATATTCAGCCTTAAGACGAAAATATTGGATATTTATCAAAAAATTGTCCAAAATTACTTAACCAATCGTGAAATCAAATAATAAAAAAAACGGAGCCTCCGATAGGCGTTTTACAATGATAAACTAAGTACCTATGTCTGTATAGATATTTTCGCACCTTCACATAACTACTTTCCTATACCTACCTACAACACCTAGGTATATGGGAAAGTAAAAATGGTAGATACAAGCTACAATTATTACGTCACGTACCCTTTGGCACTTTCCCTTTGCCGCTAGGGGAGGCGTTATTTCCTTTCAAAACTCAATGCTTCCTTACATTTAGAAATTTATACCCCTTTCCATTTCCACCCTTAGGGAATTGAGACTTTTCAGTTTTCATCGAAGGGGTGCTGAGGGATGCACTTGGCATAATTTAGATTTTCTGGTGCCTCACAAAACACGTTTCATATTGCTTTTTCGGGGGGTAGGTGTATCTGCAAATAAGGGTTGTGTTTATTTACAACAGCCTCGAAAGCAGGGTGGTCTAGCTGTCTCTACAGGAGCACTAAGAGCGGGGTCACACAGGTTCGATCCCGATGCTATGAAAGTTTTTCTGATTGGTACTCACCTCTGATAACATCTCGAGTGAAATGTATATCGAGGCTGTGGTGGTTCGGAACCCACCTAAAACTGTAGGTCCTCATTGACTACTAACATGATGGATAGAGAGCTACTTCCATTGCATAAAGTCGGTATACTATGAAGTGAGACAGTGAAAAAACTAAAAATAACAATATGAAAAAGACCTGAAAAAGAAAAGTTTTAAGCGCGTAAAATGCGCGCGAAAATTTTAAAATAATTTTCATGTTGGCGAGACTGCTGCCGCCATCTTGGAACTGTCTCAGACAACAAAAATGGACGACGTATTTGATGATATTGTAATTCCAGCCGATTTACAGGTAAATCTCGTTTATTTATTACTTTTTATTACAAATTATACTTTTTCTAGGTACTAGAAAGTCTAAACATTTAGTTTTTATCCAAAAATATGAGTTGAAATGGAGGATGACTCAAAATCATGTGGCTACCTACGAGATCAGTGAGATCATCGATTTGATGAAGACTGTCCCAATGTTTTTATTAAATCTATATTTTGCTTGAAAAAAGGCCTCTAGGTGACGTCATCGTGTGTTCTTACGAATGTAGTAATACGTTAATTATATTACAGAAGAAAAAAAATATTCAGTATCTTTGGAAAGATGGAATTTAAAAATGTAAACAAACCAATTTCAGTCTGGAGATTTTGATAAATAAATAAATAAATAATGTATTAAAGTCACACACAACAACTATAGAGTTAATAATAGTGCTGACTTACTAAAACTACAGACTAAAAACTACCACTAAAGTAACCTAGGTATAAGAACGTCAACTACCGTTAAGATTGTTCCTAAAGCTCTTTGCATTCCTAAACCTAAATATGTCTACTTCCGAACAAGTATTTCCAGCCACACTCAGGGCATATACAGGGGCTCTCTCAGAAATGTTGGTCCCCGCAAATGGAACATAGAAAGCATCGCCATTTCGAAGTGAAGTGACTCGAAACTGCAGCTTGTTGATCATGGTAGACAAATGATAACTTACTGTCAAAAATAACTCCTAAATCTCTAACTTCCGTATTCCTTGCGAGAGCAATGTTGCCCATCGTGTAGCTGAAGATAATCGTATTCCTATTTAAACTATAACTAACAATAGCGCACTTACTCAAGTTAAAATTCAAACGATTCACAACACTCCATTCAACAATAGCATCTAAATCACATTGCAATAATTCACAATTCGCCAATTCCGTGACCTCAATACTGAGTTTTAGGTCATCAGCAAAGAGAGAGGGAGATATGATTATTATATGATCTGGTCAGAATTACCCACCAGCCGATGAAGGCCAGGTACCTTCTTGTGTTTTGCCCCTGACTTTAGTCCTATTTGTTTTCAGAAATTTGAGCGTATTTATAATGAACAGCTTAAAACTGGAAATGTGACGAAGGAAGGCCAGTTTGATTACGCGTACTGCTTGGTGCGCAGCAGATTTCCCGCGGATATCAAGAAAGGAATCGTCCTCATGGAAGAACTCTACAAGAAATATGTCGATAACCGGAGGGATTACCTGTACTATATGGCTATTGGCCACGCGAGGATAAAGGTAACCTTATATTTCAGAGTAATGAGTTTTGCTAGCTCGGAATTCCCCGATTGGGAGATGGGTTCCATACGTGTATGACTTATACATTTGCTATTTGTTTACGTTTTTTCCTAGCATTTTTTAAGGACTCTTCAGGATATTTTAATGTTCTGAAATATAATATGCCTTTTTAACGACATATTTTAATTAAAAAACAACAAAATGTACATTTCGTCTTGAGCTAGAGAAACGTCACTGGATAGTTCCTTGTAGTCCTCACTGTTTACATTTCTTTAAGACAGCTTTGTGAGGAAACGAATGGATATTTATTTGTTCTGAAATGTAGTAGGTGTTTGAAACTAGTTTGACTGATTCCAGGATTTTTCGAAAGCTTTAAATTACTGCCGGAGTTTTCTTCAAATCGAACCAAATAATCAGCAAGTATTGGCGCTGGAACAAAAAATTCAACAACGTCTTAACAGAGGTGAGTGATCGTGTAAGACGGAATTTACATTTGATATTTGTTTACGTTTTTTTGAGGACACTGATTTAAATGTTCTGAAATATAATATGTCTTTATAACGTCCGAAAGGAACAACAAATTTTAAATGTATATTCCCAGTTCGTCGGCTGAAGACACGTCCAGCAATTAGACAAATTCCAGAATTGTCTATCGTGCTCAGCTGGCAGCACTAACAATACCAACTCCCTACCCATTGTGGGGACCTATAGTTTTAAATTCCATACCACATCCTCAACATACATTTCACATGACATGCTGAACATATCAGAGGTGAATGCCGAGCAGAAAAAGTTTTGATAGGATCGGGCTCGAACCGGTGTGCCTCTGTATAGACAACTATTTGGTTAGCCCACTCAGCTATCGAGATTGTTCCGTTGCCCCTCTAATTTGCTGCGTTTTGTATTGCTAGCTGGGCGCGATGGACTGCTGGCAGCAGGAGGGGGTTTGCTTGCTTTCGGCGCTGCAGTCACTGTTGGCCTCATCTTTTCCCGACTCCTGTAGTTCCTCTTTATCTGTTTTGAAAGTGGGTAATTTTATTTTTGTTTGTTCTGTAATATAATATGTGTTTTTAACATCCGAGAGTGGTCGTTGTATTTTAGATGTTGAGGGTGAGTCGAAAAAAATTGTCATTCGCCTTTTGAAGAAATTTTCACTGTGGACTTAAAAGTTTCAGTGTCTATTATCGGATCTTTCTGTTAAAGAGAAAAATATTATAGTCCAGAACGCAGAAATGTTCAAGTTTCACGTGTAAAAAACTGCACTGAATAGTCACTGATCCATTTTTTTAGGACAATGTTGGATATTTAAATGTTGTGGAATAGAACAACGTCAGAAATTAACTGGCTTTGTTGTGACTATTATTTGTCCAAAAGTACTCGATCGTAAATTCACGTGGCCAGTGAAATATTATATTTCAGAACGTACAATAATTCTCCAACGGTTTCCTCAAAAAATGGTCGAAAAAAAACTTAAGGGTCCGCTATACCTGACGGTGCATTTTTTGCCGCCTTTAAGATTAACATTGCGAGCGGCGATTCATTTTCAAGGTTTACCCTTGGTTGGAAAGACACAAAATTTTGCCTGTACCTAGCCCTAACAATGTTCTAGGGAGTGTTCGAAGCAGATTTCCCATTTTTTTTTACTGGTTTTTGAGATACAGCACTTTTCTTGAGGTATGCGATGCTAGCATTTGCAAAACAGTTGCAATAAAAGAAACCAGAGAGAAATTGGGAAATCTGCTTCGAACACTCCCTAGAACATTGTTAGGGCTAGGTACAGGCAAAATTTTGTGTCTTTCCAACCAAGGGTAAACCTTGAAAATGAATCGCCGCTCGCAATGTTAATCTTATGGGCGGCAAAAAATGCATCGTCAGGTAGAGCGTCCTCTTAAATTCGATTTTGTTTTATAATTTTCTTCCAAAGAATATTGTTCTTCTCTACGTCCGGTATGTCTTATTCGTCACCACATAGATTTTTTTAATAATTTGTAATATTACCCACTTTCTCCTTCCCCTTATGCTCGTTGTTCGTTTAAACGTTTGTCCCCGTTTCAACTGAATCATAAGCCGAACATTCATAGAGGCATAGTGACGCAAGAGGACTAGCTGTCCCGAGCTGTCCAGATTTTTCCTAGTGAACCTTTTTAGGTACCACCAATGGCCGTAGCTGCTCCAAAAGCTAAACATAGTGTGCTAATCGAACAAGAAACCAAAAGACTGCGAATAGGACACTATGTTTAGCTTTCACTGGAGAACGAATTCCTTCAAATGATGGTGAAGTGACCGTACTAAATACAGTTTCTTATCGTTTCTTTAGCTGGACGCGATGGAATGCTGGCCGCGGGTGGAGGTCTGCTTGCAATCGGAGCAGCCATCGCAACTGGCGTGATCGTTTCCAAACTCGTCAGCAACAACAACTAACGCAAGCAAACAACGCGCTGTCAGCTGAAAATCTACTGATATTTTTGAGTATCCAGGCTATTTTGTTTTAGATTATTATTTTTATTAAGAGTTCAAACGGATGTGGCACTTGAATGGTTTTCGCTGACGTGTTTTTAAGGATATCTTCATTTTCTTTTCTTTCTCTATCATGATTATGTACGTAACTCTCTTTTTAGATTCTCAGACAAGTACACGATTCCTGGATATAACAACGAAATATTATTTTTTGTTAAAAAGAAAGAAAGAAAGAAGGATCTTGATTGTAACCTTTTTTCACGTAAAAGTGTTTAGGTAGGTACCTGTCAGTTAAACATTGGTGCCACATCGGTTCTATACTTAAGTTCAGTTGGAATTTTATTGCCCCCTGGCATTCCTGTTATCATGCGGCACCAATGTTTAACTAACAGCTAAACACATCTGGGGGAAAAAGTTCCGAATTAACGAAATCCACTATTTTAGACTATCACAGGAGTCTCAGCTGGGTAGGTAGACCTGTGCCGAGAAGGTATCTACCTGAAATTCTTAGACACTGTATTCTATGGATGTAATCTTGTATCTAATTTTTATTAATAACTCTCACCTATTAGGTTGGTATTTAAATGAAAATGAAAATTTTTTAAAATGTAATTTGAGATTTCCAAAAATTCCAGAAATAAGGTTTACATAGTGTTGAGGCATAATGGGTCAGTTATTGCCATGTCTGTTCCTATGTGCAGGTTGTTGTAGATTATAAAGTGTAAGACATTTTCTAGGCCATGATGAAATTTCTCTTTTTAAAATGACCGTGAAAGTACCTTACCTAGTGCCTTAGGAAGGTACAAATAAATTATTTTAGACTGATAATAATTGTTTTATTACCCGATGTTATAATAACGTAAGAAGAAGTAATGGTAGGAAAAGACCCCAACCTCGATATACATTTTAATTGGCATGCTGAACATATCAAATATGAATGCCAGTCAGAAAAACTTATAATACGATTGGGATCGAACCGGTTGATCCAGCTCTCAGTGTCCTTCAAGTGATAATGATATCTATCTAAAACCTAAGTGTCAAAAAAATATCAAGCTTCACAGTAACTAATTTTCTGACAGTTAAAAACTATTTAAAATTCCAAGAAACAGTATATTTAAATTTCCCGCCAAATCTAGCACCAATGAACTATAGCAAAAACAGAAAACAAGCTTGGTGACGTCACATCCGATTCGTGGCGGCCATTTTAGTTTTGCTTGGAAGCCTCGTGGACTAATCATTCAAGAAGGGGAGAAAAAGGAAGAAATTGAGTGAAAAAACTAACTAAAAATGTCCAAACGAGGGCGAGGAGGGTCCGCCGGGGCCAAATTCAGGATTTCCCTCGGTTTGCCCGTGGGAGCGGTGATAAACTGCGCCGACAACACGGGTGCCAAGAACCTGTACGTTATCGCCGTGCAGGGTATCCCTGGCCGCCTCAACAGGCTCCCAGCCGCTGGTTCTGGAGACATGATCGTGGCTACAGTGAAGAAGGGAAAGCCTGAGCTCCGGAAAAAGGTATGAATCGAAAATATATGAAAATTTTACGTAAGGGGGTAAAGAGCATGTGTACATAACCTCAAAAGCGTGGCATGGTGTCGGACTTGGCCTTGAGATTAGTGGACTCACAAGCTACACTATGGGAAATTCATTGCCTTTCCATTTACATAATCGCAAGACCAGTAGTTAGTTGAAAAAGTCTCTTGATTTTCCACTCCAAGAGGTAATTTGGTCACGTAGGTAGGCCCAGAGAAAGGCAAGATCCATTGTCTTGCTTCTGACGGGATATAACTATTTGTTTACGTTTTTCTGACCATGTTTTGAGGACAGTGTTGGATATTTAAATTTTCTGCAATATAATGTGTCTTCTTAACGTCAGACATTAACTGGCTTTGTAGTAATTTACGATCGAGTGATAATAATTAATAAGAAAATTGTTTTTGTTTTGTTTAGGTGATGCCGGCGGTGGTGATCAGGCAGCGGAAACCGTTCCGGAGGAAGGACGGGGTGTTTATATACTTCGAGGATAACGCCGGGGTGATAGTTAACAACAAGGGCGAGATGAAGGGCAGCGCTATCACCGGCCCCGTGGCGAAAGAGTGCGCTGACTTGTGGCCCAGGATCGCCAGTAACGCCTCCAGTATCGCCTAGCTGTAATAAAATCCTTACAAAACACAGGACTTGTTCGTCACCTTTTAAAAACAGGTACCTTACTGTTAAGGCTGTGGGCACTGCTGTTTGTTTATCAGAAAGCTGTTGCATATTTATTTGAGTCATTTACATACATGCAGTGGCAACAGGCTTGACTCTGGAAACTCAGGTGGCAGTCTCAGGAGACTGTTCGTTCTAAAGTTCTAACTTTTTCTCAAATTATCATAGAAACTAACCTCTTTATTGAAATAAACACATTGTAAGTCCTCAGTCAATTCTTTAAAGAATATAAAATATGCAGAAATTCATTGAAATGACTTTTGGTTACTTTACAATGTTTGAATTACCAGACAGCAACAAACCCACTGATGTCAAGTCTATTTGTTGATGTTTGGTAATTCAAACACTGAAGCGACTGAAGTAACCAAAAGTCATTTGAATGATTTTTTGCTTACTTTATATTCT
This sequence comes from Mesopsocus fuscifrons, assembly GCA_950004255.1. Lineage (NCBI taxonomy): Eukaryota > Metazoa > Arthropoda > Insecta > Psocodea > Mesopsocidae > Mesopsocus > Mesopsocus fuscifrons. The sequence continues at coordinate 20,613,645 of OX465376.1, read as the reverse complement.
GAAAAGAATTGATTAAGGATTTACAGTGTTTTTATTTCAATAAGGGCGCGTCCCACCATGCCCAGTTAAATTAAACTGGAGATTTACCACGTTAAATTTAACTTAAAAGTTAAATTAAACATGGTAAATCTCCAGTTTAATTTTAACTGGGCATGGTGGGACGCACCCTTAGGAGGTTAATTTCTATGATAATATCAGAAGGAGTGATTTGTTTTGGTTTAGGTGAACATATATAAACACCACCTCTCAGATTGCATGATAAGGGTGTGATTTCGTCAGAATCACCCTCGACAGTCGAATTATCTCCCAGCCGGTGAAGGTCAGGGCCAAGAAAACTCTCACCAAGTCGGGGAGAGATCCCACTCGAGACGGAGCTCTTCCAAGAAGTTGTTGAAACTTTTACTTCACGTTGTTGGAGAAGAACTTATCCTACTTCACGTTGTTGAAGAAGATGGTCGGCATTTCGTGGTTGAGCACGTGAGGTTAGGTAGGTACGTACTTAAGCAGCGGCCACGTGAAATGTCCACATAGAAAGGAGAAAGGGTTTTCTTTCTCTATGTCACGTGGGGGTCATTGTTTACCTTCGGCCCCTAGCCCCTGTCTGTTGTTCTTCTCTTACTTACCTACCCCCCCCACCCCCTGTACTATTTCGCAGCAAGTCTTATTTGGAATTCCATCAGCCCAACATACTGACTGAACATACATTCGCCGTTTGTTTACTTTTTTATTTTCTGCTCACTTTATGAGGAAACTATTGGACATTTTAAAATGTTCTGAAATATAATATCTCTTTTTAATGGCCGACACATCACCACACAGCCTGTTAATTTTTGCCGTTAAAAAGACATGTTATATTTCAGAACAGTTAATATCCATGCAGTAGTATCCTGATAAAATGTGCTGGAAAATCGTAAACTAACGCCCTTAAGTGGGGCTGGAGGAAATTTGAAGTGTTTCCAACCAAAATAATAGCTACAAATACATCATAGCTCCCAGGGTGGCAGAAATGCATCGTCATTCTAGCCTGATAGGAAAACACAAGCTCCAAAAAACTTTTTTTTAAAATGTTTGTTTTGTCAGAAAACTCATCTTTTAGCCAAGGACCTTGGATTAGAACATTGAAAACAAAATAATTGTTTTCGTGACGGGCTGTTGCGTCCACAGCCTTTGACTGTATCTAATTGGTTGTTGTAACCTTTGGAAGCTTGTTACTCCCAAACAAAACACAAAGTGCTGACTTGAATGCTGTAACCACTTATACAACAGCAGCCCTTGAAAAACGTCCAGCCGTAACGTCCTTATGTAACTCCAAAACTTTCCAGATCAGCCTTCCTACTTCCCTGATTTTTTCAGCGTTATAAACAAATTAAGGGCCATTTTCACCAAGAAAAATCGAATCAGTTCCTATGGTAGGTAATCAACAAACTCGAGCCTCGCTATTGGTGTTGGTAGGGTAAAATTTGATTTTTATTGCAAATCAATATTGATTAGTTTGATTTTTCTCGGTGGAAATGGCCCTAAGTTGTGATTTTACGATCGAGTAATTTTGGACTAATCTTTTATAGATCACAGTCGTATTTGTTTATGTTTTATACTTAATTTATGAGGATGTATTGGATATTAAGTTCTGAAATATAATATGTAAGTACCTATGTCTTTTTAACAGCCGAAATTATCAAGCTATGTGATGATTATACGACCGGTTAATTTTTCTTGACAAAAATCAATCGATCGTACTATCAATCACCACACAGCCTGTTAATTTCGGGTGTTTAAAAGACATATTATATTTCAGACCATTTAAATACCCAACAGCGTCGACAAAAATTTGTCGGAAAAATATAAACAAATAGGATTGTGTGCTGACTGGTGACCCTTAACCTTCGAAACACAGAAACTTGAACCCTCAGCAGCCTTTCGGATACGTATTCAAGGGTAGAATTTCGAGCGAAGGTTGCTTCGAGGAACTAAGTAATCCCTTAGCAAGTGACAGTTCCCACTGTACCGAGTGCTATGGGGGGGGTGGGGGGTGTCCTTCTCTGTTTCCCCCCCCCCCCCCCCCCTAAAGGACCTCTCCATTCATCCTTCACCATGCCCCGAGATCAATCACGAACTTGAGACTGTTGTTTCAACACCCTGTCAGAAATACCTACTTCAAACGTCATTTCGAAATAATGGTAGAAAGGTTGAATGGGAAACCAACGCGAGAGGAACCAGGATCCATGATGGAACCAGCCTATCTGTCTCTATTATCTTAAGAAGACAGACACATTGTTTGAGAAATAAACAGTGTTATTGTCTTCTCAAATAAAAGACTAAGAAGACTGGTGGAGTGTATAAACAAACAGTTGTTACTGGCCCATCTTACAAAGTTAACCGTCTTTTTCCTCGTAAGGTGACCCTATCAGACCCTTCTCTTATACACTAGGACCCTCTTCTTAGCTTGTTATTTAAGAAGACAAGAACACTATTTCTTTAGCAAAGTGTCTTCTTAGGATAATAGAGGCAGGTACACATAAACAAACAGGATTAAGTAGTGACCTTTAAGGGTCCGCTATACCTGACGGTGCATTTTTTGCCGCCCATAAGATTAACATTGCGAGTGGCGATTCATTTTCAAGGTTTACCCTTGGTTGGAAAGACACAAAATTTTGCCTGTACCTAGCCCTAACAATGTTCTAGGGAGTGTTCGAAGCAGATTTCCCATTCTTTTTACTGGTTTTCGAGATACAGCACTTTTCTTGAGGTATGCGATGCTAGCATTTGCAAAACAGTTGCAATAAAAGAAACCAGTGAGAAATTGGGAAATCTGCATCGAACACTCCCTAGAGCATTGTTAGGGCTAGGCACAGGCAAAATTTTGTGTCTTTCCAACCAAGGGTAAACCTTGAAAATGAATCGCTGCTCGCAATGTTAATCTTATGGGTGGCAAAAAATGCACCGTCAGGTATAGCGTCCTCTTAAGGAATACCGTCAATAAACCGTCACTGTCAGTCAACGGTTCGAACATGGGTCTTAACCAGAAGTCAGCACCTCGGGCCCCTGAGCTATCAGCAGAGTTTTCCTACAAATTTCAATGACACTTGGCAATTGGTGTATCTCACAGATTGGGGTCAGTGCACATTTGTAAGTGTTATGCTAAGTGTTAACTCGAAGCAGCTCATCAATAGCGCTACCAAGTTGCCGTTATTAACGCTGACGTGGGAAAGATGGACAACGTAGCTTTTACTGTCGAGGTCTGGCTTTTGGTTCACTTGGAATCAGTTCAAATCCTTGATGAACGATCAAGTGAGTCTTTCAACGATCAGTGTTTCTTTGGGATTTTAGTTTTTTTTTTGTTGAGACTGAAATTAACTGGCTGTGGTGATTTTACCATCGAGCGATTTTCGTCAACTAATAAAAATTTGTCTGAAATTAACCGATTGTAAAATCACCACACAACCTGGTAATTTCGGCCGTTAAAAAGACGGATTATGTTTTAGAACATTAAATTATCCAATAGTATCCTCAGAAAATGTGTAGAAAAAACGACTGCGTAGACGCCCTTAAGAGGACGCTATACCTGACGGTGCATTTTTTGCCACCCATAAGATTAACATTGCGAGCGGCGATTCATTTTCAAGGTTTACCCTTGGTTGGAAAGACACAAAATTTTGCCTGTACCTAGCCCTAACAATGTTCTAGGGAGTGTTCGAAGCAGATTTCCCAATTTCTCACTGGTTTCTTTAATTGCAACTGTTTTGCAAATGCTAGCATCGCATACTTACCTCAAGAAAAGTGCTGTATCTCGAAAACCAGTAAAAAATTGGAAATCTGCTTCGAACTCTCCCTAGAACATTGTTAGGGCTAGGTACAGGCAAAACTTTGTGTCTTTCCAACCAAGGGTAAACCTTGAAAATGAATCGCCGCTTACAATGTTAATCTTATGGGCGGCAAAAAATGCACCGTCAGGTATAGCGGACCCTTAAATAAAACAACCCTACAGTGGGATACAGGGTCGTGTCTTCTGTACACAAGGGGATGTTTTAGACAGAACCACGTCCGGCAGTCAAGTTTTCCTCCAACCAGTGAAGCCAAGCGCCAGAAAAAAAATTTGATAAGTCGGGAATAGATCCTGAACCATGTTGCTTCTTCAGTGCCCACCAGACGTACCTATACACCTAAGACAATAGAAAGATAAGTTATTTTTAGAAAGAGTATTTTAGGCACATGGGCGCACAGGACTAGGTACGTCATTACTTATACAGGCACATGGGCGCACAGGACTAGGTACGTCATTACTTATACAGGCACATGGGCGCACAGGACTAGGTACGTCATTACTTATACAGGCACATGGGCGCACAGGACTAGGTACGTCATTACTTATACAGGCACATGGGCGCACAGGACTAGGTACGTCATTACTTATTTAATCTCATCATTAGTTCTGTGTTGTGTATTGCTCACTGGTTAGTGCTTATTACTTTCTTCTCATCGCTGCATCTGCTATAAAGTACAAGAATTTCATTTCTGAAAGCACTGACAATATACCTAGGTAGGTATTTAATTTTAAAAGTCAAGGTTTCAGCAAACCTCCGTCAGCAACGGTACGTAAACGATTCGCTATTTGTTTACGTTTTTCTGTACACTTTATGAGGGAGCTGTTGGGTATTTACTTAAATGTTCTGAAATATTATATGTCTTTTTAACGGCTGAAATTAAGAGTCTGTGTTGTGATTTTACGATCGGTTACTTTCGGATTTTTTTTTTGTTGACAGAAATCGCTCGATCGTAAATTCACAACACGGCCGTAAAAAAGACACATTATATTTCAGAACATTTGAATATCCAATAGTTTCCTCATGAATTTTGCAGAAAAAAAAATACAGGAAATAAACACAAAATAATACGCTCAGCGAGAACAATAGGCAACTCGCAAAATAATAAAAACTCTCTCAACTTGTTCCTTTATCTCCCATTGCTGACGCACTTAAGCGAGTGCTGATTTACAAGATGTGATGTTCTCCAGCCTCCTTCCTTCTTTCTGTTGCTGACCGAGTAACACACTGCTCCAGCAGCCCTCGCAGGTCCATTTCCTCAGCAAACATCACTTCCTGTTCCGTGTTTACCTGCTCTATGAGTCTCCGCTGACCCAGGCTTAGGTGACTTCCTCACCTACTTCGCTGACTCATCCGCTAAGCAAACAGGACTGAATTCTTGCCCTCACGCGTTCTGACAGGTGATCTGTGTTCGATCCTAACTAGGGCGACTCCTTTTCGCTTTTACTTTTTTGAGAAAGGCTGTGCTCCACCTCAGTCTTGGATCATTGTGACCCCTTATTCTTATGTCTACTTCTTGTTCTAAACAAAAAATAATTTTGGAATTTTTTGAGAGCAGTGAGTGTCGTTACTCTCGTCCAAGATTGAGGTGAACTTTAGTGATGCAAGATGCAAGAAGAATAGAAGAAATGACGTTTAAAATACATATTACCTATATTTCATTATCCAATAGTGTCCTCACAAAATATACAGAAAAAAACGCCCTTAATTTGAAAATAAAGCGGCACTACCCTTGCAGAATAAAACCAAAATATCTAACCGTTTCTTCTCGAGGGACATCATTAAAAACTACCCCCTGTGCTAAGCCCCAAAACAATAATTTAAACTTTAAGCCGGGGGTAGGTAATTAGAAATCTAAATGAACCTCGGGGACAAAGAAAAAGGTTCCGTGAGGTCGGCGACCCGAAGGATTTGCCAAAAATAAACAAAAGGGACAGGCGAGAGAACTGGCTAGCAGGTGAAAAGAACGAACAGGGTGATTACGAGCTTCGGTCCTCGCTCGAAAGTTTTATGATATCCGTCCTGGCCCCTCTAATTTACCGTCAGCATGCTATTAATTTGCGCAGGAAACTGTTAGTTTCAAGTGAAAGTCGTTTTGTATGATTTGTCCCATTTGGACGCTCTCAGGCGGCCAAGCCGGCAGCACTAACAAATACCAGCTCCCCACCCATCGTGTTAGTTTTAGGTGGGTTCCGAACCACCACAGCCTCGATATACATTTCACTTGACATGCCGAACAAATCAGAGGTCAATACCGTTCAGAAAAACTTTGGTAGGATCGGGCTCTACGAAGTCGTGTTTGTTTACGTTTTTTGTGTGCACATTTTATGAGGATACTATTGGATATTTAAATGTTCTGAAACTGAAATATGTCTTTTCACAGGCCAAAATTAACAGGCTATTAATTTTTGCCATTAAACAGACATAGATATCATGGACGTAATCTGGGGGGGGGGGGGGGGGGAGCAAGGGGGCACGCGCCCCCCCTGAAATTTTTTATCGGGGGGGGGGGGGGGGGGGCACTGCCCCCCCCCTGAAATCTGTCTCCTCGGATGAAGTGAATTTGAAATAAAGGGTCCGACAATGGTCGCACTTGACTTTCTCGCAATTTTTACGCCAGCGGCATCGAAAATTTTGATTTTTTTTAAGTCAATTATTTTTTTTGGCCAGAATTTTACCTTCTTCAAAAAATTTTGCAACACGCTGGACAACAATTCTAGACACCTGTGTACCGAATTTCAAACATAATATCCGTCAAACAGTGATTTGTCATTCGACGCTCAAAGTACATGTTTCCTATTTTGCATGTCACGGTCTTAATTTTCACGTACCTAATTGAAAATTTATTGAAAACGACCTCGAAGCATCTATCTGAGACCACTTTCACCAATTTTTAAGAAAATCCGTCGATTATAGCGTTGTTGCAAATGTGACCTAACCAATCACAAACGTGACTTCCATTTTTGGAAAATTTTCCTACGATAATGTCAATATTGGCCATAATTATTACGTTAGAAAATTTCGTTCGGTAAAACTTCAAACAAGGTTAAAGTACACCTCCCTACCAATTTCTATTGAAATCGGTTGAACAGTGCCACCGGAGTGATGACCAACACGTTTTGGCCAAAACCGTGCCAAGTTATTAGCCCACCTCCAAATGGTTGTAACTGACCTAAAAACATCTATTCAAAAACACTTTTACAAATTTTCAAGGTTCCAACTTGATATAGATAGCCTCCAGCCCTTCCTAACTGTCAAAAAACACGATTTTTTGCCTTTTTTTGACAATAGCAGGCGCAATTTTCGAGTTATCAAAATTTATAAAAAAACATGTCTACATTAGGATTAGGTAGGTACCTACATACCGAATTTGAGCAAAATCGGATGAACCCTACCAACTATTGGCTTGCTTGAACCTTGCTCCCCCTGAAAAAAAATGAGATTGCGCGCCTGATAGATATTATATTTCAGAACATTTTAATATCCAATAGTTTCCTCATAAAGTGTGCAGAACAAACGTAACGTAACGGTCTTGAGAGAATGTTCAGCACGTGCAAGCTCATGCTGACTATGTCCAACACGAGGGGGTAATTGCTGACTAGAGAGACAGGGGCGTGTGCACGGGGGGGGGGGGGGGGGGGGGGGGCATATGCAGAACGCACGTGCCTTGTTAGATCCCCCCCCCTCCTCCCTCTTACGACGTTGTTATTATTTGCAGACTTTCCTTGCCCTTATAGCTTTGAAATCGGTTTCGTAATAAAATTCTGAATATTACCGTTATAAAACTCGATTCCCATGTATTTTTGTACACCTGTTAGATCAGCGTTCCGCAACCTTTTTGTATTTAAGGTAGGCACACTTACCAAGTTAAGAAATTTTGAAGGGCACTAAAGAAATAACCAGTTTTGAATCTTTGTACCTATTATCAAAATAAAATGAAATTTCGAGCAATAGCTGCTAAGGGTGCTTCCATCTAGATACATAATAATATGTAGGTATACCTACCTATAGGGTAGGTATGTTTCTTCCAAAATTTCTGACAAAACTTGTCATTTTTCCACGGCATACCAAGTAAATGACTACGGCACACCATTGTGCCCCGGCACACTCGTGTGACACACTGTGTAAGATAACGAAAGAGGACCCAGGATTTTTCTTGTATGGTGAACTTCTGATTTTGAACTTGGCGCGTGCGCTACCGTGCACTTTGATAAACCCATGTACCAACCCATTATTTAGATTTCAGAATTATGTCAATAGAATTCACGTTTGTGTTGGAGAGTTCCAAGTTGATCGAAGTTTGCGTGTTGCATATCTAATGACTGTAATGCATATAAAATATAACGCCCTTGGTCCCTTTAAGGGTGTGATTTAGGGCACTAGGTTATGCTGATCAGTTCATGTTTAGACATCTGAAGATCTACAGTTTGGTGGGGTCCAAACCACCACAGCCTCGATACACACTTCACTGCTGAACAAAAACTTTGATAGTTTTCCTCTAAAAAACCATCCAGTGTTTTGAATGGGGAATGTTTGGATAACCGTTGTCATGTCATCCTCCGAGCGGATGTTTTTATTTGCATTTCCGTCGTTTGCTTCATTTGCTGATCCCCTATTGTCTATCTTGAGCAGTGTCTGCTCTATTTGGATCGAGTTTGGTCAAACAGTCTGCTTTATTGAGGGCAAGTTCACTACCCTACATACGGGAGAAACCAGGGAAACCAGAAAAACCAGTGTTGGGAAAGAAAACTTTTCCTGTGCTACCTAACTTGCTTCGAATTTTACTACTTTTCTTATCTCGGCCAGACTTTGCTCTTTCTCAGATTGCTCGTTTTCAGTGCGGATAACACCTAACGAGGTTATTGTGTTCAAGAGTTCATTGATGTGTTCGAGTTCGAACTGTCTGTGATGGTTCGAAAAACTGTAGGTCCCCGTTGTGTAGGTACTAACGCAATAAGTGGGACTGGCATAGTGCTGCCAGCTGAGCACGATGGATAGTTGTTCCAAATGTTCTGGTTACTAGGCTTGTCCCTCCATAAAGTGCACTTTTAGGGGACACTATGGTAGACTTAAAGCAACTGGTGTAATCGAGTAACATGGAGATTTATTATTCGTTAGCTAACTCCCGTATAAATTGGTCTGGGGCTCGGCTAAGTAGCGATATCCTGATATCCATTGACCTAATTACAGCAGCAATTCAGCTACTGGATTGTCCTTTCGCTTTTAGCTTATTTGCATGGAGTCGGGTCACTCGGCACTTCTATGTAATTGCTTCCCTAGTTACATAGGCCAACTGTTTATTGCGAATTCGAGAAATAATGAAATGAGTGGGTGTTAGTACATAGTTATTGGCCAGTGTGTAATACCTACTCGAAATTAGTCTACCTGAATGTCAAAGAGGTATAGGTGAGGTATTCCAGCCAATTTGTTATTATTTGCTTTGTAGGCTAACGGTATTCACCAATGTGATATGTGATAATGTCCAGCGTCTCAAATGAAATGTCCCTATCGATGCTGTGGTGGTTCGGAACCCACCTAAAACTGTAGGTCCCTATACATGATGTGTGGGGAGCTGGTATTTGGTATAGTGCTGTCCACGATGGATAATTCTTGAAATGGTCTAGTTGCTGGGCTTGAATGTAAATTTGCTCGCTACAAAGAGAGTTCGCTATAGAGAGGGTTCCAAAATGAGTCCAGGGATTGTTGAAGTTATCGTTAAAGAGGCTGCCGTCGTAGAGAGAGACTATACTTCACAATTCTCCATAAAATTTTCCAATTTTCCAAAGTTCAATACTCCCCTATTTGAATTTCTACCTGGAGATCAATAGCCTCTCAAGTCTTACCTAACCTTACCTAGCTGACCTTGTGGAAGCGTTTTGACCCTTCACTCTGTTGACTATGTTATTCACGTCTGAGTGCTGACTAACGACAAGTGTTATGAACCTTTCCAGTGCTGACAAATGTTACGAACGGACCTTTTTTGAAGTGTTTAACAGTGAGGGGTGAGGGGTGAGGGGTGCATTGCCTTCTTATTCAATTGTTACATTCACCCCATCGAACAGGACTGGAAAATTTCCTTTTCCTGTCATCGCTACCAAAGCGAAAATTTATTTATTTACAGTATTCTCTCTATAGCGACCGTCCATGTAAGTAGGTATCTAATTTTTGAGAGTTAAAGACACATAATCTATATATTAAAATTGTCTCGACCTAAAATCTTCAAGGGTGGTCAACTATGGCGCTTGGCCCTATGTCAGGTTAGAGTGCGGCAAACCAGTGGTATAGTGTACGATTCCCATAAGCGGACGCAATGTAAGAAAAAGGGGTAGTGTAGGGTTTCGGGGTTTCTTTGTGGCTTTTTGCATCTTTGAAGCTACAGTTGATCTGAATATCTCATTTTACTCCTCATGAAATGCGCTACAAGATGAACACAAACAAAACAGTGCCAGCTAACGAGATAAACGACTTTTTGATTGAGGAAAATGATTTTCGGAAATTTTTTGGTTTGTAGCGCTGTTTAGTTTTACAATTTAAACACACGCCAAACCGATAACATTGTAGTTTTTTATACATTTCTTATTCGGAATGAATCAGGCTTTAAGACAAAGCAAAGTTTACCCCAAACTTTGAAGAAATATCCATTTCTAAGCGCATCATTGACCATCATACGTTGAAAACCACTAAAAAAAAACTACAGAAACTAACATATCACACTGAATTCTAAAGATGAACGAAATAAAAAGCTATATTAATAGATGTCATTGTTTAAGCTACAATTTGATATGCAATACATGCATAAAATGTTTTGAGAAAATACAGAAAAAAAATATTTTAAAAATTAAAATTTATTTTTGGATATTTGAATTTTCGCGCCATCTTGGTCAAAGTAAAAATGCCGTGTCACTAGACTAAGGTCGCAAAGGAATTCGGCAAAATATCAATAAATAATATCAAATAAAAACTATTTAATTTTTTATTTATTATTATTTAATTAAAAATATTCCAGATTATGTAATAATATTTTTACCAACACTTGATTTGATCTGTGGTGTATTGTGTTGATGATGGAGCGCAGACAAAGAAATGGCTGACAATCATCAGAATATAAAATTGCTTGAGGTAAGTTGGTCGTTATTTATCATACTATATGTAAATGTATATACCTATTTGAGTATTTTCCCGTGTTAATCTCTCCCTAGGTGGTTGTGGATCTATAAGAAGAATAGTGAAAATAGGAAAGTACAAAAAACTGATTGGATCCAAATCGAACGCTTACAGTGTGTATGTTTCTTTCTCTTTTTTCAGATCGCGGTTCAAAGCCAATTTAATATGGAAAATCCTGGAATGGAATGGACTCCGCCATGGCCAAAAACTGTCTCAAATTAAAAGTGTTGGAGCGATCTATTAAAAAGTGGTCATGGTTAGCTAGCAGTACTACCAAAAACTACGTTCCTACCCGGACTCTACAGTTTAAGGTGGGTTCCGAACTACCAGTTATTTAAAAAAAAAAAAAACTTGCTGCGGCTGGATGGTCCTGGGATTTTTTCCCTCAACATTTCAAAGATAACTAATCGTACCGTTAACATTCATGGTTCTTTTTCTACAATTTTGCTTGCGAGAGAAATTGTTGCAGTTTTTAACGCAAGGTTGTCTTATCAGAATGTGAATAAGTTGATAATTATGGCACATTTTATTATTTCAGGAGATGGAAGTTTACATTTTTGGGTCATCAATCATCCGTGACCTTGGGCGGATGGCAACCGGCTGGCGTCACCCTACGCACATTTATGGGAAGGGTGGTGCTAAAATGACGGAGCAAACAATCGGTTTTATTTTACGCGTTTTGGCTAGGAGAAATTGTACTGTTTGTGCTGTTGCAGTACTGTTATATGGCGGAAACAATGTAACTCCATTTCGTGGTAGAGAGCCTCAAACGCCCGAGCAAGTTGCTTGGACGGTTGGACGTATGATGCTCTTTTGAAAAAATTATATTGTTTACCATCAATAACGGTAATAGTGTGTGGAATTTTACCTCGCTGTGTTGAAGATTTTGTACCTATAATGGAGATGAATTTAATATTGCGAGAATTAGTGAAAGCTTACCCTCGCAATGTCAAATTCTGTCATACAGATAGATACTTCTTCTCTCAACTAACATTTGATGGATGTGTTCACAGATTTCTTGATCTTTCAGTGTTGTTGATTGCCTCACATGTAATGTTGCACCAGCATATCATGTCCTATTTATTAAACTTTTTTTTTATTTTTAATATGGATCTTTTCATACCTCCGACCTAATGCAAGTAGGTGCGAGATACAAGCCAGCGCAGCGCGTGCAATCAAACGGAAACCACGAGGCCCCAGTCCGACGGACCTAGCCCCACGCAGTGGCGAGGTGAAGAGCAGGCGGAGCCTGCGCTTTAGCTCGTGTTAATTAAGAGGACGCTATACCTGACGATGCATTTTTTGCCGCCCATAAGATTAACATTGCGAGCGGCGATTCATTTTCAAGGTTTACCCTTGGTTGGAAAGACACAAAATTTTGCCTGTACCTAGCCCTAAGAATGTTCTAGGGAGTGTTCGGAGCAGATTTCCCATTTTTTTACTGGTTTTCGAGATACAGCACTTTTCTTGAGGTATGCGATGCTAGCATTTGCAAAACAGTTGCAATAAAAGAAACCAGTGAGAAATTGGGAAATCTGCTTCGAACACTCCCTAGAAAATTGTTAGGGCTAGGTACAGGCAAAATTTTGTGTCTTTCCAACCAAGGGTAAACCTTGAAAATGAATCGCCGCCCGCAATGTTAATCTTATGGGCGGCAAAAAATGCACCGTCAGGTATAGCGGACCCTTAAACAAACTGATTGTTGGCCGAAGCCAAATGAATATTTGGTGTGACATCCATGCTGCTAACAGAAAATTTCTGCTATACCGGGATTCGAACCCAGGACCTCAGCCGTGCGAGTCTAGCGTTTTCTTCTATAGATTGCAAGAGACCTTCTGTAATTTTCTTATTTTTCTACCGCGCAGTTATGTCGGCACGAGGCAAGGTCTTTAAGCAGTCGTATTTTTTACTCCCACGTAATTACTCTCCGAAGGTTGTATAGGTACGATACTAGCTGTTTACAGTTCTAAGGCTGAATTTCACCACCTTCCGATAGTGTCTTTAACGAGAGGATTTAACGAACCGATTTGAGTTATCGTATTTTTAGCTTACGACAAGTGCGTTCGAAGAGAAACAAGTGCAAGCTCAAGGCATTTGTCGTAAGCTAAACATACGATAACGTGGATCCGTTCGTTAAATCCTCTCGTTAAAAGACACTATTGGAAAGTGGTGAAATTCAGCCTAAAGGCGGTATTTTTAGGTTGCCGATAACTCAAATGGTTCTACAAATTTATCTCACCAATAAAGTGAGCGATTATGATAGGTACCTAACTCTAAAGTGAACTTTTGGTGGTACTATAGTTGACTTTAGGAACTTATGAAAGCCACATGAAAAATCTTTTTTCAGCCCTAAAGTCGCTGTTACCTCCATCCAGTTTTTTTAAGGCTGAAGATGCAGTGCTGTTTGTTCCATGGCTTTTTATTACTGACAGTTTTTACTTCTTCTGAAATATAATGTCTTTCCTAACGACTCCTTAAAAAAACAGCATATTGCACCTTGCTGTCTATTCGCTAGATAAAGGTCGGAATAAAGGCAGGATAAAGTGAGATTTATTGTTTAACAATTAGATATAATGAATTCACGAAATACGTAGGTATAAAAAGAAATTCACAGCCAAGTCAGAACTAAAAATTATTTTTTTCTAAAATACTTAAAGTAAGGTATAAAGTAAGATATATCTATACAGGATTTTCAGTTCACTACAATAACATATAGATAGAGATCAAATCGGGACTCAAGACCGAACATACATGCCCCGTATTTGTTAACGTTTTTTCTGCACACTTTATGAGGAAACTATTGGATATTTAAATGTCCTGAAATATAATATGTTTTTTTAACGGCCGTAATTAACAGGCTACGTTGTGATTTTACGATCGAGTGATTTCCGACTTATTATCCTTCAGAACATTTTAATATCCAATAGTATCCTTATAAAAATGTCCTGAAAAACGTAAACAAACACGGCTGTGTAGATGCCCTTTAACAACAATAATACAACAGCAATAAGTACCGATAGGTAAAGCTCAAGGTCTGCTAACTTAAAAGGTTGCTCAAATCATACTGACCAATCAGAAAGCTAGACAACCTTTTAAATTTGCAGACTTAGGAAAAACTTGGGAAAGTTCAAAATAAATTTTTTCTATGTTAAAAAATGAGAGAAAGAAATTGTTTTAAATTGTTTTGAACATAGCCACTCTTGAAATAACAGACATACGACATACACAATTATTGGAAAATTTGAAATATAAGTAGGTAATATTTTATTATACGGAAAATGCAAAAAACGTACGTTAATTTTTCTTTTCGGAGTAGGTACCTACTTAGTTGACATTAAAATTAACTTTAGGCCAAATGAATATTTGGCGAGACATCCATGCTACCAGCAGAAAATTCGCTGGTAACGGGATTCGAACCCAGGACCTCAGTCGTGCGAGTCTTCGCACTAGACCGAGGTCGCTGAGGCATCTTTTATCCTACAAGAAATAACAATGAGCTGTCACTGTGATGTGCGCTTGTTCTCCATACTTATTATGCTTAAAAGAAACCGCCGAACGGTCAAAATGAGGTCACCCACATTTTTCGAATGACTAATAACTTTGTCCCGACGTTTTCGATCAGCGTCACTATAAATTGCGAGAGTTATTTTGGTCTGTTAGTTTCTAAAGACCATACCAAGATCTCTCCTTAACTTAATAATACACAAGTCCCACGCTTTAAGAGGAAAGTATACCCTTTGACCTAATAGACACTGAAGAAACACGAAGTCTCGATCATCACAGAATGGTGCAAGGTTTTTTTCAAAAAATCATAGCTTAACAACCAGTGACGATAGAGACCCCTGGTTTTTTGCAAATAGTAAAAAAAAGATAGCTCTAAACTGTTATTAGACTTAGAAATCAGTAAGTCAAAGTTCAAGGTAACGGTGGGTATACTAACCTGCGGTACGTTCCTACCAAAAATCGTAAACACAAGGCACACCATGTTTAGTCCTTTCTAAAAACACATCCTAAACCAATCTTTGAGCGGTTCGTTCCAATTAACACACGAAACGATATTTAAATTTAAGTTATTGTTACGGCGCGTCCCCACTTTGGTGAAATGTCACATTCCTATACGGCTAACTTCAGGAGATGGTTGGGAAAGAAACAGTGTCGTTGGCTTCTTAATAACAGGCTAAGAAGACCGATGGAGTGAATAAGCAAACAGTTGTTACTGAGCCATCTTACAAACATATTCGTCTACTTTTCGTAAGGTGACCCTATCAGACCCTTCTCTTATACACTACGACCCTCTTCTTAGCCTGTTGTTTAAGAAGACAAGAACACTGTTTCTTTCTCAAACAAAGTTGTAGTTGGTTGAATAATGATTTGACATTTACCGAAAGTGGAGCAGCGTCCTTTACGAGAAAAGAAATGAGAGTCTCATCACCACAAGAATTATTTGACTGGAGTCATCCTCTGTGGAGAGTCAGCGGTTAGTCAAAGCGACGCCGTCGCTGAAAAGTTCTGCCGCCTTTTCAGAACGCAGTTCCGGTGAAGGTCCGTTTTGCTGCAGACAACCACGGTACCTCCCTGGCTCGTGGGGCTAGACTGACCGTTCTTTCCGTTGTTTCCTCCGATGAGTGTTCCAATCATTTTCGAGACGGAGAATTTTCGAGGTTTGTGCAGTGCGTTGGCTTGCTGCAGCCCCCGGCACTCGTTGACAAGACTCTCGAAGGCTTGGTACAGGTCGGCGCTGTTCTCGGCTACGGAGACTTCGTAGAACTGGCAGCCATGCTGCACGGCTACAGCGCGGCCTTGGACCTCTTCTACCTGAAACAAAAGAGAGACATGGTTCAGCAATTGTTTTCCAAACCTGGAATACCTTAAGCCGGCCTAATTAGATTATTTGAATGTTCTGAAATATAATATGTCTTTGTTGACAAAAATCACTCGATCTTAAAATCACAACACAGCCTGTTAATTTTTGGTCGTTAAAAAGGTATACTATATTTCAGAATATTTAAATACCCACCAGTGTTCTCAAGAAGTGACAAATCTCCTAAGCTAAGAATAGAACTCTGATTCCTATTAAAATCGAGCAATGAACCGATTTGTTGCCAACATCGCCGTGATGACAAGACAGCCCTGACATATTTACTCCCAGCGAGGAATGAGATGAAGGCCTTTCAGAAGAGGAAGTGATTTAGTACATGATGGGGACCTACAGTCTTAGGAGGGTTCTGAACTAGATATACATTTCAGTTGACATGCTGAACTTATCAGAGGTGAATTCCGACCAGAAAAATTTTGACAGGATCAGGATCGAACCAGTGTTCCTCCTAAAGGCAGCCATCTACACCACTCAGCTGTTCTGTTTATAGAAGCTAGAGGAAGTGTTTTTGTTCTGGATATGTCTGGACTGCTGGAAGGCTGAACTGATCACCGGCTTGGCACTCGTTCAAAATTACAAATAGTACAACTGTTCCGTTACTTCAATGACTCAAAATGCACGGGGGACCGATTTAATACATCTGAATCACCTGATAAGGAGGTATTTAAAAGTTCTTTATCAAGTGGGAGTGGGGTCAGGTAAGTGCCAGTTATAGTCTAACCTCACGTTAGTACGGAAAATCACAGTTTCAAAGTTGTCGGCTACTTTTTTAGGACGATAAAAGATTTATGTTGACTAACTGAAACCTACCCGGGTTCAACCCTCAACTTGTCGAGATTTTTCCTTGTGAACCCCGCTGGGGGAAAACTCGACTGTTGGTTGTGATTCTGACGAAATCAACCCCTTTTGTACAGAGCTCACTCAGGCCCTATTAAAGGACTGTAGCACCAAAAATTTACACTGAAATGAGAGAAAAAGGTAGGTATGACAGTCTAGTACCTGTACCTCGTTCTGTGACCAAAGGTACCTATACGAAAGAAGAACAAAATAATGGAAAAAAATTCACGAAAAGAAAAAGAAACAGGTGCAAGACACCTGCCGTCAGCAACACTGCTTACGAAACCTCTGCAGCGTCTCGCAACAAAAAACTTCAGCGGCCATTGACCTTAGCTTTTTTTGACCTTCAGTGACCCCCAATACTAGAAAACTAATTAGTTTGTCTACTGCTCTGTAGGTTACTAATTCTTTATTTTTTAAGGAGTCTTCTGGTTCTGGTATACTGCTCCCATGTCCTGTTAAGAATTAATCTTCTAGGTCCCAGAAGGGCATCGACCGTATAGAAGCAATTCCATTATACTTAGGTGTTGTATAGAACGAGGGGGCGTTCACAACCTGAAGGCCATTGAAGTGAATGAAAAGAAAGAAGGGATGAATGGGCGAAGTCGTTAGGAAATTCTCATTCTGGGTCTCGTCTTGGACCCTGGAGGTGTATTCCCGTTCTTTTAACACCAAGGGGTGCTGAAAATAACATTGAATTTCACTGACTCAGCGTGCTTTTTTGGTGTAAAGTAAGGTATTGAGAAAACGGGAATACCGCTCCTGGGCTAGCTGCTCTATTTCTTATTCTCCTAACGTCAATCTAACGCCCAGATAACGACGAGATAGCAACAAAAGTGGGTGGAGAATTAATTCACTATCGGCTGAATAATCTGGATGGCTTCTTTTTCAGAAGTATAACGCTATTAGTAGACCTTAGGAACTTAAAGATGATATCATAAATTGTATAAATATTCCAAGGATATGTTTAGCTTATCACAAGTGCTATCGCTAGGTTTATAGGATCGTTTGCCGCTTTCCGTAAGGTGCCTGAAATAGTTCGTTATATCGCGAGTGAAATTGTGGAGATAAGATTTGTCGGGGTTATCGTTATAGAGAGGAAACCTGTAATTTTAAACACGGTCTCTTTTTGACAGAAAGGTAAAGGTAAAGTGATCCTCAATTATTTTTTAATAAAAGAGAACTGGGTCACTGGAAATAATTGCGAAAAAATCCAGGAGCTTTTTCCGACAAAAAAAAAAACTTTCTTTCCAAAAGAGCTTTCTGTTGCTGGAAAAAAACAGTTGGAAGTTGTTTGCCTTCGAGAGCGACCCTTGGGTGCCGTTATAAGAACGTTTTAAAGAAGTTGGAATACAAGTAGGGCTTTTTACCATGCGAAGTCCCTGTGGTACCCTTTCGGAAGCTGTAGAAAAGATTTTCTCTCAGTGCCTCTCACTGGCCAAGTGGTCAAGGGGTCCACTTTGTGTCCTGAGAGGTCCGGGTTGGAATCCCGGCGGAACGGAAAAATTTTCCGCTTCCGACATGGATGTATTGGCTTCGGCCCACTACTAAACTGGCTTCGGCCCACTCATACTCGGCTTCGGCCACTTTATCTTCGGCTTCGGCCAAAAAATGCAATAAACCAACTCATTGGCGCATATGTTCTCTGAACGTCAAGCGTTTAAAAAAAAAAAAAAAAAAAAAAAAAAAAAGATTTTCGAGATCATTTTTTGACGTACGACAGTTAAAGTCCCTTGATAAACCCTGCCTCATTTTTTTAAAACCCTCCACAGCTTGACGGTCGCTATATAGAGAGACACTACTGTATATCTAATTTCCCACTCCACCTTGAGAACCACTGAGCCTCGCTGAAAAGGTTCGAACCCAGCAGGTGTATTCCCTTTCTCGAACGCCAGAAAACCCACTCAACTAACACCTTCAAAATTTATTGTAAGAAGAACTACTGTTCTCCATATATTGCATCATGGCGTGCCTTGTCTTCTTAGAACAAATTTTGAAGGTGTTCGTTGAGTGGGTTTTCTGGCGTTCGAGAAAGGGAATACCACTGCAGCAGTGGATAGATTATTTATTTCATTTTCCGTTATGTAATATGGAGGAAAGAGGAAAGTGATGCTACAGTACAGTCCTTTGACAAACCCTGTCTCAGTCTCATCTAAAAACATCATCTGGTTCCTTATAAAGAGAGACACCTTGCTAACCACTGAGACTAGCTGAAAGGTTCGAATCTGACAAGAAACATTTTTTACTCCCTTTCCCTAATGCCATTCGTAAAGGATACAACGAAAAGAAAAAAAAATCGAAAACAAAAAATGAGTCTTACCTCTCGGAGGTGTTCGAGGTCAGCCTTGTTGCCCAGAAGGGCCACTGGAAGCGGCCTGTACTTGGAAAGGCTGTCCAGAGCCTCCTGTGCGAACTGGAAAGACTTTTGGTCGGTGATGGAGTAGACAATGAGACAAGCGTCTGCCCACTGGACCTGCTCCATGGGCAGGGGACAGTCTCTCTGGAGAACAACAAAGAAAAGGCTATCAGAACGAAGCAAAAGGGAAAGAACCTTCATCGGCTGGGGGAAAACTCGACTGCAGGGCGTGATTCTGACGAAATCACCCCTTGTGTACAGAGGACATGAAAGGCCCCGTACTGCAATAGTAGAATATAAGACGAATATCTTCTTAAAGTATAGTGTCTCCTATCGAACAGATTTAATGTTTAGCTTATGACCAGTGCTTTAGGCCATTTTCTTACCGTTTCTCCAGATACATCGATGATTTCGATTTCCAGCTGGACATTATTGACGGTGACGGTTTGCCGGTAGAGAAGATCTGAAAATAAAAGAAAACGTGAAAATTTTCAAAATTTCAAATCGCCAAGTGAGGCTGGGCAGGAGTTCCCATCTAGGGGACCGAAATCACCCTCCTCAAAACATTACTAAAAAATTGTGGAACCTTTTCATATATGGTGGAATAAAGGTAGGTACCTTACATCTAGCGTCAGTGGGGGACGGAAGCAATATTGTTATCGATTTTGATCCTAAAAACCGGATGAGCGAGTGTCTGTAGTATTCATTACCGTTAGTAGAAAATTGCAACGTGACTGTCCGCCCTCACGTTGCCTTTGAATGAAATTTCAGTTCACTGTCTCATTATAGCTTCATTGCCCAACGCTCGAAGCAATTTTCTGCATGTTGGTATAGCATGGATGTCACACCAAATATTCATTTGGCTTCGGCCAACAATCAGTTTGTTTAATTAAGAGGACGCTATACCTGACGATGCATTTTTTGCCACCCATAAGATTAACATTGCGAGCGGCGATACATTTTCAAGGTTTACCCTTGGTTGGAAAGACACAAAATTTTGCCTGTACCTAGCCCTAACAATGTTCTAGGGAGTGTTCGAAGCAGATTTCCCAATTTCTCACTGGTTTCTTTTATTGCAACTGTTTTGCAAATGCTGGCATTGCATACCTCAAGAAAAGTGCTGTATCTCGAAAACCAGTAAAAAAAATGGGAAATCTGCTTCGAACACTCCCTAGAACATTGTTAGGGCTAGGTACAGGCAAAATTTTGTGTCTTTCTGACCAAGGGTAAACCTTGAAAATGAATCGCCGCTCGCAATGTTAATCTTATGGGCGCCAAAAAATGCACCGTCAGGTATAGCGGACCCTTAATGCCTTAATTGGTGGGCACTGCGAGCTATATGAAGCAAGAACTCGCTCAGGATCTATATACAGTACCTGGGCCTATACCGGCTGGGGGAAATCTAGTCAGGCGTGATTCAGCACAAATCACTTACTTTATTTATTTTATTTTAAGCGAACACGACCTACATTTTTCGAGAACTATTTGAGAACGAGGGAAATTTCCACTAAAAACTAAATCAAACGTGACACGAAACTTACCCCAGGTTATCGACTGCTAATTATTATTATAGACTACGACATGAGACATTCTCAAAATATTTGGGTCATTTGTAAGAAGATTGAACGAGTTGGAGCTCGTAAGGTTGTCAGCACCCATGAGCTGCTGACCCCCCAAAAGCGAAACCGCATTGAAAGTGGGCTAAATTTTTTTCCGCCACCAAAACGGCACGGCGTCTGTTTTTTTTCGAGTTCACAATAATTAATCTGGATTAAAATACTTGGCAGAATAGTTTGCGTCAAGCAGGACGATCCGCAGGTTCTCCTCCCGACGTATTGAGATTTTTCCTGGTGATATTTCACGGCCCTGGGTCTATAGGTACTCACACCTAATGAGTACCAGGCCTCTACCGGCTGGGGGAAAAGTTTACTGTCGGAAGGGATTCTGACCTTTGTGTTCTGATTTTATGATCGGTTAATCTTGGACAAATTTTTTGTTAACAAGAATCACACGATCGTAAAATCACAGCACAGCCTGTCAATTTCGGCCGGTAAAAAGGCATATTATATTTCAGAACATTTAGATAGGTATCCAATAGTTTCCTGGCCTTAAAGTGGAATTCTGTAGAATTCATAATCAGTATTGATAAAAAATTAAAAATCAGGGTTCAACACCCCCTTCAAAAAAATTGGTTGAATTTTCATCAAAGCTTTGAGCGTCAATAACGCGAAACTCGTAACCTGATGGGTCAATGACCCTTCATTTAGGTCCCCTCTATTTCAGGGGGTCGTCGACCATTATTAAAACTCTGGATTCTCAGAATAATGCACCTATGTATCACCGAAAACAAAGCAATATCGGATTAATGAATTTTTTTTAGCGAGGGGGAAGTTTAGAAACAAAAGAATCAGTGACTGAGGTAATCTTTTTTGAATACGGAGTCAGGTTTTTAACCCCACAGAGCCTGTTCCGGTAGCTTTTATCTGTCATATTCAATGGTGAGATTAAGGGTGGGTGAACACTTCTTCGTGTTATTGCACTCGTCATAAGCTAAACATGTGGTGAAATCCAACCCTTAGGAAATAAAGTATGTGACGGTTTAAGGGTCCGCTATACCTGACGGTGCATTTTTTGCCGCCCATAAGATTAACATTGCGAGCGGCGATTCATTTCCAAGGTTTACCCTTGGTTGGAGAGACACAAAATTTTGCCTGTACCTAGCCCTAACAATGTTCTAGGGAGTGTTCGAAGCAGATTTCCCATTTTTTACTGGTTTTCGAGATACAGCACTTTTCTTGAGGTATGCGATGCTAGCATTTGCAAAACAGTTGCAATAAAAGAAACCAGTGAGAAATTGGGCAACGCTCTACTGGGACACAGAGGGTGATCTCTATATGCATAGGGCTATTTGGCTAGAATCACTCCCGACAGTCGAATTTTCCTCTATCCGGATATTACCAATCTGGCCTTGGGTAGGGTCAGGACCGGGCTAGATTCACTAGAAAAATTCTTGATAGTCCGGTAGTGGATCGCGGGTCCACTTGTTTCAGTATACCATAATCAATAAATAAAATAAACAGTCATGCCTATAGGCAGATGGAAAACGTGTAACATTAAAAATTAAATACCCTCAAGCTGTTTTGAAATTTTCTTTTTTCACTTCTTTAATTTAGTGACAGGTCCGTCTAGCGGTATGCAAGGAGGAAATCGCCCGGAATTACGTTTAAATTAACAGGAGCATAAAATAACTGGAGCATAAATATTAATCTAAGAGATAATTGAAGAGATGGCAGAGTGACACGCCGGTGGGTGCAAAGCCCGGAAATTCCTTTACATTTTGTATACATTTTACATATTTCCTCCTTCTCAAAATGTAAATTAATGGAAAAAGGAAAAAGGAACAGCCGAGTGTTTAGAACCGGGTCACACCGGTTCGATGCCGATCTTATCAAGGTTTTTCTGCCGGGCTTGTCCTTCCTACCCCTATAGCATAGCAGAGGGTTGGGGGGGACAAGCCCAGCAACTAGACCGTTTTCAAGAACTATCCATTGTGCCCAGCTGGCAGCACTACCAAATACCAGCTCCCCACCCATCGAGTAAACGATGGGGACCTACAGTTTTAGGTGGGTTCCGCACCACCACAGCCTCGATATACATTTCACTTGACATGCTGAACATATCAGAGGTGAATGCCGATCAGAAAAATTTTGGCAGGATCGGGATCGAACCGGTGTGACCCGGCTCTCACTGCTCCTCAAAAGTCGACCATTTAGTCCACTCGGCTATCGAGGCTGTCTTCCTACCCCTATACTTCTACTACCTAGCAGCCTCCCATCATAAAATCATAAAATTAATTAAACTACCCCTTATGGTGGATATATTACAAAGAGCCAACTTTTTAACTACCCCATGTTGAGGGGTGACTTTCCAGGAATTTAGGTACTGAAAATTTGTTGGAAATCTAACCCTGAACCTAAAGGCACAAAGGTACTTCTGGAACTCCAGGAAGGTTAAAGCTATAGGGGTGCTATTAAGAAGATTAGACCTCCCTTCGATATATTATAGAAACTTCCAGGATCCAGGTAATATAGGTATAGGTCATGGATGGATGGATGAGAGAAATATCAGTGATACCGTGGATACCGAAGGTGACGTCAGCTTTGGCTACTTCTTCTAAGCACCGAATCTTCTGCTACCTATCTCACTGTAAGCTAACTGTAGGAACCATCAAAAAAATATATCGATATATCAAAGTCTGACAAGGACACAGCTACTCTACTGTCTCGACTATGAAACCGGAAATCAAAATTGTTCAACCCGCTATATCTACGAAGGGAGAAGACATATGGAACAAATTTAGGGTTCTACAACACCACTTAGAAGTCGTTTCTCACCATGTTGCCAAGCGGGAAAGTAAAAAGGTAAATTATTCCGACAGAATTACCCGAATTCTGTGGGAAGCACTTACCCTAATTTTCAAAGTAAATATTTAGACGATGTAACGACGGCTCTTAATCTTTTATTGCTTTCGGTAGATATGGACACCGAAACTCAATGGTTTTTGGGTTAAGTAGTTTGTCTTTGCTATGTTTAGGTTAAGTAAGTATAGGTTAAGTGTGTCTTTGCTGTTGTAAAGAGGAACTTGCGAGGGAAGTATATACAATTTTAAGCTTTTAACCTCAATTTTGTTCTCCAAATATATTGGGTTTTACTGGTAATATGGGCGCCGTAAACAATTTTTCAGTAGTTTTCAACACGAGAATGCGATTTACTTAACTTTTATTTTCTTTCGCACATTACTCATCTCGTACTAATGTCGGCGCCATCCACTGATACTACGAATTTACTTTCTCGTATCCGTATTTATACATACCTATATAGGTAAAGGGAGTCTACGCAGTCGTGTTTGTTTACGTTTTTTCTGCACATTTTATGAGGATATTTAGGTACTATATTCAATATTTAAATGTTCTGAAATGTAATATGCCTTTTTAACGGCCGAAATTAACAGGCTGCGTTGTGATTTTTGTAGACGCCCTTAAGAGGACGCTATACCTGACGATGCATTTTTTGCCGCCCATAAGATTAACATTGCGAGCGGTGATTCATTTTCAAGGTTTACCCTTGGTTGGAAAGACACAAAATTTTGCCTGTACCTAGCCCTAACAATGTTCTAGGGAGTGTTCGAAGCAGATTTCCCAATTTCTCACTGGTTTCTATTATTGCAACTGTTTTGCAAATGCTAGCATCGCATACCTCAAGAAAAGTGCTGTATCTCGAAAACCAGTAAAAAATGGGAAATCTGCTTCAAACACTCCCTAGAACATTGTTAGGGCTAGGTACAGGCAAAATTTTGTATCTTTCCAACCAAGGGTAAACCTTGAAAATGAATCGCCGCTCGCAATGTTAATCTTATGGGCAGCAAAAAATGCACCGTCAGGTATAGCGGACCCTTAAGAAAGTACCTATATTGTAATCGTACAAAATTTTGATTGCAAAAGGTGTTCCGCATCTCCAGTGAAATTTATATCGAGGCTGTGGTGGTTCAGAACCCACCTAAAACTGTAGGTCCCCGTCGTGTAGTAGCACGATGGGTGGGGAGCTGGTGTTTGGTAGAGCTGTCTACTACGTGCCACTGGTCCAACACAGCTTAGAGCATTGAACGTAAGCTCAAAAATAGATCCCGAGCAGCAAAAGCTCTCAAGCCCCGCCCTTGCCAATGAACTGATCGCCGAAGAGATGAGGTCAAAATATTAGAGAAAAGCCCCCATTGTGCGGGCCTTGGAATGCTGCTGAACTTGGCATCACGGCAAATGAATCTAGATCATTTGAAATTTGGCGGGAGATTGCTGTGTGTTGAAATTAGAGCGCGCATTAGATTATAGGTAAAGGTGACTGATGGAGAAATTCTCGTGATTGCTGAAATAGTAAAGGGGCGTGTGCTGACTGTGCTCCCGCTACTCATCAGAATTCTTTGATTTTATCCAAAAGATAAAGTTCTAGAGTCGACTATAGTGTCCCCTACAAATTTACTGTACCGATATCCTCCCGAAAAGGAAGCAAAATCCAACCGATAGAGCACTAAAGTGAACTCTAGAAATAGTTTCGGAAAATTAAGCAATTTTCGTAAAGTGGCACAAGTAAACAGACGTGGCACTAAGAACTATCTATAGTGCCACGATAGTTTTCAACCAAAACTAAGTCTTGTTCTTGATCTAGAAATAGAAGAACAAAAAAGACAAGAAATTTTCATTCATCACTAATCGTGGTAGTACTACACGACGGGGACCTACAGTTTAAGGTGGGTTCCGAACCACTACAGCCTATGGAAACAATTCAGCTATTGATGCTGTGAAGGTGGTGGGGGGGGGGGGGGGGTGGGGGGGGCGTTCAGCAGTTCCGTATTTACTCACCAGATGACACAGAAAGCAGAGGGTTGCTGTGGTTAATAATTTCTTTAAATTTTCCGGAATTTATCGCACAATTTTGGTACAATGTACCTTGATAAAATATTTGTAAATCACGGTATTGAATTTTGAAATGATTTCAGCTGTTTGACAGCGAAGTTTTGTAGGAGAATGGAGGATATATGGATAGGTGACTGAGTTTGAAACAGTGGAAGGTTGGGTGCTTATGGCTCTTTTTCTGTCATATATATAATTTTATGATTTTCTTTGAACTTGACATGTGGTAGCGATGTGGTTATGAACAACTAAAGCGGTAGATAATTGTAAATATAAAATAAGATTCTACCGCAAATTTTGAAAAGGGGGAACTGTGATCGGTCTTCGGCCGTTCACGACACCCACCTCATATTATCCATAATTGTAATGGGCTGCCTTCAAGGGCAAGAACAAGGATTATTTGTTCTTGTTCTTTATTTTTTACAGCACGATTCTTTCAGTTTTTTTCGTGCAGTTCTTACTGTTCTTACACTTGCATTTGCTGCAAGAGTCAGACCTCTACCTCTACTGCAAGATACATTATTGCATACACAAGAAACTCCCACCCGCACCTGATATCACCGAAAATTAAGCTGCTCAACGGAAGAACAAGAGTAAAATTATTAGAAGACATTTGTTTTTGTTCTTGCTGTTGACATTATTTCTTACAGCAAGATTCTTCCATTTTCTTGCATACACATGGAATTTTTCACGGTTGTAACGTACGACAGCTATCTCAACATCTCAAGTGAACTAAAGATATAACTTCAGAACTGTAAACAGACGTAATACGGAAAAGTATTGTTAACAAAAAAAATTCTTGCTCTTGCAACCAAAACTAAGCCTGAACAATTACAATAAGGCAAGGTATTTTCGTTCATTGCTAATCGTGGTAGTACTACACGACGGAGCCCTACAGTTTAAGTTGGGTTCCGAACCACCACAGCCTATGGAAACCACTCAGCAATCGATGCTGTTGGAGGGGGGGGATGTTCAGAAGTTCCATATTTACTCACCAGATGGCACACAAAGCAGAGGGTTGCTGTGGTTAATAATTTCTTTAAATTTTCAGGAATTTGTTGCACAGTTTTGGTACAATGTACCTTTAACAAAATAATAGTAAACCACAGTATTGAAATTTGAAATGATTTCAGTTGTTTGACAGCGAAGTTTGTAGGAGAATGGAGGATATGGATAGGTGACTGAGTTTGAAACAGTGGAAGGTTGGGTGCTTATGGATCTTTTTCTGTCATATATATAATTTTATGATTTTCTTTGTATTTGTACCTACTGTGTAGGTTAAACGGAACAACTAAAAGTTAAAGCGGTAGATAATTGTAAATATAAAATAAGATTCTACCGCAAATTTTGAAAAGGGGGAACTGTGATCGGTCTTCGGCCGTTCACGACACCCACCTCATACTTTCCACAATTGTAATGGGCTGCCTTCAAGGGCAAGAACAAGGATTATTTGTTCTTGTTCTTTATTTTTTACAGCACGATTCTTTCAGTTTTTTTCGTGCAGTTCTTACTGTTCTTACACTTGCATTTGCTGCAAGAGTCAGACCTCTACCTCTACTGCAAGATACATTATTGCATACACAAGAAACTCCCACCCGCACCTGATATCACCGAAAATTAAGCTGCTCAACGGAAGAACAAGAGTAGAATTATTAGAAGACATTTGTTTTTGTTCTTTCTGTTGACATTATTTCTTACAGCAAGATTCTTCCATTTTCTTGCATACACATGGAATTTTTCACGGTTGTAACGTACGACAGCTATCTCAACATCTCAAGTGAACTAAAGATATAACTTCAGAACTGTAAACAGACGTAATACGGAAAAGTATTGTTAACAAAAAAAATTCTTGCTCTTGCAACCAAAACTAAGCCTGAACAATTACAATAAGGCAAGGTATTTTCGTTCATTGCTAATCGTGGTAGTACTACACGACGGAGCCCTACAGTTTAAGTTGGGTTCCGAACCACCACAGCCTATGGAAACCACTCAGCAATCGATGCTGTTGGAGGGGGGGGATGTTCAGAAGTTCCATATTTACTCACCAGATGGCACACAAAGCAGAGGGTTGCTGTGGTTAATAATTTCTTTAAATTTTCAGGAATTTGTTGCACAGTTTTGGTACAATGTACCATTAACAAAATAATAGTAAACCACAGTATTGAAATTTGAAATGATTTCAGTTGTTTGACAGCGAAGTTTGTAGGAGAATGGAGGATATGGATAGGTGACTGAGTTTGAAACAGTGGAAGGTTGGGTGCTTATGGATCTTTTTCTGTCATATATATAATTTTATGATTTTCTTTGTATTTGTACCTACTGTGTAGGTTAAACGGAACAACTAAAAGTTAAAGCGGTAGATAATTGTAAATATAAAATAAGATTCTACCGCAAATTTTGAAAAGGGGGAACTGTGATCGGTCTTCGGCCGTTCACGACACCCACCTCATACTTTCCACAATTGTAATGGGCTGCCTTCAAGGGCAAGAACAAGGATTATTTGTTCTTGTTCTTTATTTTTTACAGCACGATTCTTTCAGTTTTTTTCGTGCAGTTCTTACTGTTCTTACACTTGCATTTGCTGCAAGAGTCAGACCTCTACCTCTACTGCAAGATACATTATTGCATACACAAGAAACTCCCACCCGCACCTGATATCACCGAAAATTAAGCTGCTCAACGGAAGAACAAGAGTAGAATTATTAGAAGACATTTGTTTTTGTTCTTTCTGTTGACATTATTTCTTACAGCAAGATTCTTCCATTTTCTTGCATACACATGGAATTTTTCACGGTTGTAACGTACGACAGCTATCTCAACATCTCAAGTGAACTAAAGATATAACTTCAGAACTGTAAACAGACGTAATACGGAAAAGTATTGTTAACAAAAAAAATTCTTGCTCTTGCAACCAAAACTAAGCCTGAACAATTACAATAAGGCAAGGTATTTTCGTTCATTGCTAATCGTGGTAGTACTACACTACACTACAGTTTAAGTTGGGTTCCGAACCACCACAGCCTATGGAAACCACTCAGCAATCGATGCTGTTGGAGGGGGGTGGGGGGGGGGGATGTTCAGAAGTTCCGTATTTACTCACCAGATGACACAGAAAGCAGAGGGTTGCTGTGGTTAATAATTTATTTAAATTTTCTGGAATTTGTCGCACAATTTTGGAACAATGTACCTTTAATAAAATAATAGTAAACCACAGTATTGAATTTTGAAATGATTTCAGTTGTTTGACAGCGAAGTTTTGTAGGAGAATGGATGATATATGGATAGGTGACTGAGTTTGAAACAGTGTGAGGTTGGGTGCTTATGGCTCTTTTTCTGTCATATTATTATTTTATTTTGTTTGTACTTGCTTACTGAATATGCCCTTCCTTGCCTTCCTAATTGTAAATATAAAATAAGATCTTCCCTTCCTCAATTTTTGAAAAGGGGGAACTGTGATCGGTCTTCGGCCGTTCACGACACCCACCTCATATTATCCATAATTGTAATGGGCTGCCTTCAAGTGCAAGAACAAGGATTATTTGTTCTTGTTCTTTATATTTTACAGCACGATTCTTGCATTTTTTTTTTCTGTACACATGGAATTTTCACGTGCAATCGTTACGAGCTACAGATGAAAACATCAACAAAAAACAGCATAATGTCCTTCAACCGGCACAATTTAATAAATTAACAACATCAGGATTCTCCAATAATTTACCTACAGAATAATTTTTAACCTTCAGCTAAAGTTCAGTTTAAGTTTCGAAACTATGAACTTCCTACCTAGTTTCCGAAGTATCCAAACCAAATGACCTTGAGACACTTTAGCCCAAACTAGGGCGATGTTTGAAAGATCAACCGACGAAGTGATGCAACTCGCAAGGGATATTTGCGATGTGCTTTCATCAAAGTAGCTGAACTAGCAATTAGCTATCGGCAGAATATAGTGGGCGTATAAACTAGGTATCGACCCCCCCCCCAAGCGCCGAGCTATGACCAAGAGGATCTAGGAAAAACTCGATTTTCGGGCGTGATTCTGAATATAAATCACCCCCTTGTGAATAGTCAGTCCAAGGGGACACAGAGCCTTCGTATGTTGCCAGAAGGGGTGAGTTCAGGTGGGTATCACGGCAGATTTCTTAGCGTGAGAGCTCGCAACTTTAGCGCAGCCTTAGAAAGCCTATAGGGTTTCACAAAGCTGCTGTACCTAAGGTAGAAACTGTATGAGTATATTCAAAGTCTGATGTACTCCCTGAAGTAAGAACGTTTATACAGTTTTCCCAATGGGTATTTTTTCTTAGTTGCGTCATTTTCGTAAAAGAGCCTCTTAAGAACCTCTTAAAGGAACCTCCTAGGAGCACCGTGAAGAAGAAATAATATTATCCAGCTCTGAATATTTTACTCGATAAAGTAAGCGATCCATTTTGAAAATTCCCAAAAGGAACGGCCGCTCCCGGGAGTTATCATCCCCTGACGTATGGTTAGTAGGGAGGGGGTGGGTGCTCTCCATCCCTGAGTTGCCATTCCAGCCCCTTCATTCCAGGGGGCATCGTGAACACTGCCATCCCGAAGGTATCGCACGTATTTTCGGGAAAATAAATTCATAGATACAATTCAGTTATCGGCTGGTTAAAAATTACGACTTTATATCTCTCCAATAAAGGAATTTTTCCCAAAGATGAATTCCAGTTGGAATTTTATTTCCCTAGCAACGGATGACAACCATGTTTAACTTACAGGTAAACACTTTCGGGTAAAAAATTCCAGAATAGCTAAACCCTGCCTTAGTATATAAAATATACGTTACATAAGCAAAGAACACGTCACGATTGATTAATAAGTTTGCTGGGAGTCAGCAGTAAATTATTCGCAGGCAAATTGTTACTGATTCATGAGCTGTAATCACTGCAGCGAATAAGTAAGCACATCTATTTATATAAGTGGCTAAGAAATATTTTGAAAATACAGTTTAGGGTCAGCATATGTTAAGTATAGGGGAAAATAGTGGCGCCAGTGGGCTTAACAGGAACTCAAAAGCGGGGGATGGTCCCTCATTCATAGCTTAAACGCGGGGGCCATGAAGAATTTTGGGTTTATTTTATTTTAAATTGTGGTTAAGAGGACGCTATACCTGACGATGCATTTTTGCCGCCCATAAAATTAACATTGCGAGCGGCGATTCATTGTCAAGGTTTACCCTTGGTTGGAAAGACACAAAATTTTGCCTGTACCTAGCCCTAACAATGTTCTAGGGAGTTTTCTAAGCAGATTTCCCAATTTCTCACTGGTTTCTTTTATTGCAACTCTTTTGCAAATGCTAGCATCGCATTCCTCAAGAAAAGTGCTGTATCTCGAAAACCAGTAAAAAAATGGGAAATCTGCTTCGAACACTCCCTAGAACATTGTTAGGGCTAGGTACAGGCAAAATTTTGTGTCTTTCCAAGCAAGGGAAAACCTTTAAAATGAACCGCCGCTCGCAATGTTAATCTTATGGGCAGCAAAAAATGCACCGTCAGGTCAGGTACAGCGGACCCTTAACGTAAAATCTCTGCAAAATACAGTGTTATTCCGCATTTCTAGGTGTGAACTTAGGTGCTACACTGGTGCTAAGAGTACGAGAATACACCTCCAGCAAGTTCTTAGGGAGGTAGAGGTAGGTATACATAGGTACAGAGGTGATAATTTATTCCCCTTAGTACCTATTAAGGAGCCTAAATGTAGCTTTATCTTCCCGTTAAAAGTCCACTAGCTAAAGTTGCGATAATAGGGCACTATCCGCAGGTAGGTGCCAACTTGCCAACGATATCGCAAGAGAAACTACAGTATTCGATATCTCGATTGATACCTACTGATTCGTGCACCACCATTAGCGGCTGTCTTGAAATAACAAGGTCGTGCCACGTGCTGGGCAATGTTTATAAACAAACCCATACTACCTACAATCCAATGCAACACTAACTTGTTCAATAAACAAACGCTCTGTAAGGTGCAAAGATACCATAGAGAAACAGAGCGGTTGCCACAGAAACCATCGAGTAAGTTTCGATATTATCGATCGATAGTTTCGATAGTGATAATGATAGTGGGTGATTCAGGTGTTTACAGGAAGTGAGAATATTGTCATCACAATTTTCCTCTGAAATATTTAAAAATAGCATATTGGCAAGTTCTGAGAATAATCTTGAGTAATTCGGAACTGATTCTTTCTCATTCAGTCACGGGTTGACAAACATAACAAAGTTCGACAACGTTTTCCGCTGAAAATTATGACAAAACACAAGCATACGACGCTTGTAAGATCTACAAAATATACAGGTTCATTTTTCTTGTTATAGAGTTGTGACAGCTTACACACTCCCGACACATCAACCAATCAGACTCCAGAGTTCAATCTCGAAATGATCCCGATTGGTTAAGGAGACCTGACGTCATCGTGGCAACAGAAGTAAGATCCAGTAAGGGAGTGACCTATGTAAGTTATAGATCTTGAGTATGAAAGTGTTTGTTTGGAAATGTAAACATGTGTTGCTCATATTGCGTGAGCTGTTTGGTGACCTTGAGTCAGCGGTGCCTCAGCAGACGACGTGAATTCTTGGCTGGCAGCCATCTTATAGTCCAGACGAGACGTACAAGAGTACATACGACTTGCCGCCCCTGAGGAATCCGTTCTGCATGTACTTAAGAGGACGCTATACCTGACGATGCATTTTTTTGCCGCCCATAAGATTAACATTGCGAGCGGCGATTCATTTTCAAGGTTTACCCTTGGTTGGAAAGACACAAAGTTTTGCCTGTACCTAGCCCTAACAATGTTCTAGGGAGTGTTCGAAGCAGATTTCCCAATTTCTCACGGGTTTCTTTTATTCCAACTGTTTTGCAAATGCTAGCATCGCATACCTCAAGAAAAGTGCTGTATCTCGAAAACTAGTAAAAAAAAATGGGAAATCTGCTTCGAACACTCCCTATAGAACATTGTTAGAGCTAGGTACAGGCAAAATTTTGTGCCTTTCCAACCAAGGGTAAACCTTGAAAATGAATCGCCGCTCGCAATGTTAATCTTATGGGAGGCAAAAAATGCACCGTCAGGTATAGTGGACCCTTAATGGCACTTTCTTGTATATGACAGTACCGTCAGTGATATCCAGGGGTGGACAGACTACACAAATAATTGTCGTTGCTAAACTCTTTTAGACCATTGTGACCCCTTCTTCTTAAGTCTACTTCTTGCTCTGAACAATAAATAACTTTGGGAACCCTGTGTTTTTTTTTTGAACAATGGGTACTTCACCCATATACTCGCATATCCACATGGGAACGTTTTGTAAGTGATAGTATGAAAGGTATATATATGACTGTGTATTCTATAGTGTGACCAAAAAGTATAACCTCTCGACCGATTTCATTCAAATTTGGTTGGTATAGTTAGGTACCGAGTTTTGGTTAAAGCGGGTTCACTACCGGCTAAATTAGAGGGAGGGGGGTAGGTAAAAACTATATACCTAGGATCAGATAAATGAAAAATGACATCACTGTAGTGGAATTTCAGTAGATAATTACAACATGACGTCAATATAGACAAATTACTTATCTATTTTTATGTTTCGTGAATGAAGAGAAAAAAGTTGAATGAAGTCGCGATACAGGAATGTTAATGAAAAACCTTCGAACAAGGTATCGTGACATTTATATTCATTAACTTGGAAATTCTTCATTGACAACAGTACAGAATTCGTTATGAGATATCAGTAGGTAGCAATGACATATTATACCTATTCTTATGTATAGTAGCAGTTCTATTAAGGGTCCGCTATACCTGACGATGCATTTTTTGCCGCCCATAAGATTAACATTGCGAGCGGCGATTCATTTTCAAGGTTTACCCTTGGTTGGAAAGGCACAAAATTTTGCCTGTACCTAGCCCTAACAATATTCTAGGGAGTGTTCGATTTCCCATTTTTTTTACTGGTTTTCGAGATACAGCACTTTTCTTGAGGTATGCGATGCTAGCATTTGCAAAACAGTTGCAATAAAAGAAACCAGTGAGAAATTGGGAAATCTGCTTCGAACACTCCCTAGAACATTGTTATAGGGCTAGGTACAGGCAAAATTTTGTGTCTTTCCAACCAAGGGTAAACCTTGAAAATGAATCGCCGCTCGCAATGTTAATCTTATGGGGGCAAAAAATGCATCGTCAGGTATAGCGTCCTCTTAAGAAGCAATAAACAGACTTTTATCTTATACCGTTACCTAGAGGGTCTATTATCCAGCCGATACCGATCTAAAGTGAACTATAAAACTACTAAAAGTGACACGAGTTGCGATGTGTCCAAATTTGTACGAAATTTTGGTTTTTAAGGAACTGATTGCCCCCACATCGCTGAAATTTCATATCAAACACCCGTGCAGTCTATTTTCAAATAAAATCATTCGGAATGCAGCACGTTTTTAAAGTGCGCCAAGTGCAAGGCTTAGCTATTTAATGGCCCATATTGTCGCCACAAGATTCATCAACATTTCAAAATTGTTTTATGATTCCTACCTCTCCTGAATTTTGTTTAACTGCTGCTCTATATCCTAACTGACGTTTAAGCGCAATATGATACCTGCGGGAGCGCCCACCGCTACACCGAAATGAGTGGGCCGAAGCCGATTTGGAGGCAGAAACCAAACAGTTAAGAGGACGCTATACCTGACGGTGCATTTTTTGCCGCCCATAAGATTAACATTGCGAGCGGCGATTCATTTTCAAGGTTTACCCTTGGTTGGAAAGACACAAAATTTTGCCTGTACCTAGCCCTAACAATGTTCTAGGGAGTGTTCGAAGCAGATTTCCCATTTTTTTTACTGGTTTTCGAGATACAGCACTATCCTTGAGGTATGCGATGCTAGCATTTGCAAAACAGTTGCAATAAAAGAAACCAGTGAGAAATTGGGAAATCTGCTTCAAACACTCCCTAGAACATTGTTAGGGCTAGGTACAGGCAAAATTTTGTGTCTTTCCAACCAAGGGTAAACCATGAAAATGAATCGCGTCCTCTTAAACTTCCCGAAAAGTATCCGAAATCTTTATCTTGCAGTTAAAAGTTAATAGTGCTATCGGCAGGATGGTTTCAGGTAGCAACTTTTCTATTCGGAAGGATAACGCTATAGTGAACTTTTAGAGTGCCATTAAGAATTTAGGCCAAGTCCCGCAAACTTGATAAATTTGTACACTTCAACAAGTGGAGTGTCAAGTTCAAAATGTAATAAACGGCTGCCTTGTGACCTAGTTCGCATTTGCTCCGCTATCTTCTGTATAGGGGTTGTATATTATCTACCTACGCTGTGTGGGAGGGATGAACATCCCCTATACAAACAAAAGAAATAAAAAGTAATAAAACTACACTACCCCATCCCCAGGGTGTATACCTTTACTCCTACTACTGTAAAATAAAGGGCAAAAGTGTAAACTCGGTTTTATATCTTTTAGATACCCCGCTAACTATCACCTTAATCTCCAGTTAACTTTAACTGAGAGGATAACTGCCCTGTGGGATCCTTTTAACGCCAAGTTAACTAACTTTTGAAACTTACCGGTATCGGAGCGGTATTCTCCTATGTATCTTCTCGTCAAGTAACGGACAGTTAAAGCTGCAACAAAAAGATAATCCATCATTTAAAGAGAGGTTTCAGTTAAGGGCCCATGCCCTATTGGTGGTTACAGCCAAGACACAGATGTTAATTAAGCAAACTGATGGTTGATCGACGTTACACACAAGAAAAATTTACCCTCATGAAACTAAAATATTCAGGGGACTTTCAAATTTTCTGGGAAATTCTTGAGACTCCTTCCTGGTATATCCCTCTGGTACATGATATTATTGGTAACTGTGCTTAGGATATTTTAATAATATATTACAGAGGATTATTAAATTATGAATTACAACTTTTCCCTGGAGGAGGAAATTTGTAGAAAATCTACTTCAGGGGACTTTCAAATTTTCCTCGAAATTGTCAGTGAGTCACTGACTTTGATAAAATGTTTTAGTCCAGACTATTTCAGCTGCATGTTGTTGCTCACTTTGTGTTAGGAAGTAGCTGAGGCAGCTCGCTGATTGGTTGTTTTCTTGCTGCCCGATAGCAGTCCGTTAGTAAACACTTCACGCAATTCGTACTGACTGTTTAAGCAAAATCGAGTGAAACACTGGTCTTTTTGCGCATCGGAATTTCGCTGGTAAGCAATCAAGTGGCCTCACCCGCACGACCGAGGTCCTGGGTTCGAATCCTGGTAGCAGCAATTTTCTGTTGGTATAGCATGGATGTCACACCAAATATTCATTTGGCTTCGGCCAACTATCAGTTTGTTTATTTGAAATCTGTGTCTTTGGGCTGAAGGTTGGGCTGTATAGCTGCGTGGGTTCTTAACTGGGGGATGTGTAACTTTAGGGGATGAAAAAGTGGAAGCACTCAGGGTAATGCAATTCGGCATTTCGTTCCATTTGAAACGGAAAAATTCCTAATACCTTTTTTGACTTCTTTGGCGGGAAATGTTATTAGCCTTTTCACTGAAAGGCTTTGCCAGATGTGAAAAACAGCAAAAGTGCTCAAAGGAAAGCTCAGACCAAAAAACCTTTCTTTCTTTTCCTCAAAACCGCCACTCGATTTTTATTTTCGTTTCATTTATTTCCTGAAACTGGAGATTCCTGCGGATATTTTTCCTATTCGTAGGAAAGGTTGCTGACCTCGCTTTTCATACATATGAAACTTGCAAGAACACTTCAAATTTGTTTATGTTGGATATTTCAATGTTCTGAACAAACTATAATATGTATTTTTAACGTCAGAAATAAACCCTTGTTTTTATACGATCAAGTAATTTTGGACAAATTTTTTACAGACAAAAATCACTCGACTGTAAAATCACAACATAAGGCAGTTAATTTCTAACGTCAAGAAGACGTAAGACAAAAAAAAAATCGGGAGAAACGTAAACAAATAGCAAATGTATATTCTGTCTTAAAGGAAGGGCCGGCCTTCGTTTTAAAAACATTTGAATCACTTCTTAAAGCCATAAACTAGCGTTAGTTTGTTGACTGTCTGGAGAAACATAAGCCAGAACCAAAGTTTGTTTTGAAACAAACTTGTAGGCTTCCCCAAGAATTCCTTAGGTGAGAAACGTTTAGGTGAAGGGCAAAGTCAATTATTATAGGCAGGATCCCTCTAAACTCGGTTTAAAGATAAACCTCCGATATATTTGGGATTTCACATGAATCAGTTGGACTTTAACGGAGGTTTAAGAGGACGCTATACCTGACGATGTATTTTTTACCGCCCATAAGATTAACATTACGAGCGGCGATTCATTTTCAAGGTTTACCCTTGGTTGGAAAGACACAAAATTTTGCCTGTACCTAGCCCTAACAATGTTCTAGGGAGTGTTCGAAGCAGATTTCCCATTTTTTTTACTGGTTTTCGAGATACAGCACTTTTCTTGAGGTATGCGATGCTAGCATTTGCAAAACAGTTGCAATAAAAGAAACCAGTAAGAAAATGGGAAATCTGCTTCGAACACTCCCTAGAACATTGTTAGGGCTAGGTACAAGCAAAATTTTGTGTCTTTCCAACCAAGGGTAAACCTTGGAAATGAATCGCCGCTCGCAATGTTAATCTTATGGGCGGCAAAAAATGCATCGTCAGGTATAGCGTCCTCTTAAGTGTTACCCGAGTATAGTGGGTCCCTTCACTGTTAGAAAAGTTAAAGAAAATTGACGTTGAATTTGCAAGCAGCATAGGTACCTACCTATATGGAATATTGTAAGGGGAAATAAAAGACATATTATATTGCAGAATAAATAACTATCCAACAGTTTTTTCAAAAAATTATCACTGAAAAACGTCAAAACATTGTGTCAATAACACTCAGAAAGATTTGTGCACGTTTTGCATAACCGGAAAATTGCAGGGGTAAATCCGAGAACTTATGTATTTTCCTAAATGTTTTAAAGGGAAATATGCTATAGTACGTTATATGTATACAATGATGTATCACGGTAAGGGGGAACTAAAGGGGCGTGATTCTGACTAAAATCAAAAAATTTACGAACCTGATTTTCCCACATTTTCGTTACCGAGGACTGCTAACTTCACCTTGGGCACACTAGTTGGTGATTTCTCTTCTGTTTTCATGATTATCTGAAAGAAAAAATGGATACCTAATTATATTTCATACCTGATACCTGTAAATAACTCTAACATCCAGCATCGTAAACAAAACTTTTTTTTTTATAGAAATTTAAACGTGGTTGCTCCCACATCACTGAAATTTTATACAGACATGTTGGCTTCTAAATTTCAGTAACAGTTACTTCCGTAACAAGGGAACAAGGGAGTTTAATTTAAACTTCCACTCTTAAGAAACTCGATCGTGTTCAAATTTCAAATACAATATATATTATGTATTGTACAATATATAGGTAGGTATGTTTTCGTCTATACAACGCTCTCCCGGTTGGGAAATCAAATCTGAAGAAAGTTTAAGAATATTTAAAGAACTGCTTAAATCATTTACCTACCTACTTGAAAATGTTTTTTATAGTTTAGATGACTTTCTAAGTTTGTAATTTTACTGGGAAACCAGACCCCACCTTTTTTTGGCGGGACAAGGTCAACAAAAGGTAAAATAATAAAATATGGGTAACTACTACAGGTAGAAGTAGTCACCCTCGGTCTTCGAATTATAAATTTTAATTTTTCTGTCTGAAATTTTGAGACATTTCGCATCCTTGAGAAAAAGCACAAAAACTTACCAAAATTTTGAAGACACCAACAACTAGAAAACAACAGTACGACACTCGCGAAGTACAAGAACGGTTGGGTTAACCATTGAACTAAACTGCACGGACCGAACGTAGCCAGACGAATGAAGTTTGGAACGAACGTGGACGGGCGTTCGGATTGCCGAAGCTCCCGCTAGGAGCGCTGCCGTCGCTCATTCACCTCATATTGTGTTGTATCCACAAAACACGTGCCTTTATCAGAAACGAATGAAAAAAAGTTTTCATAACGAACTTAATCCGATTAAATTATTGTCACGTTACTCCTGACATTGGGGTACTAAATTTTGACATTGGCAAGGACATACCACACGTTTTCAAGCCACATGACTCAAGGCCGTACCCAGGAAAATATTTCGGGGGGGGTTTAGGTACCTAAGTAGCACGAAACTATATTTTCTCCTTCAAAACTTAATTCTCTCTAGTGTAAAGCCGCATAGTTTCGGGGGGGGTTCGAACCCCCCTAACCCCCCCCCTGGGTACGGCCTTGACATGACTACTGAACTAGCTTGTTACGTTGTATCAAATTTGGAGAATACACACCAGCCGCGATTAAGGACTTCTAAGTGGTTTTGGCGAGGGGTTAACCACTCGTTGGGAATCTCGTTGGGAATCATTGGAAATCTTTATGAAATCTCAGGGAATCATGGAATTTCTTGGAGTGGTTACCCCTTTGGGGTTCATCTTTCTATGAATATCGTTGGTAATTAGTCTTTGGAATCTCAAGGAATCTCAAGGAATCTCTGGAGTGGTTACCTCCTTTGGGTTTTTGGTCTTCTCCCTTCGTAGATATAGCGGGATGAAAATTTTGATTTCCGGTTTCATAGTTGAGACGGTAGAGTAGCTGTGTCCTTGTCAGACTTTGATATACCTATATCTTTAGTTGATGGTTCCTACAGTTAGCTTACAGTGAGATAGGTAGCAGAAGATGCGGAGCTTAGCAGAAGTAGCCAAAGCTGACGTCACTTATGGTATTTTCACCTCCTATACCAACCCAAAATGCGGCCACTTTAGAGTGTAATAACTTTTTATTTAGTGGTCAGAATTTAAAATGCGATTATATAGAAACTAAGTCAGCCTTCAGACTACCATAGTCCAATCATTTCCTGAGGTACCTACTGATTGTTTCCCATAATCTCCATATTAAAAAGCTAACCAAATACTTTATCTTCCCGTTAAAAGTCCACTAGCAACCGTTATGATAAGGGCGCTATCGGCAGGATGGTGAAAGGCACCAACTTTTCTTTACGGGAGGATAGCGCTATAGTGAACTTTTAGGAGACACTATTGTACACTTTAGCAACTGGTAAAAAAACAGAAGGACCAGAGCCTAGTGGGTGATTTGGCCAGAATCACGGCCGTCAGTCGAATTTTCCCCTAGTCGGTAAAAGCTAGGCACCCAGCAGGGCTGGGGAGACACAGGACCGGGCAATATATTGCTTCATACCTCAAGGTCGGAATCTTACACGCTTCGACGGGCACTCTCTTTTGTTTCGCTGGCTAACTTTAACTGGAGATCAAATTGCGCACCTGATACGCGATACGGTAGATCGTATGTTTAACCCCAGTCTATGAGGTCGACCCTTTAAGGTGCATTTCATTTGTTTTCCGTTAAAAAGACATATTATATTTCAGAACATTTAAATATCCATCGGCCTTAAAATGCATTAATTGAAAATATTGGATGCAAATATATTTAACTCCCTGAGAACAAATAAAGGAAAAATAAAGGAAAAGTCAAGACATTGAATTAAAAAAACGCAAAAGCTGATCACCGTGACCTTTCTGTCAAAAAACATCTGGGACCCTGACAGGCGATCCATCGGCTCAAGAGCATTGATCGGTGATTTGCTGAGTACCAGCCAAAACAGCCAGAAGGAAGGGCAAGACAGCGAAACGCACTTCCAAAGCCCAGCAGGGGCCGAAATCACATTCAGGTCAAAGTCACTAAGCTGCGGTTAATGTAAGCAATAGGAAAAAATCGCTTCAGTCAGAAACCTTGCCCTAATATCTATACATTTTGTTTAAGCGTTCGATTTTCTTTTTCTAAAGAGACCGAACATGCATTCGCTATTTGGTTACGTATTTTCTTCAGACTTTATGAGGAAACTATTGAAAAATTAACTAGCCTGTTAATTTCGGACGCTAAATAGACATATTACATTTCAAAACATTTAAATATCCGATAGTATATATTCACATAAAATGTACAGAAAAAACGTAAACAAATAGGACTGCGTAGACGCCCTTAAGAGGACGCTATACCTGACAATGCATTTTTTGCCGGCCATAAGATTAACATTGCGAGCGACGATTCATTTTCAAGGTTTACCCTTGGTTGGAAAGACACAAAATTTTGCCTGTACCTAGCCCTAACAATGTTCTAGGGAGTGTTCGAAGCAGATTTCCCAATTTCTCACTGGTTCTTTTATTGCAACTGTTTTGCAAATGCTAGCATCGCATACCTCAAGAAAAGTGCTGTATCTCAAAAACCAGTAAAAAAATGGGAAATCTGCTTCGAACACTCCCTAGAACATTCTTAGGGCTAGGTACAGGCAAAATTTTGTGTCTTTCCAACCAAGGGTAAACCTTGAAAATGAATCGTCGCTCGCAATGTTAATCTTATGGCCGGCAAAAAATGCATTGTCAGGTATAGCGGACCCTTAATACACAATCTTCCTTCCAATTTTTTTGGAGTGAAATGCTGGATATAATTGTTCTGAAATGTAATATGGCTTTTTAACGTCATAAGAACTAGGACAAAAAAAACGTAAACAAACAGCACTGAGTCAGCACAGTGGTGTCGGGGAACTCCTATAGTCAGACCTTGCCCTAATTTCCAGACATTTTTGTTTATAAACATATAGGTGAGAATAGCTGAGAACAAAAGGTGCAGACGTATTGGATCTTTCAACTAGAAACAACCTTGCTCTGATAAATCGCTGCCATTCATTTGTTTAAGAGAGCCATAAAATGAACGTTTATGTAACCAGTATCACCTCATTCTGTTATACGACATTTTTAGCCTTATTCTGTCTTTCACCTTAAAGTCCATGATGACCTTGTTATACTTAAGTCCGTATGTTCTGAAATATATATGTCTTTTTAACGGTCGAAATTAACAGCGTTGTGGTTATACAATAGAGTGATTTCGGACAAAAATTACTAGTAATTTTTTTTTAAATTCACAACCAGATAATCTATGACGGTGAAAAGAGCTTTCAGCTTTTTCAGAGCTTTTAAATATCCCATTGTGTCCTCAGGAAATGCCCGGAGGAAATGTAACAAATTGCAAATATATTCTGTCTTCTGTCACCCTTTAAGGGTCCGCTATACCTGACGATGCATTTTTTGCCGCCCATAAGATTAACATTGCGAGCGGCGATTCATTTTCAAGGTTTACCCTTGGTTGGAAAGACACAAAATTTTGCCTGTAGCCCTAACAATGTTCTAGGTCATGTTCGAAGCAGATTTCCAATTTATTTTACTGGTTTTCGAGATACAGCACTTTTCTTGAGGTATGCGATGCTAGCATTTGCAAAACAGTTGCAATAAAAGAAACCAGTGAGAAATTGGGAAATCTGCTTCGAACACTCCCTAGAACATTGTTAGGGCTAGGTACAGGCAAAATTTTGTGTCTTTCCAACCAAGGGTAAACCTTGAAAATGAATCGCCGCTCGCAATGTTAATCTTATGGGCGGCAAAAAATGCATCGCCAGGTATAGCGCCCGAAGCCGTGAGCGGAAAATATTGCAAACGCTGGGAATAGAAAATAGAACCCACACATGTCAGGATCATGACAGCAGTCGGACCCCTAGAGTCCCTTTACCGCTCGGCCAGTTGGCCACTGACAGGCGCTACTTCGATGATATTTTTAAGGTATATATGAGGCGGGGTTGTGGGGGCAATAGGGCCGATCCACTGTTCCACCTTTCAAAAATTGAGAATATGTATTATGTGTCTCTATATGTGTATTACCTATGTATCTCTATGTGTATGTATGGTTTCAGCACCATACGTGACCAACCGGCCACCCTTCCAGTCTCAGTCAGCTATCGATTTCCCCTCACCTCTCCTAACATACTCCGTCAATCAACTGAAATCATTTCAAAATTCACATCTTTAGTTTCCTACATTTTTTTTTGTATTACAGACATGTACCGAAACTAGACGATAAATACCAAAAACTGAAAAAGATTACAATATTCAGCAACAATCTGTTTTGTGTGCCATCTAGTGAGCAAATATGGAACTATCAAACACCCCCCCCCCCCAACAGCCCCCAATAAGCCGAGTAGTCGAGAAGTCTTTTTCAACCGTATTTTGAGGACACTTTTGGACAGTTTTAACGTTCTGAAATATAAGTATTTTTCATTTCTGACGTGTAAAAAGATATTATATTTCAGAACATTTAAATACCCAATAGTTTCCTCACAAAGGGTGCTGAAAAAACGTAAACAAATAGCAGTCTTAATAAGATAGGCAATCTCGTAAACGTATCAGTTCATTGCCCCTTCCCAAATGTCAGTGGCTTTGGTTTCGATTTCCAAAATTCTCAAGGGAATAACTGTACATAGAGGTGTAAACATTGGCGAAAGTGTGCTCAGAGAAATAGGTAAACAAATCGATCTGAAGCATCAACACCCAACCATGTGGAAAATTGGTGACCTTCGACTACTCGAACCCTTGCACACTTTCTTAAACAAACAACTCTGATTCATACCATTGCCCTATTCGGCCTGGTGGCCCAGCGGTCAAGGCGACCGACTTCAGTCCTGACAGGCCTAGTTCGAATCCTGGCATAACCAATTTTTTCCCGGTGGGGTTACGTTTTGAGATTTTTATTCCAAAAACGTTTCATTGATACCAAAAAGTGTTTTTTAGGTCTTGTCCATCCGACGTACGTACGTACGTGTGTTCCTCTGTTGCCCAGATTAAGAGTATAGGTGTTTAAAATCAAATCCAAGAAATAAGTTGAATAGAAATTTTATAAGTCAAAAATTACGCCGCCTTTTGTCAAGAAAGTGTCAAAAAAAACGTGTTTTTTATTAGTCGAGACGCTCCTGAACATACATTTATTAAGTAAGGGCCTTCAAATTTCGCAGTAGCATTCCCAGATATCTTTTTCAGAATAAGTATGCTAAATTTTGAGATAGACCATAAATGTGGGCCAAAATTGGCCCATACGTGAAAACTTTGACCCCATGAACAGTACCTATTCCCCGGAATTTCACAAAAATTGATAGTCTTGTGCTAAATAACACTATTTAAAGTTTCTTCGAAGATTTTTTCAATCCATTCAAAATTGCGACCGATATTG
This sequence comes from Mesopsocus fuscifrons, assembly GCA_950004255.1. Taxonomy (NCBI): domain Eukaryota; kingdom Metazoa; phylum Arthropoda; class Insecta; order Psocodea; family Mesopsocidae; genus Mesopsocus; species Mesopsocus fuscifrons. The sequence continues at coordinate 20,569,995 of OX465376.1, read as the reverse complement.
GCAAAATAATCACTTTTTCGACTGGTGGCGACGGATTCGTCACTTCACTAATGGCCCGATAATCTTGGTTACAGTGATCTCGGATAGATGCTACAGACTTATTTTCAACAGAATTTCCAGTATTTTAAAGAGTGACAGGATTATTTTGGTTTACTATAATGTATTTATTATTACTTATTGTTATTTCACTTAGTAACTTTTTCCATATTATAACGATCATTCAGTGACTTAATTTCTTCCTCCGCGGCTTTCAGTTGTCCCTGCACCTGCTCCAACTCCTCATCCAACTCTTGGTAAATCTCAGCAGCTTCTTTGAGCCAGTTGCACTTGACAAAACTCCTGATAGTCGCGCCTTCTTTGCAGATTGGACAAGCTCTCGCGTTCCTTCGAAAATTTCTTATGATGCACCGGTAGCAGCAAAACTTGTAGCATGTAACACAAATCCGGGGGTTTTTAATCTTTCGAAAACATAAAGGGCACAGGGGGAAATTCGCAGAGGTATTGGTTTCCATTTTGATTCAAAAAATTAAAATAATAAAAGGTTTGGGTAAGGTCAACTTTAAAAAATAAACAATTAAAAAAAATAATAGTGCACTTTTTCGACACTATAGCAAGTAGGCACAGCGACCTGCAGTTATACAGGGTGTTTTTGACCACTCGTGTACCTAGTTTTCTAGCGAAACCGGACAAGATAGAGGGATGAAATAAAAATTTTGCAATCTATGTTGAGGGTGATCTATTTCCGGAAATTAGTGGCATTGACCATAGGCGCCAGTAAGGGGGAGTTTCAGGGGGGTCATTTTTTTTTTTATTAGGGGGGGGATAACAGGGGGGTCATGGGTGAGATCTCGGATCTTTAAGGCCTCACTTCAAAATTTTCCAAGATGGCCGAAAGTAAGCACTTTTATAGAGGAGTAGGTAATTGGCGCGGTTTGAAAGTAAAAGACAAAATACGGAAGAAGAGTTAAGAACAAAAAACTTTCCTCTGAAAATTTGCAAAATTAAGTGAATGTTGCACAAATTTAATAATTTAATAGTGCTTTATGTTAGCCATTTTAAATTGATGCCTCTCAGGGGCTGAGTGGTCAAGGAGTCCGCTTTGCATCCTGAGAGGTCCGCGTTCAAATCCCGGCCCACTAATACACTAATGGCTTTGGCCCACTCATATTCGTCTTCGGCCACTTCGTCGTTGGCTCCGGCCAAAAAACATCTAATAAACCAACTTATCGGCGCATAATTGTTCTCTGAACGTCGCGCGTTGCAAAAAAAAAAAAAAAAAAAAAAAATCAGTAAATTAAAGAGTGACCGGATTATTTTGTTTTACTTAAATGTAGGCTCTCTTGAGCTGGAGAAGGAGTTGGTACTCCCTGTCCCATATTTCCTTTTTATAAAGATCATTCAGTGACTTAATTTCCTCTTCTGCGGCTTTCAGTTGTCCCTGCACCTGCTCCAACTCCTCATCCAACTCCTGGTAAATCTCAACAGCTTCTTTGAGCCAGTTGCACTTGACAAAACTCCTTATAGTCGCGTTTTCTTTGCAGATTGGACAAGCTCTCACGTTTATTCGAAAATTTTTCATGATGCACGGGTAGCAGCAAAATTTGTAGCACTTTACACAAATCCGGGGGTTTTCCATATTGCAAACACATAAAGGGCACAGGGGGAAATTTTCAGAGGTACTAATGATTTCCATTTTGATTCAAAAATTTAAAATAATAAACGGTTTGGGTATACGTACCTAGGTCAATTTTAAAAAATAAATATTTAAAAATAATAATAATGCACTTTTTCGACACTATAGCAAGTAGACACAACGTCCTACAGTTAGTGATGCACGAAAATTTCTTGTCTTGCTTTCGTTCTTGCATTTCTTGCATGCAAAAACAAGAACAAGAGTTGATTCCCGCTGCAAGAAAAAGAATAAGAAATGTTTTGCAAGAACAAGATATCTGGCAAGAGTTCCAAAGCTCCATTCATAAGTGACCATGGACTGCAGTCCATTTTTTGTAGGAAAAACTCACAGCATGAACAAGAACAAGAAATCATTTCTAATGCGAGAACAAGAACAAGAACCAGAATGATTTTTACTGCAAGAACAAGAAATGCCATTTCATGTTCTTGCATCGTGCATCACCACCTGCAGTAAACTTGATAGTTTCCACAGTAACTTTGTGATACTTCGACAAGAGAGAAAATAACTTTGCACTTGTATCACAAAATTTTTTTTAATAAGGGCAATCGGTTTCGTCGAATCTCGACATCATCAGCCACAGTTTTAGGTGGATTCCGAACCACCACAGCCTCGATATACATTCCACTTGACATGCTGAGGGTGCGTCCCACCATGCCCAGTTAAAATTAAACTGGAGATTTTGTCCTATGTTTACCATGTTAAATTTAACTTTTAGGTTAAATTTAACATGGTAAATCTCCAGTTTAATTTTAACTGGGCATGGTGGGACGCACCCTGAACATATCAGAGGTGAATACCGAGCAGAAAAACTTTGGTAGGATCGGGATCGAGCCGGGACCCAAGGAGTTTAAAATTGTTGTGGGGTCGCCAAGAGCTCGAGGAGGCGCTTCCTGGTTTAAAAGTCCAAAGAAACAATAAAACAGCGGCTGTTTAAGCGATGTTGACCCGGGGGGCTCTGCCCCCCTGCCCCCCATAAACATTTCAGCTTTTTCGTGTCAGCAGATAAAAGTCAAGCCAGCCTCTCCAGGGTGAAGGCTTTCGCAAGAGGTTGCTGAACTACTGACAAGATACAATAATTGCTTGATTACGCAACAAACGAAAGGTTCATTAACGAGCCTTCCAGGAATTCCGAAGCTTTAACATTGTATTTCTTATGACGAAATATACAATTACTATTTGTTTACGTTTTTTCCGACTATTTTTTGGTGACAGCAAATTTATAATATGTTCTGAAATATAATTTATGTCTTTTTAACGTCCCAAATTAAGGGTCCGCTATACCTGACGGTGCATTTTTTGCCGCCCATAAGATTAACATTGCGAGCGGCGATTCATTTTCAAGGTTTACCCTTGGTTGGAAAGACACAAACACGTTTGCCTGTACCTAGCCCTAACAATGTTCTAGGGAGTGTTCGAAGCAGATTTCCCATTTTTTTACTGGTTTTCGAGATACAGCACTTTTCTTGAGGTATGCGATGCTAGCATTTGCAAAACAGTTGCAATAAAAGAAACCAGTGAGAAATTGGGAAATCTGCTTCGAACACTCCCTAGAACATTGTAAGGGCTAGGTACAGGCCAAATTTTGTGTCTTTCCATCTAAGGGTAAACCTTGAAAATGAATCGCCGCTCGCAATGTTAATCTTATGGGCGGCAAAAAATGCACCGTCAGGTATAGCGTCCTCTTAACTGACTGTCATGTGGCTCACGTAATTTTTTATCGACAAAAATCGCTATAGTACTTATCATAAAATCACAAAGGTTACGCTTCTCCAAGAAGGCTAGGGCATGTCTATTTATTTATTCTGAAATTCTGGCGTTAAAAAGGCATACTATATTTCAGATCAAACAAATAATACACTGTGGGAAACTTTCCAAACTGCTTCATTATAAACCAGGAGAAGGACTACATCAAAGAAAAAGAAAAATAAATTAAAAACTGAAGCGACTTGAAAGTTCAAAATTTGAAGAGAACAACGAGGAGAAGAGAAGCAGGAAGCAGAGGAATAATTAAAGTGACACTAAAAATAAGAGCTGGGGGGGGGGGGGGGGGGGGCTAGTGGCCTTGGCTAATTTGGGTCACGGACAAACTGCTGAAAGATTTACAGCTGTAATACTGCGAGAACTCCTCACCCCAAATCCCGTTTTGACTTTAAAAGGACGCAGTAATTGAAAATACAGGGGGTAGAGGTATTTGATCAATTATACGGTCGACTGAACACTTGCTGAACATATCTGGGATACCTACTGCTACCAGGTCGTCTAGACCGAAACCAAAAAACCGAATGTGAAGAATGAGACGAGGGATCGAACGAAACGGGTGTCGAAATTTCTTTCTGCACTCAGTTAACGATAAAACAAAAAGTTGCGAAACTTTCCCATTTTAACTGGCCGAACACTCAACGCATATCTCGTCAGCCTCTTCCGATTGACCTTAGTATCGTAACAGACTCTTGACAGATTGGAAGTGTCGGTCAGTCGGTTACCGGGCCCAACACGCTGTTTTGTTTACTCTGCGGTCTCTTTCGAAAGAACTTATAAAATGCTATAAAACTGTAAAAAATATACCTCGTGCCGCTACAGCTATAGGGTCCAACCTTTCGTAAACTCTGTATAAAAGGGGGTGATTTCGTCAGAATCACGCCCCACAGTTTAGTTTTCTCTAGGTAGGTACCTATAGCCTAGTCCCACCAACAGCGAGGAAGTCCCAATTTCCCTCCGCGTGGAAAATGCCTACTGGCAATTCCTCCGAAACTTATACCATGACGATAGTCCACAAAATTGGGACAAAAAATCTCGGGAAGTGGACTAGACTTGTGGTAGAAGATCGTATGCCTAACATTGTGGTAGGTACAACCAAATCAACATGTTGAACCACAACAATAGTGTTCTCAATGTTTATTGTCTTTCCACTTAGAAGTGCCTAAGTGGTCGACTGGTCTTCCGGTTCTTTTGTCAACAAATTTGACCCTGACACTGACAACATACCCAATAGGTAGAAGAAACACTGCGCAGGGCCGTGTCTCCGATTACGGAGTCCCAGGCTTCGAGTCTCGACACAGTGAGATTTTTTCACCGGTGGAGGGAAAACTCGACTATCTGGCGTGATACTGATGAAAGGTGATACCCTATATCCCTTTGAAGAAGGAAAAAAATTTGGCCAAATTTTCACAAAAAACACTTCGGTACCAGCGCATATAGGTTCGCCTCACCTATACCTCAGTGGGATAGGTACACCTATAGGTGGATCTAAATTCTATTTGTTTTCGTCTATCTGTACTTAACCTCTACAATAGCGCGTCACTGATGCCTAGAAGGCAGCTCAAGTGTTTACTATTCAATTCAGTGCCAAGGAAATTTCTAGAAGGGTAGGCACGATCTTTCCAAGTGCGTCATAGAACTAGGAATCTGAGAAAGGAGCTTTGGGTGGAAAAACCAAGAAGACAAAGTTCATTATTTCAAGGATTCAGGAAGATGCGAACCTCTCTATAAAGAGAAACGCTATATAGGTATCCTCTCTATAACGATCTGCAAAGATTAACCCAGCTATATAAGAATATTCCAGAAATTTCCAGCAGAAAATGGAAAATTGCAGAGAGAAAAATGGGCTGCCGGAACAGTCGGGCTCGTTATAAAAAGGATCAGTTACACATAGTAAAGGGGTGGGGGTGACATATACATCCAACAGGGGGTGACATTTTGACGTGGAATCACGCTATTGGTGGAAATGGGTCAAGGTAAGCCGCCTTTACACTAAACGGATGTACGTAGGTACATACAAGTGTCATTTTTCATGACATGTGTCAAGGACGTGTCGCCGACAGATTTTTTGTAGCAACGCTTTTTCGGATATTCAAAGGTTCTGAATTATAGTATCTCTTTTAATTTCGGCCGTTAAAAAGATATATTATATTTTAGAACGTTTAGAAACCTTTCTCGGACATTGAAGAAACATAGCTAGCACAATTTTGCGTTGTCCGGGCGAGGTTGCCGAACCCTTGATGTATTCAACGCAGTTACGTCGCATGGTATATCAAATCAATGGCCTAGGGTGCGATCCCACGGGGTTTAAAGTTTTAATGCACTATGCAAAGCACTAAATAACTATTGCCTGATTGGGCACTGACCCCAACACCTGCAACAGCTGATTCAATTCAAAATTTATTAGTCAAGTCTCAAGGGAAATACATAGGAATTGGAAAATCACTGAGAAGTTACCAGAAGGTACAACATGCGTACCTGTACCTCTAGAGATTCAAGCTGCAGCTACTTACTCCATACATATAACGAGGGAACTCTAACAGCCCTTGGTGGTCGGTATTGAGAGAGACTAAGTACTGTTTAATCGCTCGCTATAGCAAGAGGACATAAGAAGAGGTGATTATTTCTGTTGACCTGAACAAAAAAAAAACACTTTTTCTCATATTATCATAGAAACTAACCTCCACTGAAACAAAAATGTAATGAATCCTTAGTGAATTCTCTTAAGAGGACGCTACACAACATTGCGAGCGGCGATTCATTTTCAAGGTTTACCCTTGGTTGGAAAGACACAAAATTTTGCCTGTACCTAGCCCTATAACAATGTTCTAGGGAGTGTACGAAGCAGATTTCCCAGTTTCTCACTGGTTTCTTTTATTGCAACTGTTTTGCAAATGCTACCATCGCATACCTCAAGAAAAGTGCTGGATCTCGAAAACCAGTGAAAAAATGGGAAATCTGCTTCGAACACGACATAGAACATTGTTAGGGCTAGGTACAGGCAAACTTTTGTGTCTTTCCAACCAAGGGTAAACCTTGAAAATGAATCGCCGCTCGCAATGTTAATCTTATGGGCGGCAAAAAATGCACCGTCAGGTATAGCGGACCCTTAAGAACAAAAAGTAAGCAAAAATTCGTTAAAATGACTTTTGGTTACTTCACAGTGTTTGAATTACCAAAAATCAATAGACCCGATATTTGGGATGTTGATGTTTGGTCGAGGGGTTAACCACTCGTTGGGTATCATTGGAAATCTTTATGAAATCTCAGGGAATCTTGGAATTTTTTGGAGTGGTTACCCCTTCGGGGTTCATCTTTCTATGAATATCGTTGGGAATCTTTGGAAATATTTATGGAACCTCAGTGGAATCTCAAGGAATCTCTGGAGTGGTTACCCCCTCGGGTTTGCATGGTACTTCAAACAATGAAGTAGCCAGAACCTGCCAGAAGTCATTTAAATGAATTATTGCTTACTTTATGCTGATTTGTTTTGGCTCAGGTGAAAATAAACAAACGAGGGGGTAACCACTCCTGAGATTCCATAATGATTTCCAGAGATTCCCAACGATATTCATAGAAAGATGAACCCAGAAGGGGTAACCACTCCAAAAAAAATTCCAAGATTCCCTGAGATTTCATAAAGATTTCCAATGTTTCCCAACGAGTGGTTAACCCCTCGTAAACAAACGTAATCTCTCCCTTATCATTTTAAAAAGTATATTAACCCCTATTTCCATTCATTTCAAAATTAGGGCGTCAGCGGTTTAGCTGAAATAATAAACACGGTGACATGTCGATCAAGGTGGTTTACGAGGGCGATATATCTGGGGCGCAGGTTCGAATTTCCTGCTAAGGGAATTTTCCCTTTTGGAAATGTGTCACCCCGTGAGCCTTGATGTGCTTCCGCCTCCCTGCAGCTGACATTTCCTCCTTCTCACGCTTTAGAATAATTATTTCATCTTAGTAATTAATGTAAGGAGGGAGGGGAAAGAGAACGTCGGCCTAGTTCCGGTTCCGGATTTCCGGTTTGAAATTTCCACCACCCTATACGACTGAGACCTACAGTTTTAGGTGGGGTCCAAAAAACCCTCCTTATCCATTTTACTTTGACATGCTGAACATATCAGAGGTGCATGCCGAACAAAAAAAATTTGGCACGATCGGGATCGAACCTGTGTGACCTCTCAGTGTTTTTAAGCACAACAATTGGATATTTATATGTTCTGAAATATAGTATGTCTTTCTAACGTCAGAAATTAACTGGCTATCTTGTGATTTTACGATCGACTAACTTTGGACAAATTTTTATTGACACAAATCACTCGGTCGTAAAAACACAACATAGCCTCATGAGTAATGACGTTAAAAAGCCATATTATATTTCAGAATACTTAAATATCCAATAGTTTTCTCACAACGTTTGAAATCGGAACGTAAACAAACGTAAACATTGCGAGCGGCGATTCATTTTCAAGGTTTACCATTGGTTGGAAAGACACAAAATTTTGCCTGTACCTAGCCCTAACAATGTTCTAGGGAGTGTTCGAAGCAGATTTCCCAGTTTTTTACTGGTTTTCGGGATACAGCACTTTTCTTGAGGTATGCGATGCTAGCATTTGCAAAACAGTTGAAATAAAAGAAACCAATGAGAAATTGGGAAATCTGCTTCGATCACGACCTAGAACATTGTTAGGGCTAGGTACAGGCAAAATTTTGTGTCTTTCCAACCAAGGGTAAACTTTGAGAATGAATCGCCGCTCGCAATGTTAATCTTATGGACGGCAAAAAATGCACCGTCAGGTATAGCGTCCTCTTAATTAATAATGAAAACATCAAAGCAAGCAATTACCTACTGGTAATATCGCGTGTCGAGCGATCTGAGAGAAAAGAATTTAAAAAACATTTTTCAGTCTCTCCAGTTATCGTGACAACAGTTCACTGACTTTTCACAATTGTGAAAAGGTTCAGTAACTTTAGGTTAACTCGAGTTATGCTTCAGTTAAAGCCATTGACATTCAAATGACGACTCCAGTATAAAAAGGCGGAATCATACAAAATGTTATCACAGTTGTGTTAAACAGAAGTGAAAGTTGATTTCCGCTATTTTAAGGACGTCGTGTTTGTTTACGTTTTTTCTGCTCATTTTATGAGGATGCTATTAGATATAAAGGTTTCTTTTTAAAGGCGCGACGTTCAGAGAACATATGCGCCGATGAGTTGGTTTGTTACATGTTTTTGGCCGAAGCCGAAGACCGAAGACGAAGTGGGCCGAAGCCAATACATCCATTTTTCCGTTCCGCCGGGATTCGAACCCGGACCTCACAGGACACAAAGCGGACCCCTTGACCACTGAGAGGCTCAGGTTCTGAAATATAGTATATCTTTTTAACGGCCGATCAGTTAATTTCAGACCAATGTTTTGTTGACAAAAATCACTCGATCACAACACAACCTGTTAATTCCGGCCGTTAAAAAGACATATTATACTTCAGAACATCCAGAACTTCAGTCACTCTTTTTTGAATAACTTATTTTACTTACGTATCGTTTTTTTTTAATTCCCCACATTGGAGCAGGGGACGGACTAACAGACTCAGGGGAGCCGCAGGATCATGAATGGGAAATCTAAAACCTCGATTTCAAGATTTTGCTCGAAACAATACTTTCTCGCCATACTGGTTAGCGAGAAAGTAAAATCATGATTTTTGTTTTCTTTCAATGTGACATTTAGACCTTTAGGTATCAAAGCCACAGAGAGTTTCACTCCGCCTTAAGAGGACGCTATACCTGACGATGCATTTTTTGCTGCCCATAAGATTAACATTGCGAGCGGCGATTCATTTTCAAGGTTTACCCTTGGTTGGAAAGACACTAAATTTTGCCTGTACCTAGCCCTAACAATGTTCTAGGGAGTGTTCGAAGCAGATTTCCCAATTTCTCACTGGTTTCTTTTATTGCAACTGTTTTGCAAATGCTAGCATCGCATACCTCAAGAAAAGTGCTGTATCTCGAAAAACAGTAAAAAAATGGGAAATCGGCTTCGAACACGACCTACAACATTTTTAGGGCTAGGTACAGGCAAAATTTTGTGTCTTTCCACCAAGGGTAAACCTTGAAAATGAATCGCCACTCGCAACGTTAATCTTATGGGCGGCAAAAAATGCACCGTCAGGTATAGCGGACCCTTAATATAACAGCAAGTGTGGTAAAATTTACAAATTGTGTGTTTCTTTTCACGAAGCGTGGGCCTTTTGTTGGTGGAGGTACGTTAGAAACCTCACAATTTCTACTTTTCCAGTTACTACGCAGTTTCTCCAGTCTAATTCAATAATAATAATTTTCCTGTTTGAGCTGTTCAAGGTCTTTGCACTCTGTCCGGTTTTGAACTTTCTTCGCCCAAGTGGTCTGCCAATATTTGGTGTGACACGCAAGCTACCAAAAAAAAAAATTATTGACCTCAGTCGTGCGACCACTGGACCACTGGACCACTGGACCACTGGACCACTGGACCACTGTGAGGCCGCAGACTTTTTATGTCAAGGAGGTTGTATAGTGTGCCAAGGCTAGAACACTCATTTTCTGCCTAAGGGAGTTTAGTAACCAAGAGGGGTCACAACATAGAAAGGCAATACAGCTCCCTGAGCGCTAGCTCCGTAATGGAAGCTGGCTATCAAGATTTCTTCAAGATGCAGCTGGGGGTATTTTTAAAGAGTTGATAGCTCCCTCGCACGCTATACAAGCTTTTGTCTCGAGTTTGCTGCCCTCTGCTAGGTCTCTACCCCATCTTGAAGAAAGGTAAGGTGGTGCCACGTGCTGGGCAATGTTTATAAACAAACCCATACACTAATCCAATGCAACACTCACTTGTTCGATAAACGATACCATACACAGCGGTTACCATGGAAACCATAAACATACGATACTATCGATCGATAGTTACGACAAGATCCATAGTGCTCAGCTGGCAGCACTACCAGCTCTCCAGTCAACGTGTTTGCAGACGATGGGGACCTACAGTTTTAGGTGGGTTCCCAATCATGGGTAGTGGATAACGGAACATGGGTAAATGGTGGTTCGGAGCCCACTTTAAACTGTAGGTCTCCAGCAATGTCTGTGTGGGACGCTTGATAACAATAACTTTATAATTAGTTACTCTCGGGAGTGCTCCCCGTGGCTATAGAACACATACCAGGGGTTAAACTGAATAAATTCTCCAGAGAGTGAAAATGGCATGGAGAAACTCCAGAGGGCATTAATTATTTCTGTTTATACTTCCTCCCTAGACACTGACTTTCCGTTTTCGAATCTAGAGACAGAGACAGAGTAATGTATATCGAGGCTGTGGTGGTTCAGAACCCTCCTAGCCAATCAACGACAAAAACAGATAAATTCAAGAACTATTACGGTGGCAGACTGCCAGCTCCAACTTAAGGGCGTCTTCGCAGTCGTGTTTGTTTACGTTTTTTTCTGCACATTTTATGGAGAAACTGTTGGATATAATGTTCTGAAATATAATATGTCTTTTTAACGCCCGAAATTAACAGGCTGTGTTGTGGTTTTACGGTCGGTTAATTTCGGACAAATTTTTTGTTGACAAAAATCACTCGATATTTCAGAATATTTATAAATATCCAATAGTTTTCTCATAAAGTTTTCGGAAAAAACGTAAACAAATAGCGAATGCATGTTCAATTTTAAGATGTTAAAATTTGTCAGGTTATATGTAAAATACAATGTAAACGACAGACAAATGTATATTATGTATATGTAAACACGAATAGTCGTAGACATTACAGTATGACATAAGGCCAATGTGACACCGTGTTAAAATACGTGACAAACTGTGACAATGTCAAGGTCCTCACCCACCTAGCCGCGCAACGCCGAAGTTAGAATGGCGTACAGTGGCTTGATGGACGGTGACGTTCATATTCGATAGACTTCAGCATAACCTCTATAGAACGGATAATTTTGCTAAAGTTCTCAATAGTTTTGTTTACTAATTTTATGCAGTGCAAGTGTTATTTCAAAAAATAATTCCAAAGCAACCACTAGCGAAAGATACCTCCAGTTTTTTGCAATGTTCAAAGAAAGGATAACTGTCATCCACAATTTAATTGCAGAAACAATGGATGTTACAGTTACCAGTTTATTCGCAAAATAGGCCGGTAAAACAATCTAGTTCAAAATAAAATATACTTTAGTGTGATTGCACTTGTCATAAGCTAAACATACGATAACCTAAATCTGTTCGATAGGAGACACTATAATACACTTTAAGGAAGTGGTGAAATCAAGCCTTAGCATTTGGAACTTAACAAAATTATCCATTATAGAGGTCTTGCCTTAATATCCAAAATAACGGTAAGTAAATTAAGACATGGTGTCAGATAAGAATGGTTATGTACATCCAAATTATCAAACAATATTCCATAAGGGTAGGTATTTACACCTGACCTACGTATTAAAAAAATGTGCCGATTCCAATGACGTCAACCACGTCTTTTAACGGGACATGGGAGACGTGTTTGGTTATGTTTACCTGAACCAAAACAAAACACTTATTCTCAATTGTTGGACTTGTTGATGTTTGGTAATTCAAACACTGTGAAGTAACCGGAAGTCATATTAACGAAATTTTGCTTACTTTATGTTCTTAAAAGGATTGACTAAGTAAGTACACTGTTTTTATTTCAATAAAGAGGTTACTTTCAATGATAATATGAGAAAAAGTGCTTTGTTTTGGTTCTAGTGAACAGAATTAGACATCACCTCGTGTAGTTAGTTTAGGTATAGCTCACCAGAGTAGGTTAATCTACCTTCACGACGCTGTAGATCTTGCGGACGAACCAGAAGCACGCGAAGAATCCAATCGTGCCTGAAACGAAAATAATCGATCAGTCACCTCTTTCTATATAACCTAAATTAGAGAGCCAGGTCACACCGGTTCGAACCCGATCCTATCAAAGTTTTTCCCATCGGCATTCACCTCTGATATGTTCAGCATGTCAAGTGAAATGTATATCAAGGCTGTGGTGGTTCGGAACCCAAATAAAACTGTAGGTCCCCGTTGGGTATTTGGTAGTGCTGAGCACGACGGAAGCAGAGTAACTTCACGAAGGACAACTTACCGGTAAGCAAGAAGAACAAGAACACCATGATGAGGGTGTAGCCGAAGTAGAGGAAGGTGGACGCGGCGTCTTCGATATGAAGTTTGGTCATGAAGTAGTGGATGCAGTACAGAAATAGGTAGAAAGCTGTGAAGCCACTTGTCATGAAACTTCGCCACCACCAGTGGAAATCCTGCAAAACAAATCAGACCCATGAATATCTCATTACGCCTGCAAAATCATGATTATGTAATTTGAAAGTTGATGTACACGAATTTCACAACGCCTGCAAAAACGTGATTATGTAACCTGACAGTGGGTACAAATATTTTACTAGTCTTTCAGAACATTGGTTTACTAAGGGTGCGTCCCACCATGCACAGTTAAAATTAAAGTGGAGATTTTGTCCTATGTTTACCATGTTAAATTTAACTTTTAAGTTAAACATGGTAAATTTAACTTTTCAGTTAAATTTAACATGGTAAATCTGGAGTTTAATTTTAACTGGGCATGGTGGGACGCACCCTTAAACTGACAACAATTAAAGGCTACGTGACGTCATAGGGTTGAATTCCCTCTTAAGAGGACGCTATACCTCACTGTGCATTTTTTGACGCCCATAAGATTAACATTGCGAGCGGCGATTCATTTTCAAGGTTTACCCTTGGTTGGAAAGACACAAAATTTTGCCTGTACCTAGCCCTAACAATGTTCTAGGGAGTGTTCGAAGCAGATTTCCCAATTTCTCACTGGTTTCTTTTATTGCAACTGTTTTGCAAATGCTAGCATCGCATACCTCAAGAAAAGTGCTGTATCTCGAAAACCAGTAAAAAAAAAGGGAAATCTGCTTCGAACACTTCCTAGAACATTGTTAGGGCTAGGTACAGGCAAAATTTTGTGTCTTTCCAACCAAGGGTAAACCTTGAAAATGAATCGCCGCTCGCAATGTTAATCTTATGGGCGGCAAAAAATGCACCGTCAGGTATAGCTGACCCTTAAAAGGCTTACCTCAGAGCAGAGATGGAAATAGCAGAGGAGGATGGTAGTCTCAGAACAGGTAATGACCAGAATCAGAAATACGAGAAACAGGAAACCGAACATGTAGTAGATCTGGCTCGCCCTGCAAACAGACAAATTGTTACATTAAGGCAGTTCGAAAGTCACCGAGTTAGGCCCACTATCCCAAAGCAAAAATTGAAAATTTGTTACAAAGAACACTTGTTTATTATTTATTTCTCTTTCACAGTTTTGAAGATAACTGACCGGAAGTGACAAGCAACAGAGGATCCCGACAGCAACTTTCAGTAGCCTTAAACTCTGAAATACCGTCTTTCCAATGTTTATCTTCAGCAGCTATATTCGACAAAGCGTCAACTTAGTAAAAACTCTACCTACGAACATAACTACTAACCTATCCTAAGTACTAGGTCAAATTGTGATTTGACATTTTTCAAAAGTGGAACTGCGCCGTAAAGGATACTTACCACAGAGAGTTGAGAATGAAGAACAGCTGAATGAAGATGCAGCCAAAGGGCAAAACTCCGCCCATGAGCACGCCTGGGATTGGCTGAGTGTAGACATTCTGCTCTGGGATACGTCGGGGGATCTTATTGGTCCGCACTGGGTGCTCAATAGCCTGTCACAACCAATCAAAATGGTCAACCCAGTGAAATTACAACTATGCCGACAGTGTAATATTACGCCAGCCAATAGCAAGAGGCTATTTGGAACTGCTATGTATCAGATGTACAGAATTTTTAAGAATGCTTTATCAGCAGAAGATTCAACATTACGTCCTCCTATAACAGAGCCAAAATTCGGCCACTTTAGAGTGTAATAAGTTTTTATTAAGAGGTCATAAGCTACACTTCGATACTACAGAAACGAAGTCAGCCACCAGACTAATTAATTCAATGATTTCTTGAGTAATGATTTTTTCCCATTTTGTTGGAGATCCCGCCAAAAATTCAAACTCACCCTCTTTCTAAATCCAAAGTAGGCGCCGACGAAGGTGAGAGGTACGGAGACTCCGAGCCAGAGCGCCAGCAGCGCCACCAACGTAGAGAAGGGGGTAGCAGCTGAACTACCCTCGCCCCACAGTACCAAGTTCATCACGAAGAACAGCCCAAACACCAACCTAAACACAAATCACATCATTCTAAATGATATATGCCCGACCGCCAATGACTATCGCAGCTCTGAAAGCTAAACATAGAACGCGGAACTAATGACTATGTTTAGCTTTTACTGGAGCATGAAATAATGGGAAGCTCAACGGTGTAGTATTGAAATTTTAAGTACATGTACTACTTCAAGACGGAATATACATTTGCTATCGGTACTGCTGGATATTTAAATGTTCTGAAATATAATATGACTTTTTAACGTCCGAAATTAACTGGTTTGTATTGCAATTTTACGATTGAGTGATTTTGGTCAGTAAAAAATTTGTCCAAAATTACTCCATCATCAAATCACAACATAGTCAGTTCACTTCTGACGTTAAGACATAGGTATAATAATTCAGAACAGAACATTTAAATATCCAACAGCGTCATCAAAAAACGGTCGGCTATCCATTAGATAATTTACCCGGGAGCCAGAGTGGAGGTTAGCAGCGTATTTGTCTTCCACTTGTCTCCACCGAAGGTCTTATAGACGCGCGCAGCAACGTAGCCAGCAGGGGTGCCCAGACACACGTACAGCACTAGAGCGCATGTCATCAGAGCTCCTCTGTTGGCAGGCGACAGGAACCCGAGGCAAGCGAACGCTGAAGCCAACAAAACACGGTCAATAAATACACAGACAGTAACAGGACAGTAAATAGAAGCACGGTAATTGCACCACCATGTCTATCTTTCAAAGGAATTCGTTCTCCAGTGCAAGCCCTATTCGCAGTCTTTGTTTCCTCGTTCGAATAGCACACTATGTTTAGCTTATGGAGCAGCCACGGCCATTGGCGGTCGTGCAATCAACAGTGCTATCCGGTTCTGCATTGACATCTATGCCATGCGTTGCTGGGGAAATAAAATTCCAACTGGAATTCGTTGTGGCACCCATATTTAATTTACCCATCCTTATCATTCAGTAGTTACTCACCCAGGGTGACGAGGGTCATGCAGAACACTTGCGTGCCTGAACCTAAAAAGACGGAGAGGAGCATGCCTCGACGAGGAGGCCTGAAGACATCACCATGCACCATCTTCCATCCGAACTCTTCTTGTGCGTCCTCCCCAGAGTCAATCTGTTACAAACATACCACATTACGTTTACTATCGAAACTATCGATCGATAATATCGCAAGTTACTCTGTCGGTTTCTATGGTAACCAATGTGTTTGTCTAGTCTATGGTATCAGTTTGTTTATTGAACAAGTGAGTGTTGCATGGGATTGTTGTATGGGTTTGTTTATAAACATTGCCCAGAACGTGGCAACACCTTTTACTTGCGTTAATTCAAGATGGCCGGTAATGGTAGTGCATATACCAGAACCATATAGAACCCGTATAACAAACATCTAAACAAATTCAAAACATATACGGTCATGTTTACTACAAGTAAGCCCTGATGGCTACCTGGCCTTCACCGGCTGGGGGGAAACTCGACAAGGAGTTTACCTGGTTGTAGTGGGATATGTCTTTGTGCAGAGTCTTGAGGAGGATCATGGCCACCATTCCAGACAAGAAGAGGACGATGATGAGGGAGTTGACGATGGAGAACCACTGGATGTCCGAGTGAGGCATCGACTCCAGGATGTAGTCCCATCTCGATGACCACTTCACCGTGTTGTTCTCCTGAAAACCGTAAGCCGAAATATGGTATTTGTATAAGTTTTTTCAGCATTTTTTTTACACTGTTGGATATTTAAATGTTCTGTAGTCTTATGTCTATGGCATACTGTATAAGTACAATAGTTGCACCACCATTTCTATCTTTCGAAAAGATTCGTTCTCCAGTGAAAGCTAAACATAGTGTCCTATTCGCAGTCTTTTTGTTTCCTAAATCGAATAGCACACTATTTTTAGCTTTAAGAGCAGCCACGGCCATTGGCGGTCGTGCAAGTACCAGTGTTATCCAGTTCCTAACCTATCGAGGGTGCTTACCTTGAACTTGACGGTGTAGGAGTAGCTGACGTTAAGAACCTCCCCCCTACCAGGGAAGCCTGACTTGAACACCAGAGGTTCGCCTGAGGTGCGGCACAGCCCTCCTGTGTGGGCGATACTCGACGGTGTCACTTTCACAGCTGCCGCAAAACAAAACATAGTTAAGGGTCCGCTATACCTGACGGTGCATTTTTTCCGCCCATAAGATTAACATTGCGAGCGGTGATTCATTTTCAAGGTTTACCCTTGGTTGGAAAGACACAAAATTTTGCCTGTACCTAGCCCTAACAATGTTCTAGGGAGTGTTCGAAGCAGATTTCCCATTTTTTTTTACTGGTTTTCGAGATACAACACTTTTCTTGAGGTATGCGATGCTAGCATTTGCAAAACAGTTGCAATAAAAGAAACCAGTGAGAAATTGGGAAATCTGCTTCGAACACTCCCTAGAACATTGTTAGGGCTAGGTACAGGCAAAATTTTGTGTCTTTCCAACCAAGGGTAAACCTTGAAAATGAATCGCCGCTCGCAATGTTAATCTTATGGGCGGCAAAAAATGCATCGTCAGGTATAGCGTCCTCTTAAGGCCGAACACACATTTGTTCTGCACACTTTATGAGGAAACTATTGGATATTTAACTGTTCTGTTTGTCTTTTTCGTCAACAAAAAATTTGTCCGTAAAAGCCAGTAAGATTTTCGGACGTTCAGGTATACATCTGCCACTCTGCGGTCTCTTTATAACGACCAAATTGTCATAGTCTCTTGGCAGTCGCTATAAAGAGGCTACTTACATATGATTCGGCCTGCTTTCCCATGGAACACAGACCCCCAATCTTCATTTTGGCCGCTGTGGTATGTGATGAGCAGGTCCACGTGATTGTAGAGGTAGTAGGAATCAGCTTGCCGGTAGTTGTTGTTCGAAAAACACATCTCACGCGGGGTTTTGCCCACGTAGCACCCCATAGGGAAACCCGTGTTGCAGTAGGTCTTGCGGTCATCTCCAATATAGCACCACGTCACTGGCATGTTATCTGAAATATAAGCAATGAAATTCGTATCATAAAAAAATAGTTCAGGCAGCAGGATTAGCAAGAGGACCCACGATCCTCGCCTTTGTCCGGCTGAGGGAAAACTCGACTGTCACAAAAGATGGCACCCTGTATCCTATATGATACTGGTACGACTTTGGCTGCTTATAAGCTAAACATAGTGTGCCACTCACACGCGAAAAACAAGTCTGCTAATATCACACCATGTTTAGCTTGTACGGTATGAAGTTCCCTAGCTTTACCTATGACATACTGTATTAAGGCTGAATTTCACCAGTTTAACGTGAAGACTATCGTGTACACGATAGCGCTATCCTATCGCTAAAAAAAGTTAACGGCTTTCACCATCCTGACGATAGCACCCTGATCTTATCGTTAGTGAATCCGTGCGTTAGCAATAACAATAACTTTCATACCTTATTCGACTCGTTTGGGTGCGAAACGGGCAGGGATTGTTGTCTACCCAACTATTTAATACCTTTCTCCGAAAAATTAGTGTGTTTTTCCCCGTTTATTTTCTATTTTTAAGTTGAAATTATTGAAACGTACAATGAACGTACACCTAAACAAAGTTGACGTAAACAAAGCAAACGAATTCTAGTGACACAAACCTAATGATAGAATAAGTTTAACGGCTGGGTTTACCGATTCGATAGCTATTCGATCGTTAGGAGGCACTATTGTGAGGTGGTGAAATTCAGCCTTAGTACGGTTGCACCACCATTTTTAGGAAATCGATAGTATTCGTTCTGCAGTGAAAGCTAAACATAGTGTCCTAATCGCAGTCTTTTGGTTCCTAGTTCGAATAGCACACTATGTTTAGCTTTGGAGCAGCCACTGTCTCTGACAGTCTAGTCGTATCAACCGAGTATCGATAAGTACAGTCACAAGTAACCTGAGTACCAAAACCAAAATAAGTTCGGGACATTTTGGTGTCCCAATATTATGAAGCAAGAGTAACCAGGTACCCAAGATCAACTCGCGACTGCTAGAGATTTTTTATGGTGTAAATAACCAGCTTACCCACAATCCAGTGGTGCTGGTAGCTGAGACTCATGCCCTGCTTGAGGAGGGTCAGCTTCTGGATGTCTTCGGGGTTGTCTCCGCGGTATGTTTTGTTGCAGAGGAAGGTACATGGCTGGTCCTGAAGGAATTCTATCTTGTAGGGGGAAGGCCGAATGCGTTCCCCGAACAGTACCTGTCCTAGGTTCTCCGTCGGCGACTTGGCGTCTGTCGCTTGGCAGAAGTCGAAGCTGGAAAATAAACAAGTTTTATGAGTCACCGTTGTTTGGAATGCTCTGAAATATAATATGCCTTTTTAACTTCAGGAACTAGTGGGATGCGTTGGTCACATCCTGGAGTGGCAGACTTGGAATGGCCACTCCATGATGAGTTTCTGCTTATGATACCAACTCTAATGACGGATCTTCACGATCGTTTCAAACGTGATACAGCAATTAGAGCACAGCGTTTCAAATTTAGCTACAACACATGCAGAATCTCAACAAAGGACGCTCCAAATGATCCAACAGTCTACGGACCGGATTTCTTCACTTCTTTATAGTATTCTATAGTGACTCTAAACGAACAGATTTATCATATCGTATGTTTAGCTTATGACAAGTGCAATCGCATTATAGTACACATTAAGTGGTGAAATTCAGAATTATTTTCCGTTTTGTTGACGTTTTTTAATGTCCATTTTCTGACGAAACGGATGGATATTTATTTCTTCTGCAAAATAAAATGTTCAAAACTAGTCTCACATGTTGTGATTCTGACTTATAAAGACAGATATAAATAGGCATCAATACAACCGTAGCAGTGAAATGCACCATATCGCAGATACAAGCCTAGAGACTTATCTTGAAAGTCGTTACATTGATAGGCGACACTTCTTCACACTTAGATAGATACTTAAAGAGTCCTACGTAGTTTTCCTGCATCGATTAGGAAGCGTGCAAATTATCAAAATATCCCAAACCCAAATTTGGGCTTGCGATGTGAACTTACTGACTGTACTCGAACGGCAGCACGGATTGGGGTGTGTTCAGTCGGTTGACTTGTAGAGGGACATTGACCTGAAAAAGACAAAAAAGATAGGGTAATATACTTAGCTTCTGCACATGTCTTCCAACAAAATATCTACTAGTACCAGAATTCGAACCCAGCAGGTCTGTTACGGATCTTTTAACGCCAAGTTTTGCCACCCATAAGATTAACATTGCGAGCGGCGATTCATTTTCAAGGTTTACCCTTGGTTGGAAAGACACAAAATTTTGCCTGTACCTAGCCCTAACAATGTTCTAGGGAGTGTTCGAAGCAGATTTCCCATTTTTTTACTGGTTTTCGAGATACAGCACTTCTCTTGAGGTATGCGATGCTAGCATTTGCAAAACAGTTGCAATAAAAGAAACCAGTGAGAAATTGGGAAATCTGCTTCGAACACTCCCTAGAACATTGTTAGGGCTAGGTACAGGCAAAATTTTGTGTCTTTCCAACCAAGGGTAAACCTTGAAAATGAATCGCCGCTCACAATGTTAATCTTATGGGCGGCAAAAAATGCATCTTCAGGTGGAGTCTACCAATGTTTTTCGATCGGCATTCACCTCTGATATGTTCAGCAAATGAAATAATGTATATAGAGGCTGTGGCGGTTCGGAACCCACCTAAAACTGTAGGTCCCTATCGTGTACTAACTGGTATTTGGTAGTGCTGCCAGCTGAGCACATAGTCGAGCACAGGATAATAGACTTCCGATCCGATACCGTCATCGGTCTTACGATTGCAAAAATAGTCGAAATAAAACATCTTTTCAAGGCTTTCAATACATTACATGGATAAATAAACCAATCAAGCGTAGAACTGTAAACTTACCTTACAATTATCTACGACATCTTTCTTTGAACAATAATTAACAGGAGCTAGCCCCGGCAAATAAAAACCATGACAGGCAGCAGATAAACAAAGAAGGATGGTTATTTTATACATGATTTCAGTCTGGGGATATTATATTACTCTGAAATTGCCACAAACTAAAATAAATCACATTTTAACATGGAAAATATCTATCTCGACACGTCAAAATGTCTTGCGTCTACCAAAACAGAAATACATCTCAAAAATTTTCAGTCGCCATTGAAGGGCTGCTATTGTTTATAGCAAAACTTATTGTAAAATTGCGTGAAATATTTTACATGTTTCGCTTATTAATAAAAACAGTTTAATACTGCAACAAAATTTTATGAATAGTAGCAAAAGTTTTCCCGCCTTTTACTTTTGGCAGATTTTGATAAAACTTCCAGAATCTGACAAACTTACTTTACGTTGCGTTAGTTCTAAGCTAGTTATGATATAAGATATAATATTTTTTTCATAAAAAAATATACAATATCCAGCGGTTCCTTGTGAAAGGTGTCATAATAAATAATTAAACAGGTAATTGTTTGGTATTCACTAGATAGGAGCTAATTTTTTTTAAATCAATCTACCATAAATTTTAATTCATGCGTATTTTTTTATCCTGTAGCTATTTTGGACTTTATAATCCCCTACTATTTGAAAAGGGACAATGATTCAGTAAAAAGCAAGTAAGAGATAGTGTAAAAATTGTCCGCTAGATGTCAGGGTAATTCACTTTTCAAACTAGCAGACAGCTCTGCAAATGAGGAGATAGTTCTTAATTTGGTCACTAGAGGTCAGGGTAATTCATTTTTAAATCTTGGCGCCTTTTTTTTATTTTTTACTTTTGTATCTTTACTGCTCTTCGTATTCTATTTTTTGTTCGTATCCGAATAGCTTCTTCATTATTTAGGTACCTATATAATTATTATTGCATTCACAAGTAATAATTATAACGATTCAGTAAATAAGGGATTCTGGTATAAGTATCCGAATGAAATTAGTCGAATAAGTGTCATGAAATTTCTTAAAAGTACCTAGGTAAGTATCTACTATCTTTCTTATTGCGTTTTAGTGGAAAAAATTACGATTTTTCTTCAGGCTAAGTAAAGTACCTAAATCTCAAAATTCCTCTTTGAGAAGTAAAAAGTTGAAAGTAATAGTGACAGGTCTTTCAAAGTTACAGAAAAAACTCTGATAACTTAATATACTTAGTATATCTCGGCTATGATACAGTGGAACTGTAAACTGCAGGCGCCATGGTCACCGAGAGTGGTCTAGTGTCTAGTCTACCCTGAGACATTGGCGTAGCTATAGGGGGGGTCCGGGGGGTCCGGACCCCCCCCCCCCCCCCCCCCCCCCCCATTGAAAAACAAATTTACACTAGATAGAATGGAGTTTCCTTTTAGATTTAAAAAAAAAAATCCTTTATGTCTAAAGGTGTAGGTAGATTACCAGTAGTAATAAACAACTAGGAAATACCGAGATTTTACGGAGATTAGTGAAATTTCCGGCTCGCTCGCTTCGCTCGCTCGCAAACTGGTTATTTTGTTAAATTTTCTCACGGTTAGACGTTAAGCTCCAGTTAAAGTCAGTTTATACCGAGCAATAATTGGAATTTAACTGGAGTTAAACGTTAACCGAGTATGGTTGGACGCACCCTATGTATAGTCACTATTACTTGCCCCCCCCCCCCCCAAGAAAAACTGAAATGACGCCCCTTCATTGAAGGTTAATCTGGCTCTGACTACAGTATAGTCAGCGAACACGTCATATTTAAGCACAAATCGTGATGTACCTATATAGGTACCTAAATAGAAGGTTGTCTTCGGAAGAATCACCCGCGCTTGGAGTCCGGACCCCCCCCCCCCCCCCCCCCCATTGAAAAGTTATAGCTACGCCCATGCCCTGAGAGCTGGGTCACACGGGTTCGATCCCGATCCTCATCTTAACATTTTTCTGATTGTTGTTTTTTCAGCATTTTAAGTGAGATGTTTATCGATGCTGTGGTGGTCCGAAGCCGCCTAAAACTGTTGGTCCCAATCATCTACTATACCTACCACGATGGGTGATTACTCACATTCAACTCCTAAAGTTAGTTAGAGTAATGAAACGAACATAACATCCCTGATATATATTAATTTGTGCCTTTATAATGGCCAAGATGTCCAGCTTCGGCTTCGGCCAGCCCATAAAAAGACTCCTTTATTTGCTGCAGATCAGAATACCCCAGCACGTTTCCGGTTCTGTTTGGAGCAAAAAGTTAAGGGAAACAAACGGTGGTCTGAGATTGGTTGTGGCAGAGAGCAAGTGGTTTGCTGTGGTCAGAGCTCACAGTAATTACTGCATTATTGATACCTAATCCCCTTCCTAGATCGGAGAGCTTGGGCGGAGTGTCCTCTGCTGGTCAGCTCCCTCGTACCTATATACCTTCTTTTCTTCTACGCAATATCCTTATTTCTTTTTATAAAAAAAAGTCATTGCTGGGTTTGATCCCGGTCGTAATATCGCGTTTATTCTGACCTCTGATTTATTATCGAGGTTGTGGTGGTTTAAAACCCACCTAAAACTGTAGGTCCCCGTCGTGTACTAACACGATGGGTGGGGAGCTGGTATTTGGTAGTGCTGCCAGCTGAACACGATAGATTAGGTAGTTGGGTATACATAGTTAGAGATGTAAATGAAAAAAAACCGTTCTGTTTTTTTTTTTTTTTTTCATGTTTTTTTTCACCGTTTTTTTTCTAGCGTTTTTTTTCACGAAATTTCGTTTTTTTTCAGGACTAAGTTTCCTAACATTTTTACAGCTTTTCGACCCGAGAATTATAATTTTAGGGCCCAATTCCGTCAATCGTACCGTAAGTAAATTTACCTAATTGGTATTCTCAAATCCTGGTATCCTCCTGCTCCTGCCTAGCCGCACTGAACCTGAGTGATATTTAAATGAATTACTATAACTGGTATTCCAGGCATTTTAGATCTTCAAAAACCCAAAACTGGTTAATTATAATTAATTAATACATTCTAAAGTGAAGTACCAAGTACCTCAGCCGCCCTGAGCTGATCTAGCTGGTGTGCTACAGTGTAGGTATCATATTTGTTTGAATCCTGAAAAAAAACGTAATTCTGAAAAAAAACCGTTTTTTTTCTGCGTTTTTTTTCTGTTTTTTTTCACCGTCTGAAAAAAAACCGTTTTTTTACATCTCTATACATAGTAGATACTTACTGATGCACGATGCAAGAACAAGAACAAGAAACGGCATTTCTTGTTCTCGCAAACCGAGAGGTTAACCACTCGTTGGGAATCTCGTTGGGAATCATTGGAAATCTTTATGAAATCTCAGGGAATTTTGGAATTTTTTTGAGTGGTTACCCCTTCGGGGTTCATCCTTCTATGAATATCGTTTGGAATCTTTGGAAATCTTTATGGAATCTCAGGGATCTCAAGGAATATCCGGAGTGGTTACCCTTTCGTCGCAAACCAACTCTTGCTCTTGTTCTTGTAGTAAACACCCTAACTTGTTCTTGTTCTTGCAGTAGAAAGCATTTCTTGCTCTTGTTCTTGTTCTTGCTACGAGACTCTTACACTTTCTTGCATACACATGGAATTTTCTGCTGTTATAATGTGGTTTTTTGCCTACCGATCTGCTATTTCAAGTGCAATCTATCGTCGCATAGTCTGCAGAGTTTTTCGTACAAAATATGGACTGCAATCCATGAATGAAGCTTTGGAAAAAAATTGCCTGGGTTTATGCAAGACTCTTGCGAGAACTCTTCCTAGAGTTCTGGTTCTGCAAGTCATTTCTTGTTCTTGTTCTTGCAAGAACAAGATCAAGACAAGAAATAATTTTCGTGCATCACTAGTAATATTAGTAGGTACTTTAGAGACCTTATCTAGACCCCAAAATCAGACCAAACACACGTGCAAAACACTTGGACCCAGTAATCAGGGAATTTTGGAAGACATGACTAATTTGGTAAAATCATTGGTTAGCTCAAGGGGTCAGGTACGGATTGCCCTGCGTAGTTTTTGGTGAAAGTAATGCCAATAGGTATACGGTAGACATAGACTAGTTGCTAGTTCTCTACTATTTTGAACTCATATTCATAATTATTCTACTTTCGACAGCCACTGACCGGATCTCAACGAAAGTGAAAAGAAACATATCAAAGTGAGGTAGGTATGTTAAAGTGGTCGAGTTAGAAGGCAACCTGATTAGGACCGTGCCAAAAAAACCGGCTCCGAATTACCCATCTCTCACATTCCTAAATTCATCCGTTGTGAGCGGCAGAGCGGTCAAGGGGCCTGACTTCGAAGCTGAGAGGTCGAGGTTCGAATCCTGAAAGGCGTCTGTCGTGTTTGCAAATTTTTTGAGAATACTATTGGATAATTAAATTTTCTGAGATATAGTATATATTTTTAGCGGTCAAAATTAACTGGCTGTGTTGTGAATTAATTTTGGACAAATTTTTGGTTGACACTATATTTCAGAACATTTAAATATCAAATAGTTGCCTCATAAAGTGTGCAGAAAGAAGCGTAAACCAATAGCGAATGTATATAGGTACCTACCTACCTATGTTTGGTCTTAGGGCTGAATATACATTCGCTATTTTTCTACGTTTGGGCTTCTGAAGCATAAATATGTCTTTTTAACGTCATTATACTCATGAGGTTATGTTGTAATTTCACGATCGGTTAATTTTGGACAATATTTTTGGTGACAAAAATCACTCGATCTTAAAATCACAACATAGCCTCATGAGTAGGTATAATGACATTAAAAGGACATAGGTAGGTACCTAGGTATTATATTTCATATATTTTAATATCAAATAGTTTTCTCACAAAATTAGAAGTCCAAACGTAAAAAAATAGAGAATGTATGGTGGCCCTTAAGCAAGAAACTTGAAACAGAACAAGGACAAGAACAAGAACAGACGCAGCTTGACTTGTTCTTGGGTCACTGGTACAGTCCATCCCGCCATCTGTCCATCGAAAGCCGAAGGGCCTGGAATTGGATTGGTCTCTGGAAGTAGGAGTATACTCTGAACGAGAGCAAACACTCTCCCCGTAATTGTGTCTTTTGTTGGCAGCAGCAACTTTGTGATGATGTCCGCTGCACTCGAGTTATACGACAGCGCAAACTTGTTCAAAACATACAAAGAAATTGAACTTTTAGCCGATCAAAACTACTTCAGTCCTCAGATCCGTCCGAGGGGGTAACCACTCCAGAGATTCCTTGAGATTCCACTGAGATTCCATAAAGATTTCCAAAGATTCCCAACGATATTCATAGAAAGATGAACCCCGAAAGAGTGACCACTCCGAAAAAATTCCAAGATTCCCTGAGATTTCATAAAGATTTCCAGTGATTCCCAACGAGTGGTTAACCCCTCGGATCCGTCGTATACACATGGGAAAGTTACATTAAAAAGTAAATAACTGAAAAAGTTAGCAGAGGGGCAGTATGTCTATCGTTGGCGACGAGGACCTACAGTTTTAGACGGATTCCGAACACCAAAGGTGAGTGCCGATTAGAAAAAATTTGGTAGGATCGGATTCAAACCGCTATTTCAATATCTTTTGGTGGTTGTCCAGATCTGCAGGCGAATCGCCGCTTGGTGACCCGCAGGCGAGTCATTACCGCATGGAGAAGATGCTATCCACTTGCTGGACCTGTTTGCCTGGCCAGCTGGGAACATGAATGAAACTGAAAGTGGGAACACACTGGTGCAGTGTGCACACTCGTGTGGTGTGCACACTCGTCTGGTGTGAGATCTTCGATCAGATCTGCCTCTAGAGAGCAAGGGCCGACCCCACAGGACCTTGCCTTACCCATATTATGAAAAATTAAAATAATCTTCTTACAAGAATGCGTCTACGCAGTCGAGTTTGTTTAGTTTTTTCTGCATATTTTATGATGATACTATTGGATCCTATTTAAATGTTCTGAAATATAATATTTCTTTTTAACGGCCGAAAAATCACTCGACAATAAAATCACACAGCCTGTTAATTTCGGTCATTAAGGCTGAATGTAGTCGTTACAATCGCTATTTTTTTATGTTCCGATTTTAAACTTTTTGAGAAAACTATTGGATATTTAAATATTCTGAAATATAATAATATGTTTTTTAACGTCATTACCCACAACTCAGGAGGTTGTGATTTCACGATCGGTTAATTTCGGACAATTTTTTTGGTGTCAAAAATCACTCGATCGTAAAATCACAACATAGCCTCATGAGTAAATGACGTTAAAAAGACATATTATATTTCAGAATATTTAAATAGTTTAATCAAATATAGCGAATGTATGGTGGCCCTTGAAAAGTCATAATTATATTTCAGAACATTGACTCCTAGGGGTTAACCACTCGTTGGGAATCTCGCTGGGAATCACTGGAAATCTTTATGAAATCTCAGGGAATCTTGGAATTTTTTGGAGTGGTTACCCCCTCGATTGACTCATAAAGAGTGCTGGAAAAACGTAAACAAATAGCGAATGTATGTTCGGCCTTAAAGGCTCTGTACCTCTACCTAATTAGGCCCTTTACGGATCTAGCGCAAATTTTACCGGTTCTCCGACACGAAATCAAAAAGAATCACCAAATGATACTCGCAAGTACGAAGGGAGCAATCACCAGCCTTAACTTTCTCACTATAATTACGAGTCGTGATAATTAATAATGGTTAAGCATGGGTTACCGCGGGCAGCGTCCAAGGTACATGTGCGTACCTAAATACCTAGATAGCTTGTATCATAGATATGGGTGCGTGATGCTCCACCATGGCTGATGGTTCGCGCGAAGTGCTAGAGAGAGCTGCCGGACAAAGAACGCATAATTTTTGAAGCTATCTTGTTTGAAATATTTATGGCTTATCAGTGTGTATTGAGCTCACGTACTACTGTAGCTATTAGTCAGGTTTATTCACACCTCTACGACGAAAGGTGTTTGGCCGAAGTTGAAATTGAGCGAAGGATGGGCCGAAGTCATGGCATTCATGTCGTTAAGAGGACGCTATACCTGACGATGCATTTTTTGCCGCCCATAAGATTAACATTGCGAGCGGCGATTCATTTTCAAGGTTTACCCTTGGTTGAAAAGACACAAAATTTTGCCTGTACCTAGCCCTAACAATGTTCTAGGGAGTGTTCGAAGCAGATTTCCCAATTTCTCACTGGTTTCTTTTATCGCAACTGTTTTGCAAATGCTAGCATCGCATACATCAAGAAAAGTGCTGTATCTCGAAAACCAGTAGAAAAATGGGAAATCTGCTTCGAACACTCCCTATAGAACATTGTTAGGGCTAGGTACAGGCAAAATTTTGTGTCTTTCCAACCAAGGGTAAACCTTGAAAATGAATCGCCGCTCGCAATGTTAACCCATTACCGCCCGCGTCCTCAAATGAGGACAGCTAAAATATTTTTTTTTGCTGACTCCGGAAATGACTGGATCGTAGTGACGATTGAATAATGGCCTCCTTTGAAGTCTTAAATTTAAGTTTCACTTAAGAAACAGGCTCTAAGTACTTTACACAACTTGCGACATCAGTTTTCCCCAGAGACGACCCACATTCGGTATGTAAGGGTTTGTTAAGTCCTCTTACTTGAACGTTAAGTGAAGACTTGGACCGCTCAAAAAAATTATATAAGTAAAGTAAAGTTCAAAGTAATTTTTGAGTGAAAGAAAGAGTGAATAAAGTGTACGACGTCAAGACACTGCTAAAGTCAAAAACGGTGTCCTCAAATGAGGACACTGGCTGAATGCGATATCAGTGCAGCAGCACCTGCAGTGACTTACCGCGCTTCTTCGCTTGAGGCATTTAGCCTCAAATGTGCTATTGCCCTACGCCTTTGCACCTCTCCTTCAGTAAAGACTCACACTGACGATCTGAAAGCTATTTTATCTTCCACCTGGTTAGTTCTACTTGATTTTTTGACAGATAAATAATAGGTAAATAGGGTAAAGCTAAGAAATGAGGTGAAACACCATGGAAACTGTCAGATTTCGGTAACCCATAGGTAAGTGTGTTGCCCCTTGCCTGTACTGAGTCTTATTATAGTGTGTTCGAGGCCACCGAAAGAGCGCATTTGGTGGTTCGGAGCCTATCTAAAACTATATCCCACTATTTTTTTGAGTTGAAAGAGCGAAAATATTACTCTCGACTTGTTAGCGTTTGCATGCTAAAACTTACTGTACGATTTCTATTATTTAATTGTATATAAATAGGACTGGAATAGAAGGGAAGTTCTCAGGTTTTCGCCATAAGTAGGTATGGCCCAGCGCCGGCCAGTGCGGTACGTACCACTCAGGCCCACGAAAGCAGCCTTCACCGATGCTGGTGCCACACTATGGGCTCCACCACCCTACCCCATACACAATAACAGTGGGCCATATAGACCATAAGCTGGGCAGTATAGTAGCAGCGTCTGCCAGCTGAGCTGACGACGTAATAGTGATGGCTTAGGAGCCCACAGCGCATCTCCGGCATAAAGCTATACCGGATTTGGCTGGACCTCGACGCTCTACTCCAGACTCTAGAGAGTCTAGAGAATCAAAGAAGGTCTCGTACACCTGCTCGCACATTCAGTGTAAAATACAGCATAACACTGTATGTCAAGACCTTCGCAGCATACCACAAGCCATGGGGTTCTCTTACAAAACTTTGTTTTTCTTTTGATAAATACAAGTTATTTCGTAAAGTTTCTTCAGTGATCACTCATAGCTAGATAACACGAGAATTAGGCAGGTTATATGCATGTAGTTAATGTTTTCTTATGGTTGTGAGCTCCCTGTTGGGCGTAACACCACTGAAGTTTGGCCGAAGCCGAATAAGAGCGGACCAAATCCAGTTTATAGGAATGGAACCGAAGCCATGACGTTCATGCCTAAAGCGAAAAATATTACCAACTCCGTGATTCGAACCCAGATCACTCGGCCACTAAGAGTAAACTAGATAATATGTAATGAAAAAGGGTTAGAGAGTCTAAAATAGAACATTAGTGGTAAGGCTCCGCACAGTGTAGGTAGGTATTGGAAGTATAACCCCTTGTGGCCATCGTCCTCATTTGAGGACGGGCCTTTTCTTGGAAACGGGCCATGATATTTCAAAAACGACCACGCACAGTCATTTCTAGATTTTTTTTCAACTCAGAAATGATTTTTGGTGAAGAAATTCCAAAAAATCCAGTTTGGCCTTTAACGGGTTAATCTTATGGGCGGCAAAAAAAGCACCGTCAGGTATAGCGGACCCTTAACAACATGTCCAGGGATGCCAACTCCCCAGTGGTCGGACATAATATCGAAAGGTCTCCACCGTACTGCAATGGCTGTAACCTGTAGTTAAAGCTAACTGGCACTTAACCGTCGCATTGGCCCCTGTGGTTAATCAGTGAATATATAAAGCCAGTGACTGGGAGGTGGTTGCTTAGTCAGTAATGAATAGACTAGCGTTCGGTCTTTGGTCAATAAGTTTCCAGGTCAGTTCTCAAAAGCGCATCCGCCAACATCAAAGCTTTGTAAGCACTCAGCAGTAAGCACTAACTGCCCTTCTCAGCAAATATCTCATACGGACCAATCTACTCTGACATGTCTGCTCTGTAGTTTGAAGGTTATTGGTTCAAATACGATGTTTGTCAGAGCAATGGCACAATACAGAACGCTATATAACCTTAGCTATAATAATTTATCCAGCCGATAGCGATCTATATACAAGATTAGTTAGGGTACCTAAGTTAGGTTACATTCAAACGTCAAAAAAACAGTAGTTTGTCGACCTGCTCATGATTCTACAAGATGCACCTATATAGTAAGTATACCTTAGGTATAGGTATATTCAGTTAGAATTCAAGTAGATATCCCTTAATTATATTTTTCTTCCCCCTCTCTCACTGTCACTTTTTCCCCTACTTCTTCTCCCCCTTCCCCCGCATATTCGTCCCCACCCTATACCCACCAATACCTATAGCTGATTGTTCGGTAGGCACCTGCGCAACTATGGTGGTCACTATGTAAACTCATAGGTACAGGTGGAGTACCTGCTGGCTCAAGACAAAAAATTAATTGACCGATTGGCCAGTGCGGTCACGGCCGATGTTCCTAACTTGGGGAACAAAGGAAGAAAGGAGAGTATGCCTGACAGTGGCGTAGGCATGGGAGAAAAGGGTTCATACCCCCCCCCCCCCAAAAAAAAAAAAAAAAAAAAATTACATATTGTAATTTTTTTCTGTCAAGGGTCACCACCCAACCCTGTTGGATATTTAAATGTTCTGAAATATAATATGCCTTTTTAAGGGCCAAAAGTTTGTGTTGTGATTTTACGATCGAGTGATTTTTGTCAGCTAAAAGTTTGTCCGAAATTAACCAATCGTAAAATCACAACACAGCCTGCTAATTTCAGCCGTTAAAAAGACCTATTATATTTCAGAACATTTAACAATCCAACAGTTCCCCCATAAAATGGGAAGAAAAATAATTCTGCTCCCTCTTGTTTCACTAGCAGGTGAGATCCAACAGAAAAAAATTTCGACAGTTCGTGGCTCGATCCTTGGTCTCTCCCTCTAGGTACGCCACTGATGCCTCCTGTGCGGTATTTGACGGACACGCGCCAAACCTAAACCTAACCTAAGTCAGCCTAATTATCGCTAATCAGCCTATGGGCGATTTCTCACGGAGAATGCCCCGTCACAGGCGAATGGATTCTGTCTTGTTCATTCACTTGCCCTGTAAATCTCACAAAGCAACCGTGAAAGTCTTTTACTGCTAAAATTCTAGATAGTCTAATTATGAGAGAAGAACATTCACTTTCATTTGGAATGTATGTACCTAAATAGGAATGTGGAGGTCTCCTTAACCGGACATGGTTATGTCTATTTGTGTTGATCTGAACCTAAACAATAACGACTTGCTGCGATAAAAACATTGTCTGTCCGTTTGTTGATGTTTAGGAACCGCTTTGGTTGGGTAAAAGTGAACGTAGATTAACATGACCTCTCCCATGTCGCCTTAAGATGTCATCTATAACTGCTACTTTCATTTGGAATGTATGTAGCAGAATAGGAATTTGATGTGTAGGTCTAGTAGAGTTAATTGGTGCGGGCACTTCCGTTCTTTAGAACACAGTTCGAATTTCTCCAGCCACCCATCACTCAAGTCTTTCGCATGAATCGAAGTTCATCGACCGAGAACTCGTAGTGGCCGAGAGGTCTGAGTTCGAATCCCAGCGGAAAATCGAATCTTTTTTTTTTTTTTTTTTTTTCGGAAAGGGGTTTGCCCTTTTTTTTCCTTTTTTTCGGGGGGTTGAAAAAGGCGGTATGGAGTGTCCAGTAAATGGATCTGAGTTTAAAATTTACGGCGACAAGTTAATGAAGTTAGCGCCTCATCCAGAGAACCTATCACACTCCAATTAAATTGTCCACCGAAATATCGATCGATTTTGTCCAGAGCTGTATAGGTGGTTCTTTTGGAGCCGGATTATTGGAGTTTCAGGGCAAGAGAACCCCGCGATCTGCACCCAACTTCCCGAATTTTTTTCTCCTGTGTATTGATGGCCCTGATAACTGGCAATCACCGGCTGGAGGAAAACAAAACTCGACTGCCGGCTGCATGAAAGTTTCTTGACTTTCTCTTGCAATCTCGAATGAGTCAGAATCAGCCTTAATTTCGGTTGCAAGAACAAGAACAAGAAATAGAGTGTCACAAACCTTTAAAATATATGGACCTAGGAAAAACAGCACCTGAATAACATTTATGCGGTTTCGTTCACTTACCCCTTAATTAAGAAGTATAGGAGTATTAGAACAGAATCATTGTTTAGAACAAAATATTCCATACAATTGTCCTCATTTTCCAAGTCTCGTTCACTATCACTATCACTAGTCAAGACAATCATAGAGAACTATCATTCTGTCGTGTTTTCTCACGTTGTTCCAGTCATTGTGTGTACCTATTGTTTCTTTAGGTGGGGGACAGATTTCCAGGTTCATTTAAGAGGACGCTTCTGTTGACGGTGCAAGTCAGCGCTGGCTCCGAGGCGAGATGAAGCGTATATGAGTGAAGAAGGCTATTGTGATTACAGAGACCCTGACTTCTTATGGCTGTAGCAACTGGGTAGGTACGTACAACTGCATGCGGGTTCTGTTATCTTCGCTTACTCTGCATTACGTGACCATACCAGGTCCCCAGTACCTGCTGTCACTTTACTAATACCATTCATAAGGCGATTCACGTCCAGAGTTCAGCCAACCCACAATTTCCCGGGGGGGGGGGGGGGGGGGGGGGGGGGATGGCCGGTATTTTTATGTTCAGATCGGGGAAAACCCCAAAAAACCCGCTCAAAAAATTTTTTTTACTTGACGGTGCACAAGTGGTCTTGGAATTTTTGTCCTTCACTTTGGTAAAGGTTAGTTCCATGATATCGGCTCGGTGCGCGGTGCGGTGCACCATATTTTGGATAGGAAATTATATCAACATCTGGGAGGGCCCGGTGAATCAGTGAAGGCCCTCTGTGTTTCGCTTATGTGTTGTTGTGAAATTATGACCGAATGACCGTTTATTTTTGGTTCAGAGGACGTCCAGTGGCAGTATAGTAAGTATCCTGCAGGGAAAGTCTGAAATCTTTGTTCGTAAGTAGGTATGGTGCCTACCTAGGCAATTCTATTTTTTCAGATTTATTTCAAATGCAATACTATACGTGATACAATACAAATTACGAGAAAATACAATACATTTCCAAACAACATTATTCATAGACCCAAAATATGTACCAGGTGTGGGTACAGGTGGAGGCAGGTATAGTAGGCAAAACCTACATGTCAGAAATTTGTATTGGAGTAATAGGGAAATGCTGTACAATGTCTGACTTGACTGCCATACAGGAATGTATAGATAATGTGTAAATTTTTATACCTACAATATACTCGGCTGTCGAGGCTTTCTGTTACCTAATAAGTCACACTATACAGAACAAACTGTTAGGTGCCTAATAGGTCCTACGCCAAATAGGAAAAGATCGGTCTAGGTAGGTAGGTAGGTGCCTACATCCCTCCAGGAGGTAAACAAAACATATACCTAGAAAAATGCACCCCACACCACCACAATAACTACTCTTCATTCAGCGCAGTCTTATCTATGGGTAAACAGAACAGCCTCGATAGCCGAGTGGTCGAAATGGTTTTCTATAGAGGAACACTGAACAATCACACCGGTTTCACAACTGAAATGTTCAACATTTCAAGTGAAATTTATATTGAGGCTGTAGTGGTTCGGAACCCACCTAAAACTGTAGGTCCCCATTGTGTACTGCACGATGGCTGGGGAGCTGGTATTCGGTATTGCGGATAAGGTGTACCTACTCATCGCACTTCCGCCGATACTTGCTTCGGATTGTCGCACGACACTGCGACTTAGTTAGCAGAGGGTTGGGGGGGACAAGCCCAGCAACTAGACCGTTTTCAAGAACTGTCCATTGTGCTCAGCTGGCAGCACTACCAAATACCAGCTCCCCAGCCATCGAGTAAACGATGGGGACCTACAGTTTTAGGTGGGTTCCGAACCACCACAGCCTCGATATAAATTTCACTTGACATGCTCAACATATCAGAACAACTTTTTGGTAGGATTGGGATCGAACCGGTGTGACCAGGCTGTCTCTGCTCCTCAAAAGTCGACCATTTAGACCACTCGGCTATCGAGGCCGTGACACTACGACTACTTCGGAGTGTACTTCTTACTTGTTCCCAATGTTCGTTGACTGGCGGATGGGGTTCGAATTTTTTATTTTCCAGAATGATTCACCTCTAGCGGCGGCTCACTCTGCCGCTTGGTGCACCTGGTTACGGGTCGCACTGACTGGAGGATATTTTTTTTATATATATGGAACAGCCCTGTGATTCACCTCTAGCGGCGGCTCACTCTGCCGCTTGGTGCACGGAAGTGCGATGAGTAGACCTTTACCGGTATTGCTGCCAGCTGAGCAAAATGGATAATTCTTGTAATGGTCTAGTTGCTGGGCTTGCCCCCCCCCCCCCCCCCACCAGTCTAACCTAACCTATGGGTAAACAGAAAATTGCGGAATAGGTCCTACCCACACCATAGGAAGGTAGGTACGTGTAATAAACCAATATTAGGTAGGTACCTACCTACGTACCTCCTAGTGATTTGACTGATGTGCGATCCACATTTTATGCAATAGGTGTCCAACATAACATAAAATCCAAAAATCATTTTTTTAGATAAACCTATGCCCACAGAATGTGGCAGATAGGTAGGTAAGTATACAGCCTACCTATATACCTACCCACGACACGGCAGTCACAGAATAAGGGTCTCTCCTGTATTACAAAATTTAGATAAGTAGGTAGGTACCTACCTAATTGCAAATTGCAACCCATCCCCCAATACAGTAGATGTCATCATAAGTCACCCAATCTATACCTACCTACGAGTCCTGTCCTACGACACCTACGATTCTCAGATGACAGGATGTTACACAAAAGCAGCTCATATCAACCAATCGACATGTCAGACATAAGAAGACAGGTCGTGATGTTCCGGTCGGAGCTAGTACGGCCGAGGGACGTGAGAACCTCTCCCCGCAAGAGCTCAAACGATACTGAGCGGTGACCGCGCGTTTGCTTCTTCACTATGACTTTTTTTCAAAATGTGTTTTTCACACATATTTATCATTTATTATTTGCCAACCTAAGGAGAAATTCAAAAAACTGCTTCGGTCACGAACTAAGTTACACCTTCTACATAACAACTGTAATAATTCGAAATTTTTATTCCCAGTCAAATACGCTCCCTATCCGTTTGAAAAAACCGTGTTTCACGATTTTTAATTTACTAAAAAATTAATTTCTAATAATCCGAGAACAAATTCGAAATTCTGCTACGAACGTTCCCTAGACATTTACTGGAGCTACTTCTATACAAAATTTCAAGGCAATCCGTCGGCCCGAAAAAATTAAAAAAAATTCAGAAGATAACATGGTAATCTAATGGGTGAAGCGCAGCCTTAAGGCAGTGCTGCAGCTGGTGATGCATGTCTACCATCCATAAGCATCAAGCAGTAAACTATTTTACCATTTTATTTACACTTTTAGGTAGATTTCGAAGAAAAATCTACCTATTGTAGTCGTACCAGTAGTCTCACTTTTGAAAAATTTCTTCACAGTTCTTCTTTTTATGACCCCCGGATCCCAAAACCACCATCAGTTCAAAAGTTTATATATATATATCTATCTATCTATATATCATTTTCACTTCCTTGTGAACACGCTAGCAGCCGTATTTTTGAAAAATAATTAGTTTTGACTATTTAATAAAATATTAGGGTCTAAAATCTCGGTCGAGTTCGTTAATGGGGGAAATCGGACGAAGGGGGGGGGGGGGGGGGGGAATGGGGGGACTTTTTTTAAATCTGGCTTTTTGGCCATAACTCCCTTAATATTGCAACTAATGAAACGTAGTTTTCTTTGTGGGTCGTCTAACAGTACTACCTACAACTTTTCTTAGTAACGTTTTTTGATCCCACCCTTAATGGTTGAATAAGGGTGGAAAAACTGGGTTTTGCACACAAAAAATTCATAACTTGTGTCCTAGGGGTGTTATCGAGTTCTTTCGTTTTGTAATGCATTTGCCTCAATATTACCTACAACTTTTGGCTGAAAAAGGTTTTTCGTCCGACGCACCGTTTAGGCAGGGGGTGGGGGGTTGAATTTTCAAAACGTCATAACTCACTTATTTGGTGAGATATTGAGTTTATTCTTGTTGCTATGAGTTTCTATTAATAATATCTACAACCTTTGTCTGAAAATGTTTTTTGTAAAATCACTTTCATTTTCTTGTTAAAGGGGGGGGGGGGGGGGGGGGTGAAATTTCAAAACTCAATTCCTCCGTTGTTATTGTAGAGAATGCATTTGGGTCAACTGAAAATCTTCTTAACCGTCTTTCTAAATGGTTTTAGACTGCTTTTAGTGGATGGAAGTAATCTTCGAAATCTACCTACGCCTTTCGGAGCTGCCGAAAGGAATTTTTTTTCGACTGTTAGGTAGATAGATATTTAATAGCTTCCTTATTAAGAGTGCGTGGAAAAAACGTAATCAAATAGCGAATGCCAATGTCTGCAAAGAAAATCGTTTTTTAAGGACTCATTCTCTATAGCGAACTCTCCTTATAGCGAGCAAAATTGCATGAAAAAAAATTACAGTCTTTTCTCCATAGTTTATGATTAGTGGTGTAGATAGAACCGGTCTCCCAATCTACGAGACTTTCAAACACCCTTAACAATTGTCATGCTCATTAAGGCGCACCCACACATTACAATTTTAGTCACATAGCCCGGATAAATAACTAGTGGGAAACGGCATTGTGAATAATAGGAGAAAGTACATCTTCTGGAAACATCCGTAGGTACAGATGTTACTTCACATTTAACAGCAGTCTATACACCAATTACAGCATAACCAGATGCTGTGCGATATACTCCGTCATTGTGATCTCTCGTTTATTGTTGTAGAGATACACAAATATCATCTGCCATTTATTTTCTATTCCATTGTACTTAAGGCTACGCTTCATCCATTAGATTACCATGTTATCTTCTGAATTTTTTTTAATTTTTTCGGGCCGACGGATTGCCTTGAAATTTTGTATAGAAGTAGCTCCAGTAAATTTCTAGGGAACGTTCGAAGCAGAATTTCGAATTTGTTCTCGGATTATTAGAAATTAATTTTTTAGTAGATTAAAAATCGTGAAACACGGTTTTTTCAAACGGCTAGGGAGTGTATTTGACTGGGAATAAAAATTTCGAATTATTACAGTTGTTATGTAGAAGGTGTAACTTAGTGCGTGACCGAAGCAGTTTTTTGAATTTCTCCTTAGGTTGGCAAATAATAAATGATAAATTATGTGTGAAAAACACATTTTGAAGAATATACATTCGCTATTTTTTACGTTCGTACTTTAAACTTCATGAGAAAACTATTGGATATTTAAATATTCTGAAATATAATATGTCTTTTTAACGTCATTACTCATGAGGCTATGTTGTGATTTCACGATCGGTTAATTTTGGATAATTTTTTTTGGTGACAAAAATCACAACATTGCCTCATGAGTAATGACGTTAAAAAAACATATTATATTTCAGAACATTTATGAATATCCAAAAGTATTCTCAAAAAATGACCGGAAAAACGTAAAACGGCGGGTTCAGTTATAAGTGCCAGTTATATATTTAACTGGAGGTCTGAGCAGGAATAGGAAGTATACAGAAAACAAGCAATAAATAATATCCTAAAGATACCGTAACCAGATGATAGGCACTGACGTGAAAACGAAAGCATGATTGTTTGCATGTGTGTCACACTATGTGAACACGACATTCACTCACAACTAGAACCTACTTACCACGTGCTTCACGTATACTTGCCTTCTGGAAAAAGCAATTAAGACAGACCATACATTGTTGAAATTTTTTCTGCACACTTTATGAGGACTCTATTGGATATTTAAATGTTCTGAGGTGTTTTTAACGGCCGAAATTAACAGGCTGTGTTGTAATTTTACGATCGAGTGATTTTTTTCAGTAAAAATTTGTCCGAAATTAACTGATCCAAAAAAAATAAAAACGTAAACAAACACGAAAACGTACATATTCCTCTCAGCGCCCTTAGATTTGAATGTAGAGGACGAGGGTTCTAGTCTTGGCTTGGCGAAATTTTACCGGTGGATGTTGGCCTCTCGGATGTGTACCTGGCCTTCATATGCTGGGAAGAACCCGAGGGTTGGGGTGATTCTGACGAAATTGGACTTTTATGTAGACATTTGTTAATGTTAATGACATGCAGGACGGCTGTTGTCAAAAATGTGGTAGCGATTTCAACCTCAACATGACCTGGTTTTAGTAGGTTAGGTCGACTATTTGGCTAGGTACTTACTTTTCTTCAGAAAGGCTGAAATTTCACTAAGTCCTTGAGCGGACACTTTAACCGCAATGAGGCCGGGTACTTAGGCGAACACATTTGACCTGCGCCACCGCCGCCCAACTACCATTTTTACTTTCCACCGATTACCTACTAGATCAACTAACTATTAGGTGTACCGAGCTAATGACATGAGTCCGGAGGAAAGTGACAATGCAGGCCCGATCGCCTGGTCTAGGATCCATGTTCCATGCTTATGATTTAATATCAACGGGAGTGGAGGGGGCCCCCGTGCGAGCCGTAGGAGCGCTCGTATAAAACCTGTGTTCTTGACAGTGAACTTCACTAGCATCTCAGTGTCAGGTCCAATAACAACATGGCTCGTCGTTTGGTTTACCTCGGAGTGTGTGTGCTCGCAGTGTGCGCTTCCGCAGCCGTCACCCATAGGGTAGAAGAAGAAAGAACCAATGAAGTCGACGACAGTTGGTGGCCCAACAAGCAAATCTCCATGGTGCAGCGTATGCTGAACGACTGCTCCAACGGCGACCCCTTCACCGTCTGCCTTAAGGCCAAGGCGGTCACCTTCCTGGACCGCATCCTCCGCAAAGATGCCATCCCTGTCATGGACGGACTCACCCTGGTCGCTGACGAGAACACCGCCCGCGCTCGCTCTGGACGTGCTCTCACTGAAGAAGAACTCGTCGCCAGCCTTCCCAGGGAGCTCGGAAAAAAGGAAGAGACTCTCGACCAGATGATCGTCTCCAAGTTCTCCGACTTCTTCTCGGGTCATTCCCTGAAGATGGACTTTTCCGCCGAGGAGGAGGGATCCGACGTTGGTGAAGGTGAGTGGAAATCTGTTCCAGAACCTTTTCTTGCTAAAAACCAATGAAGGGTTTTCCACAGAAACTCCTGATACAAAGCATTAATACCTGGAAACCCTTATTGTTTCAGCGAGGAAAAAGGGCAAGAAGTTTCTGCCAATCTTGGCGATGGGCGCTTACATGGCGAGCATGTGGTATGCGATCACCCTGAAGGGGATCGCTGCCATCGCCGCCAAAGCGCTCATCATCGGCAAAATCGCTCTTATTATTTCTGCCATCATCGGTCTGAAGAAACTGAGTTCGGGCGGAGGCGACTCCCATTCTTAGGGACTGACTGTCAGCTGTTTTCTTTTGCCCCGCCCCCTACATTGACTTCAGTAAGTACTTGAGAAAAGAAAAGAAATCTTTCTACCTATCGCTACCTTCTTCCTGGGGCTCTTGAGCTGGTTCCTTCTCGCACTGGCACATGGGGTCCAAGCAAAAGAAAACAGCTTTCGGTTCCGGTTCTGCTTCTCTTTCCCATTCAGCGTCCGTTGATGATGCATTTCTGCCACCTACAAAGATTATTTTTCATTTTTTCTCTTCACTGAAGAAATTCCGAACTTTGCATTGACGCAGCCTTGTTCGAAGGGCCGACACAGATCCCCAGTGGTTTTTTAGAATCCTCAGAGCCAGAAATGCATCGTCAGGCTTACGAGCTTCAGAGGAAAATGACTCAGTCACGGGGTTTGGATTTTTCAGTGTTAAAACTGACTCCGTCTATTCTCCAGCTGAATTTTCTTCACTCAGACCAAAAAATATTATTTTCCTGACACTGTCACGAGTTCTTAGAATTTTTTCTTTTAATTTTTAGCGAGGAAGAAGGGGAAGAAGATTCTGCCTTACTTGCTGCTGGGAAAGCTCGTCGCCGCTGGTCACTTGGCGCTGGCGCTCAAGGGTCTAGCTCTTCTGGCGCTGAAGGCTCTCGTCATCTCCAAGATCGCCTTGGTCCTAGCTGGGATCATCGCCCTCAAGAAGCTCTTCACAAAGGAAAGCGGGCACAAATACGAAGTCATCACA
Source organism: Mesopsocus fuscifrons (assembly GCA_950004255.1). NCBI lineage: Eukaryota > Metazoa > Arthropoda > Insecta > Psocodea > Mesopsocidae > Mesopsocus > Mesopsocus fuscifrons. Next base: position 20,529,570 of record OX465376.1, on the reverse strand, counting down.
GCTGAGCACCACGAGAGCGGCGGCCACGACCGCGTCTACTCCCCCGAGTACGCCCAGGACTTGGCGTACCGAGGCTACCCCGGCAAGCAGCAGTAGACGAAGACAATGACACAAACTAGTCATGAACTTGACAAAATGACGATGACGTGAAACTAGTCAATGACGAACGACTGACTGACTGACCGACAGAAAACGACACAGGTGAACCAATTCAATCGCTCGTTAATTTAATAACTTATTTTAGTATTTAGCGACTTTGACAGATGACTTACGACTTACGACATTACCGCACAATGACGAACAATACCTGTAACCGCCTTCCCGCTTGTTGTTTTGATAATTTATTAAATTATTTTGTTGTAATAAAATTATGAAAAATATTTATCTGTATTTATTTTTTGTAAATGAGTTCACAGTTCATGAAATAGCAATCGGAAAATTGTCTGACTGTGAGCTGGATTTACATGCCATTAGGGGAAAGGTTATCATGCAGATAACAATTACAGTAACCGCCAGTTAGGTATCTAACTGCAGCTTTGCAGAGATTAGGGTCTTTCCGATCTCAGTTAGTGAATAAGTTAGCTATCTGAAGCTGAGTACTGAGGAAAAGAAGGTGTCTTACGAAGTTGGCATTTGTACGCATGCAGTTACCACTCAGTGGCCGAGTGGTCAAGGGGTCCGACTTATGTCCTGAGAGGACTGGGTTCAAGCCCCGGCATAAGTAATATTTTCCGCTCACTGCCCCTTCTATAGATTCCTAAATTCGTCCCTGGTAATACATCCATATCATAACTAATTTTGAACGTTCATAGTAAAATGGATAGAAGCGTGTCTGATTGAGATACGCACCAGTTCATTTAATTAAAAGGTCTGTTGGTTCGTTTCACTGTTTAGATATCCACGTCAAATCAAGTCATACAATATTTATGTACTTTCTTTCGCATGAGGAATAAGATTTACCTGGTTCCACTGGACGGTGACGTAGGTGCTACTTCCAACCAAGGTATACAAATTGTAGAAATGAATTGACGTCATTGGGAGACCTGGTATAGTAGTAGAGACAAAATACAAAAGACAAAATACGAGAGGTCAATTTCGGTTAGAAAAATTTAGATAGGATCGGGATCGAACCGGTGACGGACTCGGTGAAAGAAAAAATGGGAAAGTATAGGCGACAGTTGTCATACACCTCGTTCTTGCAAATAGAAGCTCACAAATTCCAACTAGAACGCCTCTCGAAACCAACTATTAGTATTTAGCAAGCATGATGAGAAAATAAACATGGCGGCAGCAACAGCAGAAGCGCCATGTTGTTTCAGACCAAACCGGAAGCGGAAACACACATCCAACCGTACAAAGTGGGAGCAAACAGTCCCAAAAATAACTGATATCCGTTTCGACTGTGAATTAAAATAACATAGAGGTCTGTGGGGGGTGGAAGGGGGTAAGACACCATTTGAACGAGTGGCCTGGGGGTAGCTGGAAAAGCATTCGACAAAGCCATATGAGAGCGCGGTGAATTTCTAAAGCATACATCGGAAAATCATGGCCCCGTGAAATTGTAATTCAGAACGTGAGACTATTTAGAGGAGCCTCCCGGCAATGTTGACAGTTCGCCGAATGTTGTCGCAACGTTCGTTCAGCGTGCATATCTAATTTTCTGTAAGCATGGTAGGGTTGGGGACGGTTCTTCTGTTTGCTTGGCTTGCTACAACAGAAAAGACGTGAGCAATGACCCCGCGAACCTGTCTCTCTCTCCTCTCTGTCCTATTGTCCTCATCTATGTACGACTCTATATCTCATTCTGTTTTCAAATATCCCATCGCGTTTTCAATGGTTTTTTTTTTTCTATAAAAATTTAGGGGCGTAAACGTTTGCTCTATTGGAAATTTAAATGTTCTGAAATATAATATATATTGTGTTACGTGCTTAAACACCTATTATTGCTTACAGCCCACACCCTGGAGGTGTATTCCCTTTCTCGAACGCCAGCAAACCCACCCAACTAACACCTTCAAAATTTATTGTAAGAAGATAAGGCACACCATGATGCAATATACGGGGAACAGTTCTTCTTACAATAAATTTTGAATGTGTTAGTTGGGTGGGTTTGCTGGCGTTCGAGAAAGGGAATACACCTCCTGGGCCCGAAGGCACAGATATTAGTAAAACAAACAGTGGGCTGAAGCCAAAAAATGAATATTTGGTGTGACATCCATGCTACCGACAGAAAAATTTCTGGAATTGGGGTTCGAACCCAGGACCCCAGGAGGTGTATTCCCTTTCTCGAACGCCAGCAAACCCACCCAACTAACACCTTCAAAATTTATTGTAAGAAGAACTGTTCCCCGTATATTGCATCATGGCGTGGCTTATCTTCTTACTATCCATGTTTAGTTAAACGTTAGTGGACCCAGCACCGCCTCAACCAGAGTTAGTATTAGTGTGGTATTAGGAACCACCACCGAGAAACTGTCAATTAGTGCTGGGTCCACTAACGTTTAACTAAACATGGATTGCAGAAAATACCACAAAGTTACGAGTTCCCTCTTAAATCATGTTATCTTCTTACAATAAATTTTGAAGGTGTTAGTTGGGTGGGTTTGCTGTCGTTCGAGAAAGGGAATGCACCTCCTGGACTACGGTGAGGCTACTTGAGACGATGACGGTAGGCTCGAGGAACTTATCACGTGGCTCTTCTCCTGAAAGCTTGTAAGTTGCTTTGAGGGGACCACAAGGACGTTATTGACATTCTTCTCAAAATTACAAAAGAAATCAAAAACTTCCAATAAAAGCTATCCACCTCAAGATGACCATTTGGAATTTCCGAAGAACTAATATGGGACCACTGGAAAATTCCAAAAAATTCTGTTTGATTTGCTCTGTCTCTGTTAAAAGTCCCAGTAATTTCCCAGCCGTAAAATGGGGACCGTGCTCTAGTGGAAAAACACTAGACTATACCACAACCGACGTCCTGGGTTCGAATCCCGGTAGCAGCAATTTTCTGTTGGTAGCATGGATGTCACACCAAATATTCTTTTGGCTTGGCACATAATCGGAGTACAATGGTCATTTGGTCAGTTCACATAATTTTTCCACTAAATTGAAGACTCAACTGCAATAAACTGGATATGCAATTATGTACTTTGATGTACTTAGGTCATATTGAGAGGTTTAATCCCGATCTAACCCAAAATTTTCTGATGTTTTCAGTATGACAAGTAAATGTATATCGTGGCTATAGTGGTTCGGAACTCGGAACTGTAGGTCCCCATCTTGCATAAACATAAATTTGTAGGAGTAGTAGCAATTGAACCTATAGCTTGAGCTAGGAAGGGAAAAGTAAGGAAATTTAGAAATACAAGCAGAAACATGTTTGGGCATGTTCTCTGATCCTTCCTGAACACCCTCTGAAAATTCCCAAAAATTCCCGATGGGGAAACTATCCGAAATCTTGAAAAGTAGTCGGCCATGTTGGATTTGTGTACCTGATGACTTCTTGGGTCCATTGCTACGAACCTACAGGTCGCACACGAACACAAGTTGCAGTAATGTCAGAGCTAAGAAAACAGTTCACACCCATAAATCTCAGTTTAATAATTTAACTGTAGTTAACGAAACAATTAACGGAGTCCACGATGAGATCATGCAGAATGAGATCATGTTGCCTAAACATGTTTCTGCTTGTATTTCTAAATGTCCTCTCACGGAACTTCTAGCCCATACTACTGTTACAATTATTTTTGCTGAAAGCGATAAGAGTATACGTGGAAGTGCCATGATTAGAATATGATATTGATGCAGTTAATCACCTCGTTAGTCAGTAATTGAGCAAAGAATAAGGCAGAATTAGGCGGCAGCACACACGTGCAGCTTAGAAAGGGTGCGCACAGCACAGTAGCCCTGAAAAAGGCGGTGTCACCTTACCAGTAGGGTGGGAGCATTGTCACAGATATTGACAAGTAAACGGTAACGCTAAGCCGGATCATGTAGCCGTCCAGTAGTTCTTTTTTCAATACCGGGGCAAGAAGTGGAAAATTACGGACCGAGACTACCCCCTTGCAGAACACCCTCTGCCCATATGTCAGGTCACATGTCACACTATCGAAAGCTTTGTTCATGTCGAGGGCTACCCCATCTTCCGATTTCAAATCTCCCGCACCCTTCTGACTCATAAATTGGGGAAATGTTGGAATTTGAAATAAAGGGTCGCTTCAAAGCTGTCAGTTTTGTCTTGTACGAACGTGTTTGTTTGTTTTCTCTTTCGCGCCCTTTTTGTTTTGATCTTTCCTCACGCTTCCGAATATTATTTTGACAGATTTTGATGTATGGGGAAGAAAAACTAGAAGAGCCAGGTCTCTATACACAAGGGGGTGCTTTCGTCAGAATCACGACTCTCCCTGTCAAGGCTTTATAGGCCCACGACCGAGCGAAAGTCTTGAGGAAAAATCTCAGGTAGCCTTGATTAGATCCTGTCTCACTTTACAAAATTATTTCTATACGTATACTTCACTTTAAATCGCTATCGGCTGGATAATCATCCCTCTAGCTCAGGGCAAGATAAGGATCTAGGACCTGGTAATTGTCACCTCTAGGCGGATTTCATCACTTCTCTAAATCATACTATAGTGTCTCCTATCGAACAAATTTAACGAACATATTATCTTGTCGTGTGTTTAGCTTATGACTTATGACCAATGCTATCGCAAAACAGTATACTTCAAGATATATGTGATAAAATCCACACTTAACATTTGTCGCTTTGAATTAACTACCTTAACTTTAACCAGACACAGCAGAGGGTAGTAATATTATTGGGAAGGACAATAAGCATGGAGAGATGGGGGGAAATGGAACGGTCATAGGGAGGGTAGATGGGGAGGGGGTGGGGGGTGAAATTCCCTCTTTGGTCAGTTTCAACATTATTACAGATGGAGGCTCCATCGATTGGAACTGTGCCTTTAAGTACTCTTTGTTAGGACTGAGCCTTTGTGAGAAGCGTTGTGACCTCTGCTGGAGAGGTTGTGGTTTCCTTGCTGGGCCCTGGACAACTGGACTTGGCTGTTTTCACTCAGTTCTGCGATGCGGTACTTAAGGGCGTCTACGCAGTGGTGTTTGTTTACGTTTTTTCTACACATTTTATGAGGATACTATTGGATATTCAAATTCTCTGAAATATAATAAGTCTTTTTAATGGTAGAAATTAACAGGCTGTGTTGTGATTTTACGATTGGTTAATTTCGGGACATATATTTTTTTTTTTTACTAAAATCATCCGGCGTCGGTCACTCTTGGGTTCTTGGGTACCTATTTATTTGTTGAGACATCTAATAACTATCTATGTCTTAGAATATAATAAAGATATACACAGTTGCCACTGTTTATAACGACAATCTCTATAACGAGAACCTCTCTAAAATGATCAAACACCCTATATCTCCACAAAGGGTCATTAGTATATATTTTCTTCCCAAAACAGTGGCCAAGAAAATTTTCCAAACCGGTTTTTGGAAACAGAAAGAGAATGAGAGTGGCTGGGTAAGAATGGTCAGCTGGAAAACGCGGTTGCCATGACAACCAGGAAAACCGGCCACATTTTATTATTATTTATCTGAATGGAACGGAGGGTCCGAAATTAGATTATTTAACTAGATGAGAAACTGGGCGGGTGTGAATTACTGAGCTCGCCGCCAGGGGCGCTGGGGGTGTTTCCAACCCCTAAACCTTGAACGACCTCGGAGGGTTGTATGTCTTGCCCTTGTTGTCTACCTTGTCTGTTTTAACTCCTTTTTCAAAAGCTGGTTTTTAGTTTTGCTTTTAGCTTTGCCGGACCTGTTTTCAGGGATTGTTTAGAACTTATAGGTATTTTGAGGAATAGTATCCTCTACCTGCTGGTTGGTTTACAGGCATGTTGGTTGGTTGGTTGGTTAGTTGATTGGTTGGTTGATTGGTCGGTTGGTTGGTTGGTTGATTGATTGGTTGGTAGGACTTTATAAGAGACTGGTGTTCCCAATTTATTGATTCTCAGTGATTTTTTCGATTTCAACAGTTTTTCCAGTATTGACATGGCATAACTATCTCAATCTTTTCAGGGTAGAAACTAAGAAATCTCGAAGACGACAGGGAAACAGTGGGAAATTTGCGTCAGTACTTTTCTAGTTTGCTTGGCGCTTGGACATAACTGAGAGCTGAGAGTCGTCTTTTCGACCATAAGGCAAGTAACTAAAAATAATCCTTCGCTCGTCATCTGAAGCATATTCTTAAAGTATCCGTCAAATATTAATCCCCCCAAAAAATAATTTCGGACGCTATTTTTCCGATTTCAGTGTGGTGGCACCTCATGAATGCGAGAAACCAAAGTACGACCATTGTCAACGTACAGGTATGTTCGCAGGTACTATACAAAAGTAATTCCCTCTTAGAAACTGTTATCAACATTACCAATAATCCCAACTGTTTACAGTCGGGAATTAACTTTGAAAACTAACTCACAGTGATACGGCTAGGTTTACCTTGGAATCCTCAGGGAGAAAAGGGACGAAAATCAATAAAATAACAAGAATAGTCCTCGAAACTAGGGAGGGGGTAGCAAAAGAAGGGTGAACCCAAAATACAACCGACGCTTTTCTTTCGTAATTTGTAAAAAGTTGGTGAATAAATGATTCGAACCCCCTTTCTTCGTAATATGGATGGGGCCATTAATTTCTATATGACGAAGCCTGTTCTACGGAGTTGCTTTGTTCTCCTTCTCCACCCTCCCCCCACCCTGTGACCACTGGTCAAGGCGGGGGCCATAGCTCATTCCTTGGCTTACAACCAAAAACCAACAACTCACATCGACATTGTCCTGGATGGGGGGAACAAGCCCCGTTACTTCAATTCTAGAGAACCGTGTATCGTGGTAGTACACGACGGGGACTTACAGTTTTAGGTGGGTTCTGAACCACCACAGCCTCGATATTTATTTCCCTTGACATGCTGAACATATCAGAGGTGAATGCCGATTAGAAAAGTTTTGATGGGATCTGGATCGAACCTGTGTGTCATGGCTTCTGTAAAGACAACCAATTAGAACTCTCGGCCATCGGTGATAACAAAAACGTCTCCATGAAATTCTAGAAAGTTTGAAACGGTGAAGAAATTTCGATGTGAAAGTGGAAACGACATAATCTATTTTACTTCTAAACCGAAATTCCGTCGGGATAGAATCATATTATAAACGAAATAAAGCTAAATGAGTTAAAGTCGGGCAAATATTTCAGGGGTCTCCGGGGTAATTTATTTCGTTAATTTCAGCATTAGCTTTCGTAAGAATTATTAATTTTACAAAGGGAAGTTTATCTCAATTTAGCCTTAGTCACAGTTAATGTCTTTTCTCAGCATTTTCCTTCTTATTAAGCCATCATTTTCATTAGAAAATCAGACCGTAGAGTGGTCCAGATGGCGAGGCTGTGGTGGTTCGGAACCAACCTAAAACTGTAGGTCCGCATCGTGTAATAACAAGACAGCACTATAGCCCTAAGCTTCTTAGAATTTTTTCTTTTTTCTCTACATTCCCAAAGGTATCAAATTTACCTCTCGGTTAGTAGCCGATGTCCAGGAGAGAGGGTGGCCATTATATAACTGTTTACTCTTCTATCCGAGGATTAGGAGTTTCGTGCCCTCAGATAGAAGCTCCGGATAAGGAGTTTCTTTCTAGATCTGCGGCTTCCTGCGTGAACAAAGAAACATCCACGAATTTCTATTTTCTCCAGCCTGCTTTTTTTTACTTTCCCACTATTGTGTGTTGCGTTCCTTTCTATATGTTAGTTTTTTGTTGTAATTCAGCATTATCACATATATTGATAAATTATGCATACTGGAAAATATTACTTATACTGAAAAACAAACAAATATCCAACAGTTTGATGCTAAAAGGCCACTAAGCGATCGGCGAGATGGTGTATACCAGTTTTCCTTTTCGGAATAGCTTTCAGGGGACGCTAAAGTATATTTTAAGAACGAAAGGTGCAGTTACTGGAGGTCGTAAAACCTATACACACTATCCTGGCTTTAACTGGAGGTCTGGGCCCGAGAAGTAAATAAATAAAAATAATAACAATAAATAAAATAGACCCTACAGCACTGCAGTAAATTGATTTGGTTCAAGTGCATACTCCCTTCTTTTAAATTGGTTTAAAATGATATGAAGAGAATTTGAGGGACGCTAGGGTTAGTGGAAAGGGGTGCAGAGGGGGTGTGAATGAAATTTAACTGATCGGGGGCCACATGGGACCCCCCCCCCCCCCCAAAGCCCAAGAGGGCAGGAGGGAACCCCCCCCCCCCCCACCTGCATCCTGTTACATCATTTTAACATTAGGTACTTACCCACATATCGTGTCAGGGGTTTATATTTTATACTTTTTTTTCTGTTTGTTTCAATTCCTATATAAAGGTTACTATAGTGTCCCTTAAAAGTTGACTTTAGCTTTATCCTCCCGATAAGAACAGTTGGTGACTTTTAACGGCAAGATAAAGTGGTCGGCTACTTTTTCGGGAAGAGACCTTTACTAACTCTATCATCGACTATCTGTATACTATAGCGTCTCCTATCGATCAGATATTATATCTTATAGTATATTTAGCTTATGACAAGTGCAATCGCACTATAGTAAGATACTAATGTATACTTTAAGAAGTGGTGAAATCCATCCTAAATAAACTATTGCCTACTCAAAACAACGCACCTAAAATTGGTCAAAAAACTAAAGAAACAACAAAAAAGACTAGACTTTAAACATTCTTTACTCAAAAACTCAATTGAAACGAAAAGGTTCGGGGTCGGTATGCAAAAGGAGAAGGATCCCCCTCCCCCGGAACCGGAAGTCGATAGAGACTGTTTTTCTCCTACCAGTGAAAAGAGAGAAGGGTGGGGGGCCTCAGAGGGTTGGGTCACAGCTCTCACAACGACCTTGAACGTGGCCTTGGCCCATTAGTAACAAACCGAGTTCGATACCGACCTAGTTTTAATTCAAATCTTTTCCTCTTGAGCCTCGCAGCCTCGCAGCCTCGCACCCTGTGGTTTCTTTCAACCCTCCCCGTCGTTTTCAAAAAGCGAAAATCGTCTTGAATTTATTTTAAATCGATGGTAAGTTTTTCTAACCAGCATTCTCTCTATAACGACTGACGAAGGACCAGGTGAATATGGTCGCTATAGAGAGAGTTCGCTATAGAGAGGTTTTTGAGAATGAGTATTTAAGGTATTTTTTGCTGTGTTTTTTTTTGTACTGTTGAGGAAGACTGGATGTAGGGTGTGCCAAGGGATGGTAGCGTTTGTTCGTTATAGAGAGAGACGACTACCTATATTATTAAGGTGGTTCGAAAACCCACCTAAAACTGTAGGTCCTCGTTGGGAAACTGGTATTTGGTAGTGCTGCCAAGTGTAAATATTTTGCATAATCACAAAATTTCAGGCGGATGTCGTCTCATCGTATTTACCAATGTTACTCCCACAGCAGTTACGTTTTCCCACAGCCGGTGAAGTCCAGGTGCCCACCAGAGCTGAGTAGGTCCAGATTAACTAGGGAGAAAGTATCGACATGTCGTGAATAGACCTCTGGAATTAAATGGATGACATCTACAAATCAGCCACAGGGTTACTCCAAAATTCACCTGAGATCTCCAGAAATCCAACAACAGCAGATGGCCTGCAAGATGGTGGGGGAAACGCCATTCAATCCCAGTATAAACTCGAAATACTTTCCAGGAAGGAAAAGAAAAGAAGAAAAACGGAAAATATAAAGCAAGGAAACGGAGAAAAGGTCTTAAAATAAAAATAAACTTTAGTTTTATGAAACAAGGAATGGCCGCAGGTTTGTATGATGTTAGGATTTTGATGAGAAAGAGGGCACGGAACAAGGTATTTAACTTTCACAGGTTGTTTCATTTTCCCAACCTCCCAAATTCCCAAAAAAACGTCGAATCACACAGGCCAATAAAAACTTTTGACCCACTTGACACCAAGACCAGTGACCGTTCAAAATAATATGACGTCATCGTGAGACCCTACTAATGATTTAAATAAGTTTACCTATAGGATTAACAGACCTTGGGAAAGAAAAACGTCTAATATGGTTTTATGTTTTGCTCAGAAAATGAACAAATTCTGAAATTGTGTAACACTGTTATCAGTTGTTTCACTTTTACGGCTGTTTTGGAGACGTGTAGAAATATTCTTCTGTACACTAGTTCCTTATTCTACTTGTACGTTTCATTACTGTCACATCTCAAGCCCAATTTCGGAACTCTTCACCACTTAAGGTACCTACGAAATAAAGGGTGCGTCCCACCATACTCGGTTATCGGTTAACCTCCAGTTAAATTCGGGTTTTACCGTGAAATAATTGAAATTTAACGTTAACCGAGTATGGTGGGACGCACCCAAAGAAAATAAAATAAAAATTCATATTCGTTCGGTGGTTTTTTTATATAGATTCCTAAGATCCTCAGTTAAAATTAACTGGAGGATAGCTATCCATAATCGTAAATTTTCTGAGATAGTGAACGCCGATTAAAAATAATATTGCAGAGTAAGTACCTATCAGTGGGTTAGAGGACCGTTAGTTAAGTTTAACTGAAGATTAGTTAGTAAACCAACTAACCTCGCAAAGAAATCAACGACTCAAAAATATTAGCATTTAAAAAATAAAATACTGTAAATATAAATAGTAACGATTGCAGCAGCTTAAATTAGTGTGCGGTGAGGGTATAAAAAGAAAAATATCGTAACTCGAAAGAAATTTTAATAAAGGACGGATGAGGAAAAACCGGAAAATGACCCCATTTAGAGAAAAGAACGAGGAAAAGTTTAAAAAACAAAAAAGGAAAATTTCAAAAGTTCCATCTCTTTCCCGCGCAAAAAGTCAGCAGTCAGCAGTCTCTCTCGCACTCGCTGGTCTTTATGAAGAAATTCATATGTTCGAAGACCGCGAAATCCATTTCTGCGCTGGTTATAATATGAAGTTATGATGTGATGGTCCTCTTTATAGCGTCAACCAATAGGGAGCCAGGAAAACCCCCTTCCCCTAGTATAAAATACTACTTTTCCTTCCCCTAGTCTTGACCAAAAAACGCCAACCGACGGAACTATCTTTGAAAAATATTTTTTTTTTTTCGAAAAAAAAAAAAAAATCTCAGATTTTTTTAATTATTATTTTTGACTGTCTGCTATAGAAGATGACCTTCAACACTTTATTGGGTAAAAGCCGAAAACTGTATCTTGCAGTTAAAAATCCACTAGCTAACGTTAAGATAAGGGCACTATCAGTAGGACAAAGCAAACGCTATAGGGAACTTTTATTTACTTCTACTATGGTAGTCTAGGTAGGTACAACATATTATTCAGAAATAGTTTCTAGCGTTAAAAGGACATACTACATTTCAGAAGAAACAAATATGAAGAAGAAATAAGATTTATATGGTAGCAGTCACAAACAAACCCCTCTTCCCCCTTATTTCAAAATGCAACTATACCAACAAATGAACATAGCCCAACCAAATATTTACAAATTATTTTGCATGAGGTGAGCCGATAAGGCATAGAATTAGCGAATGATAGTTGCTAACTAAGCACACAAGAATACGGTTCAATAAACAAACATGGAAACATTGGTGCATCCTTTGTTTAAATTGCTTGTCATTTGTTTACAATTGGGGACATGATATCTAAATGTATTATAAACAAATAACATCAACAAATAGACCTGTGTAATTTACAATTTCTGCCTGCGATGATTTTATAATTAAGTTGCATGGTATCGAATTTGGAGAATCTATGTATCAGCCGCGATATGTGTTTTCTAAGTGATTTTGTAGAACCGTAAATTTGTTCCAAAGGTCTTTTCCCTTCGTAGATATAGCGGGTTGAAAATTTTGATTTCCGGTTTCATAGTTGAGACAGTAGAGTAGCTGTGTCCTTGTCAGACTTTCATATATCGATATTTATATCGATATTCTTGTTGGTTCCTACAGTTAACCTACAGTGAGGTAGGTAGCAGAAGATGCGGCGTTTAGCAGAAGTAGCCAAAGCTATATACCACGTGAAAATCCGGCACCCATCCATCTTGCTCCATCAGCAGTACCACATGGCAAAATGACATGCTGAACATATCAGAGGTGAATGCGGGTATGAAAAACTTTGAAGTGGATAGGGATCGAACTCTCGAGCTCTCTCCTTGGCGCGTACGCCTTTGGTTTGAGCGTTAGCAGAGCAGGACGGCTGGACGGACGCGGAGACCGTGACGGACAGGGGCGAGGTAAAAGCCTTCTGCTATTCTGTCCACGTATTGAAGCAACATTAAAAAAGAAAGGAAATATTGGATCAATAATGACATAGCAATCTAACAAGATGGCGGCTCCCGTAAGCGAAACATGGAAGAAAGCGCGCTGCTGACCACAGCAAGAGAACTAAAACAAAAAAAAAAACAATTCCTAATGGTTTCAGGAAGAAGATTTAGGCTTATAAGCGTATCGATCGTCCGAGTATTGGGGGTGGAAAATATAGCTTGTTTCGATTCTAAAATGCTGACAAACCCAGTGTTGACGTCAAGCGCTGGCCTCTCACCTTAAAAAGCGCAATAAACCTTTTATGACGCACCATAAGAATTTCGAATTTTCCCGCCATGAAAGCTCGGAGTGCTGGTTCAGCTTATGCTCCATTCCCAACTAATTGGAAACATCTAAAATGAAATAGATTTGCTGGTTTTGGGGTGCTGCAGCTCCGTCTTCTTAGGATAATTTATGAATAATATCTAAGCTACTTGGGGATGAAAACTTGGGGAAGGGACCGGGAGAGGGGGTAGCAGATTCATAAAAAGAGGAGTCCAATCACCGATGATATCATATTTTGCCTGGAGAAATATGAATCATATCAGCCAATAGGAGGCTAGCATTTTCCGGGAAAGCCCTTTCCGTCGACCAATCACAGGGGATGTAGTTATGAAAATATGATGAACGGCTTTGGGAAATTTTAGAGGGCGTTTTGCTGAGACAGCAATGGTGGCATGTTTCCTATCAATATTTTCCTATCTAGGTCTACACTTATGTAGGTGGTTTTATTATCCACGGAGCTGTGAGCAATGAGCTATGAGGCAAGAGGACCCACGATCAAATCCCCAAGTGTCGAGATTTTTTTTCTGGCTGAAAACTCAACTGGAGGTCGTGATTCTGGAAAAATAATCCTCTCGGTCCGAAGTTTTTTAGTCGTAGTTTTAAAAGTGACCAATGGAATAGATTTTCAAAAAAAGGACGCGAAAGTGACCAATAGTTGGAAGCCCGAGATATCTTTGGAAAGAACAGGCAGCAGTAATTTCCTTGGAGATGGACTCTGGAGCTCTGGACCACCGCTGGAATTCTCTTTAATCTCCAGCCTTTCAAAAACACACTTCTCTTCCACTTTTTATTTTTTCTATTTCCTCCTGAGGCAAAATCTTCGGGAAGGAAAAGATTATTTCTTTTGCTCTCTCCCTTACTTCATATTTGGCTGAGGGAAGAAAGCGTCTTTGTCACATTTCTCGAAATTTTCTTGAGTCCTGTCGTTTCACTGCAGATAACAGAACTAGACAAGAGTGACGGAGGTGCTAGGTTCGAGTCCATATATATGTCCTTTCCTCAGCATTGGATCTTTACCAATTTAAATCTTTGACTGATGACAGTGATGACATAAAATCGGATGAAAGTTAAAAATATTTTTAAAATGACTAAAAACGTATTTCATTACGGGAAGTCAGCCATTTTCGTTAGGGTCACCAAACCACCCTGTTTGTTTATGTTTTTTCGATCATTTTTTTGAGGAAATTGTTGGATTTTTAAATCTTCTAGGATATAATACTAAGGCTGAATTTCACCACCTCACGATAGTGCCTTTTAACGTTCGAATAGCTATCGATTCGAAAAAGCAGACATCCTCTCGTTAGGTTTTGTTGTGTCAATAGAATTCGCCTGCTTTGTTTACGTCAAATTTATTTCAACAATTTCAGTCTAAAAGTGGAAATAAACGTGAAAAAATCCCTATTTTTTCGGAGAAAGAAGTTAAAATGTTGATTAGACTACATTAGACTACACCAAATGAGTCGCAGGTATGAAAATTATCGTTTTCGCTAACGCACGGAAAATCCACTCGAAAGCTAACGAAACGGTAACGGTGCATGGTGAAAGCCGTTCACATATTTTACCGATACGATAGCGCTATCGTGTACACGATAGTCTTCACGTTAAAGTGGTGCAATCCAGCCTAAGCCTAAGTCTAAATTAACTGGTTAATCCTAAAATCTAAAATCTAACAATAGCCTGTAAATTTCTGGCGTTCAAAAAACGTAAAATTAGGTATATTTCAGAATATTTAAATATCTAACAGTTTGGTTCCTTAGTAAATGGGAAGAAAAATCATTCTGCTGCCACGTCTTCCACGATTTTTGTCTTAAACAAAAATTATTAAAGTGGGAGTTAATCGGTTACAGAATTGCTACCCTATGAGTTCTGCTGACGTAGCACATCCGGTCAGGGCAAAATTATTATTTTTATATGTTTATCTTATGGAGAGAAAGCATATACCTCCATGGTTGTTTTCGACAATTTTCAATTTTCCTTTCTCTGTGGTTTTTGTAGTTTTTTTTTTGAGAAGGGGGGATGGAGGGGAAGGGTCGTGGTCGTGTTCATCAGACAATGACAGACCCAGCTACGAATTATAATGGATTTAGGGGTGGGTAAGGGGGGGGGGGGGGTAAGGGAGGGCCTTTTGAGGCATCGAAAGATTTTTTCATCCGAAAAATTGGCTCCGTTATACATGTTCTACCCTCTGGCAGTGAGACCCAAACTTCTTAAGCTATACACATATACCATGCGTTTTGGAATGAAGGGTTGGAATGACGGCAAATAAGGGATGGCGGGTACTGCCATACGTCCGGGGACGTGGGGGATGCCATGCCAACTAGCCAGAACTGCCATCCAGAACCTTGACACAACTGAAAACTTGTAAAATGCCTTCCAATGAAGAAATGGACGATTTAAACTGGCCGTCCATTTGGCAGAGGCGCACCGAGCTGCGGCGAAGCAGAGGGGCCAGGCAGAGGCGTATGGGATACGTTTCTTCGCTTCGGCACGCTTCGCCGCGCCTCTGCCCAATGAACGGCCAAGTTTAAAGTTCATGCTAGACCGACGGCGTTTTTCAGAAAAGAAATAATACATTTAGGGTGCGTCCCACCATGCCCAGTTAAAATTAAACTGGAGATTTGGTCCTATGTTTACCATGTTAAATTTAACTTTTGAGTTAAATTTAATATGGTAAATCTCCAGTTAAATTTTAACTGGGCATGGTGGGACGCACCCTTAGAAAAGCGAGAAAAATGATCTGATATTCCTGCCCATTTTGCATAAAATGAGGGTTCAAAATTTCTCAACTAAATTCATGAAAATTTCAAACGTTAGAAAATAGTTCTGGAGTATTTGGTGACGTAAACGGAAATTTCATCTTAGCGTTCTTATCATTTCCCGCTTCCATGGAGAAATGTATTGGTGTGACGAAAATGTAAATAGCCTAATTCGGGTAAATCGATTGTGAAAAAGAATGTATCAAACATTGAAAAGTTATGGGAGGTCGTTTAGGGGAATATTTTAATAAAATTGGATTTTGGTCGTTGTCCTGAAACGTCGCTATCCTGCTGAAAAGTTCCCGAAACAAAATATAAATTCCAAACCCTTGACCATTGCATTGGTACACGACGGGGACCTACAGTTTTAGGTGTTTCCCGAACAGCACCCCCACAGTCTGTTAAGATATGTCCCTAGGAAATAACCATGTACAGCCAAGAATACATATTATATTTCAGAACATTTGAAAATCCATCAGTGTCCTAAAAAAATTATCGGAAAAACGTAAACAAATAGCAAATAATGTATATTCCGTCTTAAGTACCTTTCAGTGTAATGACACAGTTTACATCTTCCCCTCACTTTCCCATATTGTAAACGAAACTTTGCGACGAAACGTGTCGAGATCAATATAAGAAGATGAAGCGAAATTGAATTTTAAAAAGTTGGATTCCATCAAAAGTTTATAGTTTATAGAAGTATACTTAAACTTTTATCGAATTTAATGTTCATAGCTAGACTCTGAAAAGTTCCAAAGTTGTTAAATCGAGTTCTAAGTTGAAATTTTCCGATCCAAACGGTCAATAATAACAGTCGTAGGATATTTATGACGTCATAAGTTTCTATTAAGCCTTTTAGCTTTTCCTGTTACAGCTTTTTTTATGATATCCATGAAATACAAGGAAGAAGTAATATTGGCTGGAAATGGCTACTTTTTGTTCCTTTACGCGCCTCGCCCAGATGTGTCTTCAAAGCCATTTATAGAGTTAAGGTCTCATTCCCTGAAAATGTTTCCTAACACCTGTAAAAGTTCAAAATACATTCGCTATTTGCTTCCGTTTTTTACTTTCTCGCCCGTATGTAATACATGGGCTGAGAAAGTTATGTCTTCGTGCAAAATTTCGATTTTGAGATTTTGGGTTTCCCATGATCCTGGAGGTCCCCCGAGTCCAAAAAAGTGGTTTTTAAAAAATGTCCGTCCGACGTACGTACGTCAGTCTGTCGCGCAACTGGACGTCACACCGTTCGTCCGATTTTGCTCAAATTCGGTATGTAGGTACCTAATGTAAATATCTGGACATGTTTTTTGATAAATTTTGATAACTCAAAAATTGCGCCTGCTATGGTCAAAAAAAGGCAAAAAATCGTGTTTTTTGACAGTTAAGAAGGGCTGGAAGCTACGTTTATCAAGTTGGAACCTTGAAAATTTGCGAAAGTGTTTTTGAATAGATGCTTTTAGGTCGTTTACAATCATTTAGAGGTGGGCCAATAACTTGGCCCAGTTTTGGCCCAAACGCGTTGGTCGTCACTCCGGTAGCACTATTCGATCGATTTCAATAAAAATTGGTAGGGAGGTGTACTTTAACCTAGTTTCATGTTTTACCGAACGAAATTTATCCAACATAATAATTATGGCCAATCTTGGCATTATCGTAGGAAAATTTTCCAAAAATGGAAATCACGTTTTTGATTGGTTAAGACGGATTTGCAACAACCCTAATCGACAGATTTCCTTCAAAATTGGTGAAAGTGGTCTCAGATAGATGCTTCAAGGTCGTTTTCAATAGATTTTCAATTACTTGAAAATTAAGGCCGTGACATGGAAAATAGAAAACACGTACTTTTTCGCGTCGAACGACACTTCACCATTTGACGGATATGTTTGAAATCCGGTGAGTAGGTGCCTAAAATTATTGTCCAATGTATGGCAAACTATTTTTTAGAAAAAGTTAAAATTTTGGTAAAAAAAAAATAAATTACGTAAAAAAAAAATCAAAATTTTCGATACAGCTGGCGTAAAAATTGCGAGAAAGTCAAGTGCGACCATTGTCGGACCCTTTATTTCTGCACACTTTATGAGGAAACTACTGGATATTTAAATGTTCTGAAATGTAATAGGTACCTACCTACCTATGCCGTCTCCACGGTCGAAATAAACAGACTGTGAGTGATCTTATTTGGCCTAAATTAACTGATCGTAAAATTTTGGGACATTTTGAATAGATATTATATTTCAGAACATGCAATATCCAATAGTGCCCTCATAAAGTGTGCAGAAAAAAGTAAACAAATAGCAAATGTATATTCAGTCCTACAGCTCCACCCTGCTGATAGCGCCCTTAATCTACCGTTAGCTAGAGGGTCAATTATCCAGCTGATAGTGATCTGCTAAACTGAAGTACCTATATCCAACAGAACTTTTTTAAGTTATAAATCTGAAGTAAACAACGTGGATCTAGAAAAAACTATTTTTGAGCCAAGATTGTCGACAGAAAAAATATTTCTTACGCCGGGATTCGAACACCGGTCTCTCAGGTTGAGTTCGACACCACTCGGCCACTGCGAGGCAGAAAATTTCTATTAAACTGAGTAGTTCTTTATCAATGGAAATAATTTTATAGAGTAGATCAGCACTTACAGGAGCTTTAATACTATGAACTTCATCTAGGGGAAATGGGGGTAAAAAAGGACCTTTCAGCAAATAACGAAGTCAGAGATCCTTTTTCTTCTTTTATCATTTTTGTCCCCTGGGCCTGCCCCGCATGGGTTATATCGTTCTAATAGAAGAAAGCAGGTTCCTATTGTCGATATAGAACCTTTTTCAGGGATTCTCTACCTCGTTTTATTTTCTATTCTTTATTATATTTTAGAATCCCTGAGGGGTTATCTATAAAAAGGAAGCTCTATCCTCAAGATTTTCTACTCAGCATTGTTGTGAATGATACTGTAAAATTCTGGAAAAAGGCACTACCTGGTTTCACTGGCAAAATATTTTTCTCAACCCTATACCTGACCTAACCAATTTTTCCAGTCACACGTTATCTATAACATGGTTCCATAGAAACCTCCCCCAACAGTACGTACTTCTTCTAAGTATATAATAACAGTCACAGGGTAGTTATGAGAACGTAATCCAACTTGACCTAACCTAACATCAAAGGGGATGATTTGGTTCTAAAAACCCCCTAGACAGTCAGTTCCCCCAGCCAGGGAAGGGCAAGAAGGCAAGAACCCGTTGCGGCTTGGTAGAACCATAGCCGAAAGAAATCCAGCATGGAAAATTTCGAGAAGTTGGGATCAGAGACCATGTCTTGTTACTGATGACCAAAACCATAGAATGTTTCGGAAATGACCGTAACGAAAACAATGCGGTTTGCAACAGTGACAGGGGATGAATCACCACAGGAAGGCAAGGGGTAATGTCAATACAAGTGATGAGAAGAAGAGTAAGAAGAAGGGCAGAGCCGCATTATTTGGGTTTATTGCTGGCTTTAATTGGATCTGCCATCCCCGTATCTGCAAATATCTGATTCACCATGTTTAGTTTGTTTATTTGCGGGTTTTGGACCCAACTCACAGACTGTCCGGCTTGTCCCCTAGCTACCCTACCCATACTCCCCTAATATGTTTAAAGACAAAATCAGATTTTACATATAGCACCTTAAGATCGAAAATACATTCGCTATTTGTTTACGTTTTTTCTGCACACTTTACGAGGGTTCTACCTACTGGGTGTTTGAATGATCTGAAATATAACGACCAAAATTAAGGGTCCGCTATACCTGACGGTGCATTTTTTGCCGCCCATAAGATTAACATTGCGAGCGGCGATTCATTTTCAAGGTTTACCCTTGGTTGGAAAGACACAAAATTTTGCCTGTACCTAGCCCTAACAATGTTCTAGGGAGCGTTCGAAGCAGATTTCCCAATCTCTCACTGGTTTTCGAGATACAGCACTTTTCTTGAGGTATGCGATGCTAGCATTTGTAAAACAGTTGCAATAAAAGAAACCAGTGAGAAATTGGGAAATCTGCTTCGAACACTCCCTAGAACATTGTTAGGGCTAGGTACAGGCAAAATTTTGTGTCTTTCCAACCAAGGGTAAACCTTGAAAATGAATCGCCGCTCGCAATGTTAATCTTATGGGCGGCAAAAAATGCATCGTCAGGTATAGCGTCCTCTTAACAGACAAGAGGAGGAGAGACTCTTCTTAGTGAGTCTTGTCTTCTCCTGGCCATCGCTAGGTAGGGGAAAACTCGACTTTCAGGCGTGATTCTCACCAAAGTGCCTTCATCCCTCTACGCCACGTCACTGAAGAGTTGAATGAGCCTCTGAACCTAAAAGGAACCCATGAGTTTCCGGAAATGTAATAATAATTATGGGGGTAATGAGTTTACCCCCCAGTGATTGAGTGGCTGAGGACTGTAAGTAGGGGTGAGTTGGGACGGGGGGTAGATTCATACGCGGCGTCTCACCGAGCCCGACTTGCCCGCCGCAAATCTTACCCGAGCTCGCCAAGATTTGCGGCTACCAAGCCCCCCACCTCCCCCTAGCCCCCCAAGGAATTTGACTTACGAACAGTTACCCTGAACACCATTTTGCTACTGAAAATGGTTCAATCATTTTGACACAGGTCGACAAATATTACTCGATCGTAAAATCACTACCAAGTCTGTTAATTTTGGCCATTATATTTCAGATCATTCAATACCCGATAGCACCCAGCAAATAACAGCCACGCTTTTCCGGGAGACAATAAATTTGAATTATTTTTGAAATAGTGGCAAAGATCTCAAATGATATAAAATAGTAAAAGCCGTAAAGTCAGCAATATGGCCGCATGCTGTGTTGAGCGATTGTTTTGTAAAGCGAGACTCTGTATCCTGAGATAAAAATACGCCAATAAACTTGACAACATATGGATCTTGTCTTCTTTGAATGAAAAAATATATCATTCACTTCTTTACGATAATTTCGTGATGGAAGAAACATCTCGAAAATAATTGGTATCTTACTTTTAGTCTTTAGCAACTAGACACGTTGGGGACCTACAGTTTTAGGAGTAAGTACTGAACGTATCTGAGATGAATGCCGATCGGAAAAAAATTTATAAGTTCGGGATCGAACCGGTGTTCTTCTAAGACCACTTGAAAATCATAACGAACACAAGAAAATGTCGGAAAAAAAGGAAATAGGAAAACTGAAAAATCGGACCCAGCAAAGGTTAAGTAAGAAAAGGAAGAAAGAAAAAAGAGATGACGTCAGAACGGGTCCTAGATTCAATATTAATATTAGGAATACGAGTCTGCGCGTCGCTATTGGACACGCCCCACTAAATATATATATAAAGATATCAGCAATTTATAGCCTTAATAATAAGACGCGCTCCCATTGGCTGAGGGATGATAACCCTCTCCCCACCCCGGCAGCGAAAGGGCGGCTTTCTATGAACATAAAAAGGATAAAAACAGCCATAAAAATGAACGGCAACTTTTCCCTATAAACTGTGATATACTGGGGGTAGTTTTATATGAGAATACCCTTTTCCAATTTTGCTGTTGCCACAAAGCAACGGGATCCTGGCTGTACCTAGCTTTCATCGGCTGAGGAAAAACTCGACTGTCTGGCGTTGTTCTCAACAAACCACCCTATAATCGGTGCAGGGTCGCGCCTTAGCCCATTGCAGTGGTAGGGGACCAAGAGGACCAGGGATCAAGTCACGCATGACCAAGATCTTAAGATGAATCTAGTAGGGCCCTGGTGCCTAGGCTTCACCGGCTGTGGGAAAATTCGACTACTATTGTGACAAAATCACTCCATGTTGTGAAAGGTGGCACGTTGTCTCCCACTATTCCCTATCGAATTGCATAGGTATAATGGTATTTAGCATAGTACGAGGGGTTTTTGATAAATGTCGGGTTTTAATGTGCTACAGCGGCGCAGGGGGGAAGAAAACGCCGTAAACAGACGCAATTTATCTCAAAACTTTGAAACCGAAATTAAATTTTGAAAATTCAGAATTTCATGGGTATTATTCCGCATGAGCTGAAGGGACTATATTTTAGGGGAAGGGTTGCAGAATTCTAACTTGACTTGTAAGTCATATCTCAGACTATACCGAAGTTTGTTTTCTTGCGGTGCAGGTGTGATAGGGTCTTAAGAAGATCGTTGAAATGAAATGTTAATAATAATAGGGACAGGAGCATTACACGCAAAACTATAGTACTTCCCAGTCCTGTCATTTCGTGGAAATTTGTGTTTTCATCAAGAAAGGAATTTCTGGAATATATAGAATGAAGAGGTTCAACTGTCTGCGTACTCATGAACTGTAGGTTCGAAAGGTTGTCAGTTAAGGTTGTCTCTTAATGACGTCAAGGCCCTCTGACCAATGGGAAAAAATCTGTAGGTACTTCTTTAGCTGTAGGAACTGCAGGAACCATCAACAAAAGAAATCAATATATCAGGTTCAATTGTCTGCGTACCTACCCGTGATGTGTAGGTTCGATAGGTTGTCAGTTAACAGGGTCTCTTAATGACGTCAAGGCACTCTGACCAATGGGAAAAAATCTGTACTTCTGTAGCTGTATATAGATTCTCCAAATCCGATACCATGTTACAAGCTCATTGGAATTGTTGAATATAGGGATAGCCGGAATTCCATCCGACATCCAACAGTCAAGTTTTCCCGGAGCCGGTAAAGACCAGATATCCAACTATAAACCAGAGAAAAATCTTGCTAATTTGGGCATAGATCTTGGGCCATCTTCCTTCATAGCTCTGGATGTTGGTGAAGCGAAATTTTCCTTGGAAGGATTTAATCTTCTTAGCTCAGCAATGACGTAGTTTCACGAGTCTGGTATTAATAAATTTGCTGTAAGAGACGCGCAACTAAAAGACGAAAGTTAGATAGGTTTTAATTGGTTGCTGGAATAGGACACGTCGTTTCTTGTACTCTCTGCAGTATTCCATTTCACACATGCCTTACTTCTCTCTCCTTATTTTATTTTTCTCCGTCTCAAAGTCTCATGTCAGTCCTTCTCCTTTGTAACGAAACACTATAACGTCTTGCATACAATCTTCAAGAGCTTCAAACTACTCGTACTTCAAATTAATAATATACACTTTGTATACAAAAATTTTGAGTTTTACCCAATTCTGGAATAAGTTTCCCTCCAATATTTTGAAACAATGCTTTTTAAAACATTAGAAATCTTTTGGATATAAATTTTTTAAAAATTATTATTGCGTTTTAGGGGGAGACAATACAGTTTGAAGATGACGGTTGCTTTTATTAAAAGCTTATATATCCGGCACTCATCTGGTTATTACGTGATGGGGACCTACAGTTTTAGGTGGGTTCCGAACCACAACAGCCTCGATATACATTCTACTTGAGATGCTGAACATATCAGACCTATGTTTCAAAGACAAGAATAAAGTTGGATTGAAATTTGAGAATATGGTTGTAAAGTAAAGATGGAGGAGAGCGAGAAAGTTTTTAAAGTATTCGAATGGGAATAATGTACGCAATCTGACTTATTCAACTAAAATCTGAATTCTAAGTTTCCTGCGCGCTGCGTTTTCTTAACAACTCAAATAAAACTTGAAACTGAAATAATTACAAGGCTTTTGAAGGGGAATGCTGCTGGAGTCTCAGAAGACGACAGCAATATGAAAATGTTCCAGAAGGACGCTTTTATTCCAGCGATAGTGCTGATCTAAGCGGCTGCGACCCGAGACCATGTAGGTACCTAATAATATGACCAAAAATGGTCGCCAAAAACGGCTGTCGGAAGTGTGTTCCCAGGTTTTCTAGGTTAGGTTAAGGTATATACCTTCAGTTAGGTTAGATTAGGTCAGGTTAATAAGAGGGGGTAACCACTCAAGAGATTGCTTGGGATTGCACGAAGATTTCCAAAGATTTCCTGAGATTCTTAACGAGATTCGTGGAAAGATGCACCCCGAAGAGTTAACTAGGTACTCCAGAAGTTTGCAAGGTTCCCTGAGATTTCCAATGACTGCCTGAGATTTCCAACGAGATTCCCAACGAGATTCCTGAAGTGGTTAACCCTCGGGTTAAAATGTGGGATAAGTACGTATGTAGACCTGAGGTATGGTTTAGAGGAGTTACGAACAGGAGAAATTGAAAAATAAAAGGCAAATAATAGAAACAGTATGGTAGGTTTCATAGTAGTAGTAGGTTTCTTATACTTCAGAAAACAACGAGGGGGTAACCACTCCAGAGATTCCTTGAGATTCCACTGAGATTCCATAAAGATTTCCAAAGATTCCCAACGATATTCATAGAAAGATGAATCCCGAAGGGGTAACCACTTCAAAAAATTCCAAGATTCCCTGAGATTTCATAAAGATTTCCAATGAGTCCCAACGAGATTCCAAACGAGTGGTTAACCCCTCGGAAAACAAATTCCAACTCTTCCTTTGGAATGAAATAATTCTATGTAGTTTCCGGCCTTGAATCCCTCTTCAAGCCTACTTGAAAATTTAAGGTACAAAAAACAAAAGAATCCTGCTTATTCCACAAAATCTTTTCAGGGATAAATTATAAAACGTAACGAGCCTGGAGACTGCGTGGACTCTGGTCATTACGCGACCCCTGCATGTCACTCCAGCAATAAAAACCATTTCCAGCCACGGAAGCTGAAATATAAGTTTTGGGGCCCTGGGCCGAACTCGGGAAACTGCGTTCAAGATTAACGGCGCAAGATCAAAATTAATGTCTTGGTTTCTTATTAAATGTACGTTCCCATCTAAATTACGACTTCCTTCTCGAGCTGCTGGAGATTTCACGGCTCGAATGCACCTCACCGCATTTTCTTATTTTCCAGCAAGTCTGTTTTGCTGTTGTGGCTTCTCTCTGCTGTTGCTGCTAAGTTCTAACTTATGTCTTCTGGCTTTTTCTAAACATTCTTCACTGGAGTGTCTGGAAATAGCATTGTTTTATTAGAGCACCAGTGACTGTTTATAGGTAAGCTTTCTAAAGAGTAGTTAGAAATTTCAGTGTACTGGGCTATGGAGCAGGAGAATCTTGCTCGGCTATTCGCCCTATAGAAGGGGTAATTTTGACAGAATCAGTACTTTTTTCCCCAGCCAGTGAAAGCCAGATACAGGCTGAGGGAAACTCAACTTTTAGGCTTCAGCTAGTCCTCCTAGGCACAGACACCAGAATTCCCAGACAAGTGACATCTCAATCCTCCAATACTTACACCATCATCAGGTTTAACTCAGTCGCAATCCGGTGAATTGGGAAGCTATTGCATTTCGCACCTGGAGTAGGGGTGGAATTCTGGAAGGTCTCCAGCTTGGGGGGAGGGGGAGAGGTTAGGGGATGAAAAGGGGGATAACGTGGGGGGGGGGGGGGGGGGGGTAGAAACGAGCATCGCAGGGTATGCCAAGAATACACAATCACTGCTCTGCTAATAACTCGAGCTATATCTCTCCAGCATTTTACACCTTCCTTACATCTTTTATGGTTACTGCTTTCTTTAAATTTCTAATTTCCCGTTCTTTTCCTCCTAATATTACAATTTTCTATGGAGATAAAAACGGATGGGGATCCGGATACGCGCGAAGAATGGAAGTGGTGTTCAATGACGCCATTTTCGCTACATTTTCTTCCTTTTTTTCGACTTTGCTTCGGCACCAATTTCCTTCACTGCCCAACCGGAGATGGTTATACTGGTGGAAGCGATGGCTATGTCAGGCGATTTTGTCTATTTAAGTGCAATTAGACCCTGGATCTATTCCCGACTAAAGGAGACTTTCTTTGCCCCATGATACCTTGACTGATAATATCGAAAGTTTACTTTATGGCTTCCATGGTAACCGCTGTTTCTCTGTGATATCGTCACATCTGAAATGGTGTTTGTTTATTGATTGTTACTTCAAGATGAATGCTATACCTGCGTACCTGGCTTTCAACGAATGAGAGAAAACTTGGCAGTTCGCACGAAAAGGTATAAGATGACAAAAGAATTTAAAAGTCTCGGGCGCGGATGAAAATCAAGATATTAAGGGTGAATGGGTTGGGGGGGGGGGGGGGGTAAAATTTATAGGGAGTCTGCACGTCATCTTCCCCCGTGTGTGCCGAGGGGGGCACACCCCCCCCCCCCCCCCCTTCCCCCCTTAATGGCCGGATCCAGGAAATTGTGAGGCTATTCGTCTCCCCAGATTTATGAAACGCTTTCTCCGCTCTGTGGTGGGTGGAGAACGTGCGATATAATATACAACTCCTCCCCCCAAACCCGGGGGGGAGAAAGGGGGAGCAGGGGGTGGTTTACTCCAACCCCCCGATTCCAAATCCTGTGCTTCTATTTGTGGATATAGTCAGCAATGATTTGACTAAAATATTGTAGGTGCATTGGTACCTATAATTTTGGCAGAAGGTGGTCTGTATTTTTCATGTAGGTACTACCCATTTTGGAAACAAACGTATACGGATAGGCCAGCTCAGTGCTGTCACTCCTGATAAGTCATTCCGTCAGTCTGCTACATTTCCACCCCACGTTTGGAGTTTAGTCTTAGAGAAGACAGAGACGGGAGATGGGAGAATTATCAGGGTAGGTACTCCCCACTTGCTAATAGAGGGAGAAACTGGGGGAGAAACAGAGAGGGTAGAGGGACTACAAATAATCCAATATGATCCAAACTACCTTTATGCAAATGTCAGGCTCGCTCAATAATGTAGAGCAATGGTTCGGGGCTCGTGTAAGGGTAGGGGGTAGGGGGTAGGGGGACAATGAAGTATGTAAATCCATCATCATGACTTATAATGGGAAATAGTTCATCAACTGCTAACAGATCGTACGTTTTCGATGGCCTCCAGAAAGGATTTCGTCAGAATCACGCCAGGCAGTCGAGTTTTCTCAGAGCCGGTTCATCAACTGGTAACAGATCGTACATTTTCGATGGTCTCTAAAGTCTCAAACATGAGGATTCCGTCAGAATCACGCTATGGAAGTCTAGTTTCCCCCCAGCCAGTACAAGGCCGGTTCATCAACAGCAAATAGATCCCACATTTTCGATGGTCTCCCAAGTCTTGGTGACGCTAGAAAGGGATGAAGATCTTTGTGTACATAAAAGTCAGAATCACGGCCAGGTACCTATACAACCTAGTACCTACTTGAACCTGAAGTTCGAAACTGAAAAACGAATACTTTGGGAAGTAATGTCTAACAGTGAGCTCTCAGGCCTCAGCCGAGCGAAAATAGCCGAGCTGGAGCTGTCGGTGATGCCAACATTTGATAATTACGAGATTTCAATCCGCGGATGT
The DNA here is from genome assembly GCA_950004255.1 of Mesopsocus fuscifrons. Lineage (NCBI taxonomy): Eukaryota > Metazoa > Arthropoda > Insecta > Psocodea > Mesopsocidae > Mesopsocus > Mesopsocus fuscifrons. The sequence continues at coordinate 20,502,872 of OX465376.1, read as the reverse complement.
TCAGTTTTCATGGAAATGGAGAAACTGGATGGAGGGCACTAAGTGAGGGGGGTTAGGGTTTATAATCCACTACTTAACCAGGGATTAAAATGGATTTAACTGGAAGATAAGATAATCATAAAATATAACAGATATCCTCTTAAATTAAGGAGATGTTCAGTTATCTATTTTGATTTCAAAAGTTCCTAATGTCTACTGTAGTGTCCCCTATTAAAAGTACACTATAGCGTTTTCCTACATCATCCTGCCGATAGCACTCTCATCCTTATCAGAATATTAGCAAGTGCATGGTTTTTCAACTGCAAGATAAAGTGAGTCCCCTTAAAGTTCACTTTAAGTTTCAGTATAATCCAGAAATTGTTGAGCATGAGCTTGTAATTGAAATTAAACTCCCCCCTCCCCCTCCCCTCCTCCCCTCAGCCCCCTCTTAACAAATTAAATATTTCTGCTCCTCAAAGTTAAAAGTTAAATCTGGTATTGCAATTAAAGGCGGCTTGAAATGATAATAATATCTCGTTAAAAGGCACATCAAAGCTGGAACGCATTGCTGGGTTACAAAGTGAATCCTTTATGCAATCATTCCACATGACTGCCACTCATTATTTATCTCCCAGTTAAGACGAAATGGGAGTAGTGATGTTAATTTATATTCTCCTCTCAACCAAAACGAAGTACCTACTTCTCAAGTTAATAAAGAAATAAAAATGTTTTCAGTCATTAGTCGATTCTTTTAAGAACATAAATTACGCAAAAATTCATTAAAATGACTTTTGGTTTCCTGTTTGTCAACAAAAAATATGTAAGGGTAAGAAATATATATATACGTTCGGACTTTAAACTTTGTGAGAAAACAATTGGATACCTATTTAAATATTCTGAAATATAACATGTCTTTTTAACGTCATTACTCATGAGGCTATGTTGTGATTTTACGATCGAGTGATTTTTGTCACCGAAAGAATTGTCCAAAATTAACCGATCGTGAAATCACAACATAGCCTCATGAGTAATGACGTTAAAAAGACTCATTATATTTCAGAATATTTAAATATCCAATTGTTTTCTCACAAAGTTTGAAGTTGGAACGTAAAAAAATAGCGAATGTGTATTCAGCCATAACAGATCGTAAAATCACAACAGGGCCTGTTAATTGATGACGTTGAAAAGACATATTATATTTCAGAACATTTAAATATCCAATAAAGTGTGGAGAATAAATGTAAACAAAATAGCGATTGTATGTTCGGTCTTAGTAGCTCGAAATCCCTGGGCGGCAGTTGACGAACGGAAAAGCCGCAGCGGCGGCGCCGAGCTTGATCACTGAATGGGAGTACAGTGCTTCGCTTACCCACTAGCGCATTGCTAACAATCGGTTTATATTTCTCCTAGCAATTATATTTCTCATCAGTTAATTGCTGTGGCGTCCCTCCGTCATTCCACAGACATTAATACGTACCATTAAACCTAGCTTAACGGTGACTTTAACCAGATCTCTATCCGACAGATAACAACTTGCGATAGCTTGAGAATTAAAAAGTGTCAATAACACAATTTTTGTCAACAAATGTGGCACTAGATAGTTCGTGGTACGTCTGTTTACTTGTGCCGCACTTTGTTTACTCTAAATTTCTAACTTTGTAGGGATTATAATTCACTTTAGGTTACTATCAGAAAGCGGCAAGGGCTCTATCAGCAGGATAGTGAAAGGAAAGATAGCACTAATAAATATTTACGGGAAAATTAAGGGTCCGCTATACCTGACGGTGCATTTTTTGCCGCCCATAAGATTAACATTGCGAGTGGCCATTCATTTTCAAGGTTTACACTTGGTTGGAAAGACACAAACTTTTGCCTGTACCTAGTCCTAACAATGTTCAAGGGACTGTTCGAAGCAGATTTCCCAATTTTGTACTGGTTTTCGAGATACAGCACTTTTCTTGAGGTATGCGATGCTAGCAATTGCAAAACAGTTGCAATAAAAGAAACCAGTGAGAAATTGGGAAATCTGCTTCGAACAATCCCTAGAACATTGTTAGGGCTAGGCACAGGCAAAATTTTGTGTCTTTCCAACCAAGGGTAAACCTTGAAAATGAATTGCCGCTCGCAATGTTAATCTTATGGGTGGCAAAAAATGCATCGTCAGGTATAGCGTCCTCTTAAAGGTTGTAGGGATTGAACCCAGGATCTTAGTCGTGCGTGTCTTGTGTTTTCCCTCAAGGCCACTGTGAGGAAGAGCAGGGGAAGACGATGGGAGCTCTAAACAGAAAACGGGAGGTGTAAAAAGGAAATTTTCAGCTTCGGTGAAGGTACCTAAACTTTACGAGATCAAAAAGATAATTTTCAAAGTTGTTGGGTGTAATAAATAAGTTAAGTTTTTGAAAGATAATAACAACAGAGCCCCGTTACAACACAGTAACAACAGAGCCCCGTTACAACACCGTATAATAATTTATTACTTAATTTACGGTCCCTCTCTTACTTCTCCTTATATACTTACGGATATTACTGCACTATATTTCCCCCTTTTCCGTTTTAATCTCATCACCTTTTTGTCGCAAGAAATTCTCTTTGTCTTAACGAAAATTTTGATGTCTTTTACTTTCTCGCCCGTAGGTATGTAATACATGGGCTGAGAAAGTTATGTTATCGTGCGAAATTTCGATTTTGAGATTTTCATTGCAAAAGGCGTTTCAGAGGTCCTAGATACCAAAAAAAATGGTTTTTAGATCATGTCCGTCCGACGTACGTACGTACGTACGTATACGTACGTTTGTCTGTAGCGCGGCTAGAGGTCACAACAGTCAACCGATTTGGCTCAAATTTGGAATATAGATGTCTAAAATCAGTTCCGAGATATATTTTTAATTTAATTTTTATTACTCAAAAATTGCGCCCACTATTGTCAAAAAAGTGTCAAAAATAATTCAAAATCGTGTTTTTGTCTACTCAAGACGCATTTCACGGAACGGTAATAAAGTAAGAACCTTCAAATTTTGCAGTCGTGTTTCCAGATAGATGCTACAGGATCATTATTATTGTTTTGGAGATGGGCCAAAAATTTGGGCCAAAATTGGCCCATACGTGAAAATCTTGGCCCCATGAACAGCATTAGCCGGAATTTCACAAAAATCCATACAATTGTGCTTAATAGCATTACTTAAAGGTTTGTGGAAGAAATATTCAATCACTTCAAAATTGCGGCCAATATAGGCAAAATAAAATCAAAAATAGGAAAAAAAAACTAGAATCTCGTTTTTGATTGGTCAAGACGGATTTGGCACTACAGTTATTAAGTTAGATCCTTGTAACTTCGCAATAGTGTTCCCAAATAGATGCTACAGGATCAGTTGTATTCTTTTTGAGATGGGCCAAAAATTTGGGCCAACATTGGCATTATCGTAGGAAAAATTTTCCAAAAATGGAAATCACGTTTTTGATTGGTTAAGACGGATTTGCAACAACCCTAATCGACAGATTTCCTTCAAATTGGTGAAAGTGGTCTCAGATAGATGCTTCAAGCGCGTTTTCAATAGATTTTCATTTACTTGAAAGTTAAGGCCGTGACATTTAAAATAGGAAACACGTACTTTGCGCGTCGAACGACACTTCACTGTTTGACGGATATGTTTGAAATTCGGTATGCAGGTGCCTAAAAGTATCGTCCATTGTGAGGCAAAATACTTTTTAGAAAAAGTGAAAATTCTGACAATTATTTACGTAAAAAAAAATCAAATTTTCGATAAAAATTGCGAGAAAGTCAAGTGCGACCATTGTCGAACCCTTTATTTGCTATAGAAAATGAAAGTTTTGAGATTTTCCATACAATCCTGTTTTTTTTTTTGGCTAATTTGTGGTTTTGCAATCGAGGGGTTTTTGTCAATAGAAAAATGAGTGGTTCGGATTTATGAAACACAGTGAAAACTGAAAATCCTGTACATATCTGGCTGTGTAAGTGTCCTTGCTGGGCAAGATTCAGCTGCAGAAAACTCTTGGAAAGTCAGGGCTCAGGTCTTCCTTCTTCTTAGCTCACTCTATATGTCTAGTATTTTCACTGGCCGTACAATTATATAGGAGGGATTTCTCAGCAGGTGTGTTTTCAAAAAAAGAAACCAATAGGAAAGGAATCGGTCATTTTCCCCTCTTCCATAAAACGAACAAAAGAATTTGAGGAAGCAACCTTTTTTCTTAAAAAAAAACTTTTTTGTATTCTTTCGCTTCTTTTGTGAAAATCTCATTCCTTTTCTATGTGTGTGTAACTTTTCTTGGAAAATTAGCGACCGGACGGACTGGAATTGTAAGATGGCTGAAGATTTGGGGTTCGAACTACGGGGTGGCGGAACCTTTTTATGAATTACCGAGTGCCCGAAGTTGCAGAAAGTTGTTGAAGTTCTGCTGGATGGAAGCCTCCGGTGCGATGGACTTCAAGTCCTGATGGACTTTATTCCGTATTGGTAACACTTTTTTGTATCTTATGTCCACGGGGCTGGGAATACGCCCTGCTGACTCACTCTACTCCTAGTCAACCCCCGGGCTCTTTTATTTTCAAACACAGTAGTCTCTCTATAACGACCTGGAAGGGAACATGTAAATTTTTCTCGCTATAGGGAGAGTTCCCCCTGGGTTTATCAAAGGTGAGTAGCGATCGTTCGTTATAGAGAATGGCACCTGTATAGGGTCGAGTTAGACCGTCAGTCTCAGTGGTTTGGTTTTTCAGTAAAATTACTTGAGTCTCTGGGTTCAAATCACGGGCAAGCGAGATTTTTCTGCTTATCGTTTCGTCCCACTTCTCAGTGCTGTACTGGAAACAAAAGTCCTCTCATCAAATCGCAAAACGTCGAATTTTTTCCCCAGAAAGGTTGAAATTTAACCGGAAGGTTAGGATTCAAATAGTCTCCGGGTAATCTCTACCATCCGGGACATTACCTCTGATACTTATAGGCACAAATTGAAAACATATTTCTTTGGGGGGGAAAAGGCTGGGAGAACTGGCTGAAGAAGAATTAAAAGTAAAAAAGGACACCGGAATTAACCCGAGGATGAATGGGCTGTCCCTCGCAGAAACCTGCGAATTTGTCGTTTGTCGCGAAAAGGCAACTTGACGGAATTTCTACAAGATGGCACAGTCCGTAAGGTCAGTATAGGAAGAGACGAAGTGCCTGAGAGTTAATCGCGTTTAAAATGCTTTTTGTTTTCGAGAGAGACATGATATCCTAGTCGTATTCGACATAACGTATTTGACAATTAGCCCGATTTATCTAGGAAGTGACATCTAAATCATTTTAAGTTGCCATTTATTTGGAGGCGATCTCGAAAACTTTGGTTCTACTATTTTCAGTCGATTGCTGACTCTTCAGTCTTCTTCTAACGACAGATTTACGTTGTCCAGTTACTTTTAGCTGAATTTTTAACACTATGGTAACTCCTTACCAATGATATATAAAAATGGATATGACACACTGTTGCAAAAAAAAAAAATATGTTCATACCTAATACTTTTTTCATTAGAAATCGTAAAGAAATGCTTCAGTAAGTACAGCTAGTGCTCACTCTCTATAACGACATTATCTATAATGAAAACCTCTCTATAAAGTTCGAACTCACTTGGCAATCCCTGATTCGTACTAAAAACTCTCTCTCTTTTTATAGCGATCAAATTTTACATGGTGTCTGCCTTAACGGTCGTTATAAAGGAGAGACTAGTGTAATTCCATCTGCCTGATTTTTCTCAGGACAACAAGATGGTGTTTTGTTCCTGTTTCCGTAAAAACCTGCAATTTTGTGCAGATATTTTGTTTAGAAAGACAGTCGGCGCCACATCCGTCTTTTCTGTCGTTGAGATTTCCATTTTGCCAGTGGCCATCACCTCTGATATCAATGTATAATGCAATTTACTGAGTAACTCTTTATTCGCTCCCCTTCCGCACCACCCCTATTTCTCCCCTGGGTCCTCAATGACCATGATGAGGAAAACAACTCAACTGCTTCAAATTTATTAAATCATCTCAATAAGAAGTAGCCAAGCAGTCGTCATCCAAGCAGTCTTCATCCAAGTAGTCTTCAACCAAGTAATCTTCATCAAAGTAGTCCTTTTCAGAAAACAGTCATTACCTGATTATAGTCTTCATCCATGGAGCCTTCATCCAGGTATAGTCTTTAGGTATCCAAGTAGTCATTATCCAAGTTTTTATTTCAGTCATCGTCATCCAAGTAATCTTCATTTAAGTAGTCGTTTCTAAGAAGAAAGCAGTCACTACCTGAGTAGTCTTCACCCAAGTACCTATACTTAGTCTTCAGGTATATCCAAGTATTCATTATCCAAGTATACCTACTCTTTATCCAAGTAGTCTTCATTGAGCCAGCCTTTATCCAAGTATACTCTTTATCCAAGTAGTGTTCATTGAGCCCAGTCTTTATCCAAGTAGTCTTCATTGAACTAGTCTCTATCCAAGTAATCTTCATTAAAATAGTCTCTATCCAAGTAATCTTCATTAAACTAGTCTCTAACCAAGTAGTCTTCATCGAACTAGTCTTTAACCAAGTAGTCTTCACTCAAGTAGTTTTTTATTTCAGTCATATTCATCCAAGTAGTCTTCATCCAAGTATAGTCTTTAGGTAGGTATCCAAGTAGTCACTATCCATGTATTTTCTTCTCCAAGTAGCTTTCATCCAAGTAGAATTTATTCAAGTAGTCTTTGTCCAAGTAATCTTCATCATCCAAGTAGTCTTCACATAAGAAGTCTTCGATCTAAGCGGTCTAAGGATGGATTTCACCACTTTAATGTGAAGACTATCGTGTACACGATAGCGCTATCGTGTACACGATAGCGCTATCGTATCGGTAAAAAATGTTAACGGCTTTCACCATGCACCATTACCGTTTCGTTAGCTTTCGAGTGGATTTTCCGTGCGTTAGCGAAAACGATAATTTTCATACCTGCGACTCATTTGGTGTAGTCTAATGTAGTCTAATCAACATTTTAACTTCTTTCTCCGAAAAAATACGGGTTTTTTCACGTTTATTTCCACTTTTAGGTTGAAATTGTTCAAATAAATTTGACGTAAACAAAGCAGGTGAATTCTATTGACACAACAAAACCTAACGAGAGGATGTCTGCTTCTTCGAATCGATAGCTATTCGAACGTTAAAAGGCACTATCGTGAGGTGGTGAAATTCAGCCTTACAAGTAGTCTTCACCCAACATGTGAAAAACATAAAAACCAAATAAAAATATAACAGTTCAGAAAAAAAAATTAGCAACAAAAAAGAAAGGAAAAACAACGTGTCTGTGAAAGTGTTAATTTTTGCCTGGGTTCAGCACGTGGTCTGATCAGCAGTGATAATGACTGCTGGGGTCAGGGAGCCAGAAGGGCGTCCGAAAGGTTGCTGAGTTGCCCAAGAAACAGAAAAGGCAGCCCAGACTTATTTCGAGATCCTTTCCTCTTCCTTCCTCACTCAAAACCTCAGCTCTAATCTCAGTCTCCAACTCTGAACAAAATCAGTGTTGCTTTTTTCGAAGTAAAGTGTCCGAAAATGGCCACTTTTTACTTTCTCGTATTTGAGACGGAATTGTTTAGGTACGTTTTTTCCGACAATTTTTTGTGAACACTGTCGAAGACATACCTATTATGTTTCAGAACACACAAATATCCGACAGTGTTCTCAGAAAAATTGTCGAAAAAAAGACAAAGAAACTTACCGAAACCTCTATTCCAACCAGCGGACGCTATAAGGTCCCTTATCAAGCCCTGATTCATTTCGAATCATTTTTATAGCGAACTCTCTTTATAGCGAGTAATTTCACATATGTTGGCTTGGTGGACGTTAGAGACAAAGGCTATACTGGATATCAAATCGAAGACTTTATTTTGAAAAGATTTGTCTGGCTCATGTCAAATTCACTAAGGCTGGGTAGGACAACAGCTGGACATCAAAATCTCAAGAAGTCGGGAATCAATCCCAGAACTTTTTTTTTTTTTTTTTTTTTTTTTTTTTACGTTTTGTTGACCTTGCCCCACCAAAAATAGGTGGAGCTAGAGTATAAAACGCCTGGTTGTCCAGTTAAATTACAAATTTAGAAATTCCTCTAAACTATAAAAAACATTTTCAAGTAAATATGATTTTAGCAATTTTTGAAATATCGTTAAACTTTCTTCAACTTTAATTTCAACCGGGAGAGCGTTATATAGACGAACACCTAAAATCGGAGGACTGTTCAAACGAAGGGAGGTAGCAAATTTGCCTACATGTATATTTGAACACGACCGAGTTTTATAAGAGTGAAAGTTTGAACTTCTTTTTCGATAGCTCAGCGTCCTACCACATCCCTCTGCATGAACAAATACTCTTCAGGATCCATAAAATTTGACAATGGGAATGAATTCAGTAGTAAGGGGGTAGGGGTGGATAGGTCAACACCCCCGTTTAAGGGATGACACCACGGAACGTGGCCAGATGTCTGCAATCAGGGTGTCTACCCTACCGACACTGAACAAGAACAAATCTGGCGCATATAGTGCAGGGGTGCATATTAATATGCTTGCTCATCATTCCGGAATTTTATTTGAACAGAGCACAGAGCTTTCAAGCTGGAGGATCTGTGACATAAAGACACAAAGAAACAGTGTTCTTGTCTTCTTATACAACATGCTAAGAAGACTGATGGAGTGTATAAGCAAACAGTTGTTACTGGCCCATCTTACAAAGTTAACCGTATTTGGTTCGTAAGGTGACCCTATCAGACCCTTCTCTTACACACTAGCACCCTCTTCTTACCCTGTTATTTAAGAAGCCAAGAACAATGTTTCATTCTGACTAAACCACCCCTTGTGTACAGAGGGCTCCTTAGCTTATAATCGCCTACTCCATTTCCAGGAAAGATCTTGAGATTGGAGGAGGGTTCTCATTTAATACATGAACTGAAGGTATAGTAGATACAGGGAAATTTGAAAGTTAGTCCGAAAGAAATACAGATTCCAGATGCCCCAGCCGCTTGGGGCCTCACCCCATGCCCCTCTTTAAATTAGCCCTTCATTATGATGGGTGATTTCAAGCCCCGAATAAAAAAAACCAGCTTTACGCCATACGATAAATTTTAAAATTAGCAAACAATAAACAACAATAATCCGAAAGTTTAGAACCCCCCACAGTAGCCGGGCAAGGAGTGAGATCCCGAACGACAGGTTTTTAAACCGTTACAAGCTGATACTCCGAACGATTTCAGCACAATTTTCACTCAAAAAATTAGCAGGTGAGCCACGTGAGCGATAGGGATGGAAAGAACGATGGATAATTCATACCTCGTATCTCCGGACTTGTCAGCGAAGTCGTAAACGGGTCCGTAGGCGTCAGCAACGTCAGTAAATATATTTCACTTTTATTGAAGTGTTAGCGATGTCGCCTCATAAAAATACCCGTTAAAGTGATCATGCGAATACTGCTCCCAATAGATTTTATTTATATTTGGGCAGAAAAAATGTTACCCTACGGATAAGATATCCGGAAGTTAAGGGTTCAACTCCAGTTTAAAAATTTTTATGTTCCTACGTTCTGAAATATAATGCGTCTTTTTAATGGCAGAAATTAACTGGCTAGCTTTACAATCAGGGTTTTTTTTTTTCAAAAACAATTTGTTTGGAAATTCTCTACTTACTACGACCGGCAAGGGACGATGTAAATTTGTTCTTTATAGAGAGAATTCACTATAAAGAGAGTATCCTCGTTATAGAGAGATGTTCGTTACAGAGAGTGACAACTGTTCGATAAAAATCATTATCCATCGGAATCCCCGGATTTCCTATGGAGGAAATTATACGGGATCTACCCCATATTCGATTCAAAGTCTACTTTATCGCCGTGGGGTAATTTAATCAGAGAATAATCCCATCGTTCGCTGTATCTTGATTTGGCTGACTCGCCAAATTGGAACCGTTAGTTGGTTTCATTTGGCGACACCTCACCATCACTGGAAGACACTTCTTACGGAATTACTTCTGATTGGAGCATTTTGATAAATGTTTAGTACTATAATTTGCAATATTCATGTGTGGGCTGTGAATCTCTGTATAGTTTGATCGATAATAGGCGCCAAAAGTTGTCCGAAAGTAACCAATCGTAAAATCACAAAACAGCCTGTTGATTTCGGCCGTTAAAAAGATATTTTATATTTCAGAACATTTAAATATCCAATAGGATCGTCTAAAATGTGCACACAAAAAATGTAAACAAACCAGTCCATTAACTGTAGTATAGTGCCACTATAAATTTCACTATAGCGTTATCCATTGGACCTTTTCACCATCCTGCCGATAGCACCATTATCCCGAATTTTGATCCTAGCAAAGTTTTCTGAACTGTAGGTGAAATTTTTTATTCCTATACAAAACACACAGTCCGATAACCGTAAATACAAAAAAAGGTTTCCTCCAAATTCAAAATTCCATGAAGTAAGCTAAACACGAAATCCAACCCCATACTTCCTGATATAAAGGTAGGCCATAAAATTTCTAAGGGAAAGCGAAAGGGGCGGTGGGAAAATTCAACATGGCGGAAAAGTGTCATAAAGCATTCGGGTCAACTGCCCGCTGTCTCTGGCCCTTTCCGTTCCTATTCGGGAGATATTTATCCAAACGACTTTAACCCCTGGATAAATTTATTTTGTTTCATTTTTCTTTGGTGTGATGGTTGAAAGAACAAGATTAAGAACAAGATTAGGGGTTACATGGAAGAACAAGGACATGATAACTAAAGTAAGGATTTTCCAGCGTTCCAGCGTAATATCGGTAAACCGAGTTATAATTATTCGTATTTAACCATAGATAGGTAAATCTAATTTTACTTATAGGGTGCGTCGGGCGTCCCAGCATACCCAGTTACCAGTTACACTCCAGTTAAATTTGGGTTCCACAGAACAATAATTGGAATTTAACTGGAAAATTGAAATAAGTTTATAAAAATTTTCATTAGATATCAAGCAATTTCTCAGTTGTAGGTAAGTGATATTTGATATAAGAAGTGATAGTGTAGGTATACACTGTCCTCTATATAACGACACTCTCTATAGCGAACTCTCCCTATAGTGAACTCTCCCTACAGCAAGAAATTTTTATAGTGCCCTTAAGAAATTTTGGAAAATTTTTACATTTTTTTTTACATTCTCTATACCTGAGGGAAATTTTCCAAATAACAAGAAGATATAGCCTTAGTTCGGCCCTGGGGAGAATATTACAGCAATAGGGAGGGACCCGGGTCCCCACGCGAAGCCCGGTCATTGCTTCCCCCCCCCCCATAGCTGACCGGTTTTGCCCACAAATCATCCTCCTCATTCCTCCCATTCCTCCTTCCCTCTCCAGCCCCCCCCCCCCTCTTTGTCCTGGGCTCTATCGACGCCACAGCCTCCGCACAACCAGTCCTCGCGTCTTGTTTTACTTCATATATATTTTTTTGATAAAAAGTTAAGGTTTTGCAACACCAGATGATGCATTTTTTCCACGTTTGATTAGATTAACTTGGCTGAAAGATTGAAATTCGCCTAGAAGGAGTCTTGGGGAAGGTATATTTCACAAATTACGTTTAAAAGGGCGTCGTCAGTTTTGTTTGTTTACGTTTTATCTTCATGATTTATGTGGATACTTTTGAATATTTAAATATGAAACATGAATATCTTTTTACTAACAGGCATTATATTTCAGAACTTTAATATATCTAGTAGCTTCCTTATAAAGTGTGCAGAAAGAAAGTAAACAAACACAGCTGCGTAGACGCTGTGTGTAACACAGACCCTGAAAGTATGGAGAAGCGCCATAGCGGAAAACTCTTCTGAGAAAAGATTGCGTGGCGCTTTTTCACGACGCCCGAAACGGCAAGTCATAACGTGCTGACCCTTCTATATGGGAACGTGGGGCATTTATTAAAACCCCTCACGTTTCGGCTACGCCGCCATGTCCAACTAACCGCCCCCGGACCCCCAAACCCCTAACTTTGGACCTCGGCCCCCCCAAATCTCCCCCCCAAAAGATCCCAACGCCCTGTGAACGGGCGGCCGCCCTTTCTTCAATTCTCTCAGTTGGGTCAGCGCTGTATTGAGCCGCGTCATCGCTGACGTACAAACGTAGAGTGTACTGCCTCACTCAGATGACTGACAATCTGATTGCGGGATGAATATTTAAAATACATGAAATCCCTTTGAACCCTCTTGAAACTCGGAAATTTCTCTTGGAATTGAAATTCGGTTTCCACAAGTCCGCACACCCCACTTTGCATAGGTGCCATCCCTACAAATTTGTACCTTACGCTGACGTCCTGGTACCCAAACAAAACTGCCATCCTTCGGAGAAGCTACCTCGCTTACTAGAACCAACAAGCGCAGACCTAAGAAGATAGACAAATTTATTGCGAAAGAAACAGTGTTCTTGTCTTTTAAATAACACGCTAAGAAGACTGATATAAGAACACAGTTGTTACTGGACTATCTTACAAAGTTAACCGTCATTTTTTCCGTATAAGGTGACCGTATCAGACCCTTCTCTTATTACACTAGCACCCTCTTCTTAGCCTGTTATGTAAAAAGACAAGAACACTGTTTCTTTCTTAAAGCGTCTGTCTTCTTAGGATAATAGGGACACGTAGACAAGTCTGCTCTAAAGTTGGTTCCATCACTAACCATGGCGCGGTGAGGCGCGTCGTTGCGCGGCTAACTGGACGGGATCTCTGCAAATATGCTTATACACTCAGCACTTATGTAGTGGCAGCAGGGAGACCCATTCAGCAGTATTAACCACCCTTCCCGCCATTTATGATTTTGATCAACAGGAACATGGAGAGGGTGCGCAATGTGACCTCACTAATATGAAAAGTTGACCTCCAGTTTGCAGCTAATATGCGGGGAGTGTAGGGGAGGCGGGGGTAAAACGGTCACATCTTTTAATTCATCAACACCCTTGTGGTTACTTCCCCTTTGTCGCTTGCGTTCAACTCCTCAATAAATTTCCCTCCAAAATTTTCTATCCATGCTTTTTTAGTTTTTTGGAACCGTAGAAATCTCTTAAATTTAATTTTTTGGAATGAATTTTGGGTTTTTGGGGGAGAAAATACGGCTTGGGGTACCTGGGTATTTCGGTATTGTATAATCGAAATATTGTAGGCGTTTATATACCTATACCAATAAGGTTTCGCTCTTCTGCCAGCTGTAACAATTAGATATTAACCGATTTTCAACATTATGCCATTTTTATACGATCCTTATGGGCAAAATACCACAGATACCAAAGAAAACGCCGAGGGGTTAACCACTTCAGGAACCTTGTTGGGAATTTAGTTGGGAATCTCAGGCAATCATTGGAAATCGTTATGAAATCTCAGCTAATCTTGGAAATTTCTGGAGTAGTTTACCCTTCGGGGTGCATTTCCCCGCCAATCTCGTTGAGAATCTCAGGAAATCTTTGGAAATCTTCATGCAATCTCAAGTTATCTCTGGAGTGGTTAACCCCTCGGAAAATGCTGAAACCCATCTTCAAACCCTAATATTTAAAAAAATATATATATATATTATATATGCAAGAGATTTCTATGGAGGTTCCAAAAAACTTAGAAAGCATTGTTCGAACATAATAATAAAGGGAAAATTCAGGAAAGTGGTTGAAGTTTGCTGACGTTGTGTCAGCCATGATGGTTTATCATGGGAAGATGAATGTGGCTGAGGAGGTTGAGCCTAGAGATGAGTGGATGTCTTTTTCGAAGACTAATGTTCGATCCCCCCTCAAGATTGATGGCTTTGATCCTCCCCACCTCTAGGATGACGTCTATCAAGATTTTTTATCGGAAATAAGTTGAAATGATTGATTGGTCGATCGCTGAAAAGAAAGAAATCAGAATGAAAATCGTGATTTTTACAGAACCAAACTAACGAGTCTATTCTGGATTTTCTGGATAACGACGAAGTGGTGCAGCTTTACCGTTATAGGAGCTCTCTTTGCAATAGGGTAATTTGGGCAGAATCACTCCCGATAGTCGAGTATTCCTTTATATCCCAATGGGTCGGGTCCCTCATTGCCTGCAACTGGGTTCGCCGTAAGGGGACATACCCAGAGTTATGTTTGTTTATATTTACTTCAACCAAAACAAAGCACTTTTAAGTACTCAAATTATCACAGAAACTAACCTGCTCGTTGCAATAAAAACAGTGTACTTACTTAGTCAATTCTTTTAAGAACATAATGTAAGCAAACATTCATTAAAAAGACTTTTGGTTACTTCACAGTGTTTGAATTACCAAACATCGACATGTTTGCAATTAGGCTGAATTTCACCACCTTCCGATAGTGTCTTTAACGAGAGGATTTAACGAACGGATTTGCATTATCGTATGTTTAGCTTACGACAAGTGCGTTCGCAGAGAAACAAGTGCAAGCGCAAGGCATTTGTCGTAAGCTAAACATACGATAACGTGGATCCGTTCGTCAAATCCTCTCGTTAAAAGACACTATTGGAAAGTGGTAAAATTCAGCCTTAGCAGGTTAGTTTTTACGATATCATGAGAAAAAGTGCTTTTTTTTTGCTCCAGGGGAACAGAAACTAAAATCACGTCTCCCATGTCTCACTAACCGGAAGTTATTGATCGAAGTGGCGTTAATTACCACTCAAAACGCGAAAGTTGAATACACAACAAGAAGTGGAACATCAGATAAGATGGGGGAGGTAAAAATGGTTTTGTGCTAACTGCAGTAACACCGAAAAAGGTTTTCAAAACACATTATCATAAGCACGGAACCCAGCAGTTAACCATAAACATTTCGTGTTTGCTGAACCAGGGGAAAAGAATTTTCACCATCAACGCTTTTCAAGCTATATCTCGGATAATTTTCGTTAATAGGTTTACTAGAAGAGATTTATATGTTCTGAAATATAATATGTATTTTTAACGTCCGGAATTGCCTGGCGAACTTGTGATCTAACGATCGAGTGTCTCCGACGAATTTTTTAATGACAGATTGTAGCGTGCAAAAAGCAGCTACGTGTTTTTTTTCCCGCACCTTCCAAGGTTGGCGGGGTTCTTGAAAAATTTGAAAAAAAGGGGAAAAAATAATATTTTGGAAACAACTGAAAAATTCTGAAAAATTGGAAACTTTTTAATTTTATTATGAACTATCGTTTTTATTTGATCAATCCTATGGCTGACATGGCTTAAACGTCACCCGAAGAGGGGGTATGTCTTCCCCACCCTCCGCTATGTAACATCTTTCCTCAAATTTGAACTGCTGACCGCTCGCACTCGCCCTGCTTACTGGCACAGCCGAAGTCGGATCCCTGTTTGACCATCCAAAATTTCCCGTATCTTCTCATCTCATTACTTCTGGGTTGGCATTCGTCCCGTACAGAAAAATGTCTGGCGCCCTGGTTTCTTCTCCTCTTGGTATCATCACTTTCCGAATCTTCAGTCTCTGGTATCTTTAATCTTCTTTCATTTTAATGTCAAAATTTAACATCCTAATGTAAGTTTTCTTCCTGTATTTTTCGGTTCACTTAGCGTACCGGAAGTCACAGTTACCGTTGTTTTTACATCTGCAACCTTTCACCGGGATTACCGTCTCTCGAGAGCGTCGTGTACTTTGACGTCGTTCTTTGAGGGGGTAGTCCTTGTGAGGGGTCCTGCCTTGGACTGGGCTGGAGGTATATCGTCTGTCTGGTAACTGTAATGTGAGTTGCTGGCATGGCGGTGCTTCTGGAACGGTTCAAGGGGGCCTATTTTTTTCCATCTACTGTTTGACTTCCGGTATCGCCACTTTTATTCCATCAATGCTAATAAGCATTTTCACCCTGTACCGACCTAGTCTTTTAGTTGTTTGATTTTTTTGAAACCTATAGCTAGGAATCGTACCTACGTTGGTGACAAACATTGAGGTGGCTTCGCAGGAGCCGTATAAACGAGGTTTACTTGTTTTGGTTCCGTTGAATGAAGATTACAAAAATTTATATTGGCCGTAGTTTGGTTTTTTTTTTGATTGAAAGACAGAATTCCGAGAGCTTGAAAGAGAAAAATAACGTCTAGGTGTAAGACCCAACCTTATCCACGACCAACCATACCTCTATCGACTTCGAGTGCCCGGCAAACGCCAGAAGGAGGAATTTCTCTTTACAAGATCTTACATCCGAGGTTATATCTCTCTGGAATAATTAAAATTTTTGAACAACTCTTTCTCACCATATTTGTGACTAGTGAGAACGTAAAAACAGTTTGCCGCCCAATAGGTATATTTGTTTCTTCTCCAAATAACATTCAGCAGCTAGTTTCTGCTGATTTCAGCAGTAATAGAAGTTTTCCTATAATAGGCGAAGTTGGCTCTAAATCACGCCCACACATGATTGGCTATTCATCGATTTCAAATATCTTTCTAATAAATCTCAACGTTTCGTGTTCAGGCTAATTTGGAACTAGTTTCATTTTCTATTTTCCTTTTCGAATTTCGCGTGACGCTACATTGCAATTGGGATTTCTTTAATTGAATAATGATATGAGGTAGGTACCTACGAGCAGACATGTCATGGATCTAGTCCACATTTGGGGAGATTTTTTGTGGTGACTATGGGGAAGAATGGAATGGGGAAGAAATGGGGAATGGGGAAGAAGACGTTTTTTTCAGCACACATTATGAGGAAACTATTAGATATTTATTTAAATGTTCTGAAGTATAATATGTCTTTTTAACGGCCGAAATTGACAGAAATCACTCGATCGTAAAAAAACAACACAGGCTGTAAATTTCAGCCGTTACAAAGACCTATTATATTTCATAATAAACATCCCATAGCTTCCTCCTGCAGAAAAAATGTACAAACACGACTGTGTAGACGCCCTTAACAATTTATAGGTAACAGCCTCTATAGCCAAGTGGTCTGGAAGGCTGGTAGCCAGGTCACACCGGTTCGATCCCGATCCTCTCAAAATTTTTCTGATTGGCATTCACCTCTGATATGTTCAGCATTTCAAGTGAAACGTATATCGAGGTTATTGTGGTTCAGACCCCACCTAAAACTGTAGGTCCCAGTCGTGTACAGTAGGGCTTGTCTCTACATATAAAGGTCCCTATCAAGATTTCAAAAGAGTTAGTAACAGTAACGAAGAAAGTATTTACTACAGAGCACGAAGAAAGGTGTTAAAAGAGAAATTAAAGAAAAGGTGCCTCGAAATAAATTTATAAAGATAATAAATTCTTGGTCCTTTCTAAATAAAGTGAGTTGTAAATTTCCAAGTTATCTGGAATCTGGTTAAACTCGTGAGGAACGAAAGGGGAGTCAAAAAGGAAGGGGAGAAGGGGAGGAGGGGAAATCGAACGAGATAATGTTAACTTGCTATAACGAACAGAATTATTTATCCCAGAGTTTGACGAGAACGGGGGCGAGCACTGGTGGTGGGGTGGTGGGGTGGGGGGTCACTGAATTAAATATATGTTGCATGTGTCCATGTACTGCCAACCACAGAGTCCACTACCACGTACATGTCAAATTCTTTTATACAAACTTTTCCCCAAAATTCAGGACCTCTGATACGTTCAGCATGTCCAGTTATTTGAGAAAGAAACAGTGTTCTTGTCTTCTTAAATAACAGGCTAAGAAGACTGATGGAGTGTATAAGCAAACAGTTGTTACTGGCCCATCTTACAAAGTTAACCGTCTCTGGTTCGTAAGGTGACCCTATCAGACCCTTTTCTTATACACTAGCACCCTCTTCTTAGCTTGTTATTTAAGAAGGCAAGAACACTGTTTCTTTCTCAAACGAAGTGTCTGTCTTTATTGTTGGTTTCATCATAATATTAGCTTCATTAGTTCTGCAGAAGACGATCAAGACAAATGAAATTCAAACAAAACCAGGTAATTGCAATCAATATCCATTTCCACGGCAAACAATATTAACTGGCTGAAAAACATTAATTTAAGTGTAGGTCTGTAATGAAGGGCATATATTTTATCAAACCGGAAGTTAGAAATTGGAGGAGGACAGGAGGAAGAGAGTGATATTTACGGTCCGTCGTTGTAACAAAGACACATTCGGGTATAAAAAAAGATTGATGACACCTCAAGTCGATGGATGCTGAGAAACAAATAAATAACACGAGAAACGTGCGAAGACTCCGTGAGATCAGGTACAGGTGAACGATATTAAAACTCCTCACCACCAATGCGGGGAGAATCTGGATATCAGCCGCAATAAAGGACTTCTAAGCTGTAAACTCTAAATTTGCTCCGAAGGTCTTCTCCCTTCGTAGATATAGCGGGTTGAAATTTTTATTTTGAGACAGTAGAGTAGCTGTGTCCTTGTCAGACTTTGATATCGATATCTTTAGTTGATGGTTCCTACAGTTAGCTTACAGTGAGACAGGTAGCAGAAGATGCGGAGCTTAGCAGAAGTAGCCAAAGCTTACGTCACTTTCGGTATTTTCACCTCCTATACCAACCTAAAATCCGGCCACTTTAGGCTGAATTTCACCACTTTCCGATAGTGTCTTTTAACGAGAGGATTTAACGAACGGATTTACGTTATCGTATGTTTAGCATATAAGTGCGATCGCAGAGAAACAACTGCAAGCGCAAGACATTTGTTGTAAGCTAAACATATACGATAACGTAAATCCGTTCGTTATCCTCTTGCTAAAAGACACTATCGGAAAATAATGAAATTCGAGTGTAATAAATTTTTATTTAGTTGTCAGAATCTAAAATGCGATAGGTACGCGATACCTAATATAGAAACTAAGTCAGCCATCAGACTACATTTATTTTCTGAGTTTTTAATAGAAAGTACAGAATTGAGGTATACCCAAAGAGAAGAACCTATAGCCTATCCAGCGTTGTACCTAGTTACAAGGACAAGTCAAGAACAAGAAACTACTGTCCTTGTTCTTTGACCGCAACCCTGAAGGATGGCCTCGGGTCTCACCTAAACTCAAACGATCTTAACTTGCCGGACGGTCATTTTGAGTTTCAACCTCAGCAAAGATGCCAGCAGCAGAGGAAACGCCTATCAGTTAGACTAGGGGAGTTTGGGGTGAATTTACCACCAAGACTTTGCGGGGGTGAAGTTTTGAAAACTTGGGCGGAAAGACGAGTACCAACAGCAGCAACCTGGTTTCTTCGGTTGCGGCTAGTTGTCCAAGTTGATTACTCAGCAAGCCGCGGTCCACCGCGTCTGCTTTCCGCCGTCACCTTGCTCTCTATGCGTTTCAGCACTGGCCTGCACTTGTATAAGGTCCAATGGGAAATGATTGGATTATGTAGCCTGATGGCTGGCTTAGTTTCTATATTATCGCATTTTAGATTCTGACCACTAAATAAAAATATACACTCTATATTGGCCGGATTTTAGGTTGGTATAGGAGGTGAAAATACCGAAAGTGACGTAAGCTTTGGCTTCTTCTGCTAAGCTCCGCATCTTCTGCTACCTATCTCACTGTAAGCTAACTCTATACCGTCAAGGATTATCCATACTTCAAAGTCCGACTAGGACACAGCTGCCCTACTGTCTCAACTATGAAACCGGAAATCAAAGACAAGTAGGTATTCTTGCCTTGAGAAATTTTCAAAAAAACATAAAAAATTTATTATCCTCCTTCTCAAACACCACTGAAGCTACAGAAGCGCCTATAGAGCTGTTTTGGAAAGCTACATCCCTCAGTATTATGGCGAAATAATTATTTTTCATATAATTTGGAATCTGATCTCACAGGACCTGAAAGAAGACGACAGGTACACGATGACTGAAATCACGACCCAGGTACCCTACGGTGTTCACGAAATTTGAAAATTTTCTTGATACAATTTTTCTGAGAGTATTTCTTGATTTTCATTTTTTCTAAGAAATAAAACAAGGACCATGTATTCTTGAAAGGTGTCAATCCGGTGCTGGGGTTTGCGTCGTCCATAGTGTTTGTCAGTAAACTTGGCAACCACCTCATCAAAGTAGCCAACTTTGTTAATTACTGAAATCTTGTGTCGACCTGGTCCCTGGTCCCCTGCTGATGGACTCATCTTCACCAGCCGTAACCTCCCCCATCTTGCCCCTAAGTTATAAGTCACCCCCCCCCTCCCTTACCTGAAACTTGGAATAAAGTGGGACTGCATGATTTTTATTGATCTACCGCATAACAGGGTGACTGCCATAGATAGTCAAGTTAGGTTAGGTTAGCTCTCGTAGTTCGGACAAATTTTTTGTTATCGAAAATCAGTCGATCACCATATAGCCAGACAATCTTGGCAGTTAAATTATATTTCAGAATATTTAAATATCCGCTATTTTTGCCAGTTGTTAAGTAGGAGGAACATGGGGAGACGGAACACACCGGTTCGATCCTGATCCGATTGAAGATTTTCCGATTGGATTCACCTCTGACATGTTCAGCGTCGAGAGTGAAATGTATATCGAGGCTAGGATGGTTCGGTACACTCCAAAACTGTAGGTCCCCGTCTTGCGCTAGTGTCTAGTTGCTGGGGTGGTTACCTGGACCTTTCTGGTCAAAATGAAAATACAGGGTTACCAAAAAAATAATAAAAGTGGTAAATCCAGCAAACCGAGAGTTAAGGCCCCTCCTTTCGCCCCCCTGCCCCCCTCCCCCCCCCCTGCCGTCAAGCAAAGTGGGAAATATGGACATAGCAAGCGAATGAAAAGTGCTCTATAAATTAAAGCAGTCTCTATGTAGAAAGACCGGACAGCCAACGGTCCCGGAACACCCTCAACGTTCTTCTTTCAATTCCAATATCCAGCTTTTGAAAGGATCGAAGATATTGTACAAGATACAATGGAGAAAGTCTTGAAAATTAACTTTTTGTTGGGAGATAGATAGATAAGAGTAGTTCGGAGAGTGATGGTGGGTAGAACCTATTGTGACGTTCTATATCCCCTTGTACGAAAGCCTCTGGACCTATCCAGAATTTGGAAATCTCGGCGAGGTCTGTACGAAACGTCTTTTCCCGAAGAGCTTTTCCAAAGGAAAATTACGACTTGGCTGTTTATATACTTTCTTGCTAGCCTATACGATGAGAAAATATTGTTTGTCTGCTAAATTTTGAAAAGTTGTTTCTGGACAAAAATCTCAAAAATTATTCAAAATTCGTGTTTTTGATTAGTTGAACAAATTCTGAGGGTACAATTTTCAATCTTTAACGTTGAAAATTGGTAGGGTCTATGAAGAAATAGATGTTTGAAGGTCAAGCTCAATAAAATTTGAATTAGCCAAAAATTCCATGATGATAGCCATGAGGTAAGGGTAGGTTTAAGACCGAACATACGTTCGCTATTTGTTGACGTTTTTCTGCACACTTTATATAAGGAATATGTTTATATATTTAAATGTTCTGAATTATAATATGTCTTTAAAACGGCCAAAATTAACCAACTGTAATTTTACGATCGAGTGATTTTTGTCAACAACATTTCTTTCCGAAATTAAAGTCATGTTATTTTCTGCCATTAAAATGACATTATATTTCAGAAAATTAAGTATCCAATCGTAGTTCTATGTTATAATGAGCAGAATTTTTATTTGTAAAATGACACCGCATGGCATTCCTAAATAAACCACCCCTAATTTAGCCTAACTCAGTGAACCAAAATTGAGCATGACAGGGTAGTATATCATGCACAACAACTCCACCATCCCCCAAAAATGAATAATGCATATCTGTGCATATAAAACCGATTAGAGAAAATTTTCCGCTCAGTTACGAGTTTGATCCCTGCTGTAATCTGCAAGAGAATAATAAATGGAATCATCTGTATCATTCTCATTCAATGACTCTGCATCTCTGTACTTAGCTTAGGGAGGGGACCTACAGTTTTGGGAGTGACGGGTCTGCATGCTCACTCTCTCTGATGAAATGCTGCCATACGCGCTAAAAAATGAACACTACTAAGGAGGATCTATTTACTTTTTGAATTTACTTGGTGACAAACGATAATAGAACAAGAAATTCTTTGTTCTTGTTCTTGCTTCATGATTGTTGCATTTCTGCTTTCTATCTATCAGCATGCAAGATGGTGAAAGGCACCAGCTTTTCTTTTCTGCGAATTACGATATAGTGAACTTTTAGGGGACACTAAAGTAGACATTAACAGCTGGAGATACCTAGGTACCCTTTCTATATTTCAGAATATATAAATATCCGATAGTTTCCTTGATCGTTTGCTAGTAATAGAGAACACATGGTTTCCAAAAAAAAATATTGTTCAGAACAAGAAGTAGACTTAAGAAGAAAGTGTCACAATGATCTAAAAGAGTTAAGCAACGATAATTGACATTTGTGTAGTCTGTCCACCCCTGGATATATGACTGACGTTCCTATCATCCAAGACTGAGTTGGAGTATAGATCTAGGGGGGTAATCTCCTTTTAATCAGACTTGGTGAGACTCAGCTTCTTGTTTCTCACGTCCCCTTGTAGTAAGTTTTGAAAGTAAACATCCCTTGGGATGGTAGGGGCGCAGTAGTGACCCTCCGCCCCTCGCAATAAAAGGGTCTCGATATTTCCCTCATATACCGACCGGACTCGAAATTTCAATCGTGAAAAAAGCCTTTTAATGTGATTGTCACTGGACCCGAAAGGGGTTTCTTAGTCTTAATCGTTTTCAAATACCCTTAACCTATAACTACCCTTACGTTTCGCGATTTGGTCTTTATTTGGATACCCTTAAAGAGTTAAGACTGAATAGACGTTGGCTACTTGTTTTGGGTTTTTTCGGCCATATTTAAATTCACCCGATTTTGATAGTAGTTGTGGAGAAAAAATTCCTGTCACTTCCAAGTTAGAACCTTCTCCAAAACAAAAATACACTTCGATAGGCACAAAATTTACCTACAAAATGGCTATATCTCAATTTGTAATAATTGAATAAATAGCATCATTACTAAAGACAAAATTGTACATTTTGTAAAAATACAGAAATACTCGAAAAGTTCAAAATCCGACTTGAAATCTTTACTCAACCAAAAACAACTGATTTTCAGTATGTTTAAGAATCCGCAGAGCAACAAGAGAAGTATAAGTTTGAGAAAGTATTTACTGAAAATGTAAGAACTGAGGGAGGAAGATGGATCATCAATAAAACATGCACTGCCGGCGAATCGTAATGATCTTTCCGACAAATATTTTCACAAGTTTCATTTAAAATACAAAATCCATAAAATTAGAAGAAAACCTGCCGTCAACAATGATTTATGTTTCCGGAGATAAGGGTCGGATTGGGCTCTTTTTTTAGATATAGAAATTTTAAATTCAATGGGACGATTGATTTTTGTTTATGTCCATGTGGACCAAAACAAAGCACTTTTTTTTTCAAATAATAACAGAAACAAGCCTCCTTATTGAAATAAAAACATGTAAGACCCTTATCCAATTCTTTTAAGAACATAAAGTAAGCAAAATTTCATTAAAATGACTTTTGGTTACTTCACAGTGTTTGAATAACCAAACATCAACATCGCTCGGTAGGCAAAAAACCACATTTTAACAGCATAAAATTCCATGTACATGCAAGAAATTGCAAGACTCTCGCAGAAAGAACAAGAACAAGAGCAAGAAATGATTTCTACTGCAAGAACAAGAACAAGAACAATATAGGATTTTCACTGCAAGAACAAGAGCAAGAGTCGCTTTGCGAGAACAAGAACAAGAACAAGAAATACCGTTTCTTGTTCTTGTTCTTGCATCGTGCATCACTAGTCTAAGTATATCTTACATGTTTTTATTGCAATAAGAGAATAGTTCTGTTCCTATAAGTATTTGGTATGAGAAAATGAAAAACTTTTCTTGTCTTGTTCTCGTTCTCCTTCTCGTTCGTTGCAATGGCAAGAACAAGAACAAGGAACTACTAAAAGATAAAGAACAAGACAGGACTTCTATTTCAAGAAAAATACTGACGGAATTCTGATCAGCATCATCAGTTGGAACAGAACTTTTTTTTATGTATTGTTGACCTTGTCCCGCCCAAAATAGGTGGAACTAAAGTATAAAACGCCTGGTGGTCCAGTTAAATTACAAATTGAGAGATTCCTCTAAACAGTCTAAATTATAAAAGCATTAAATACGATTTTAGCTATTTTTTAAGTATTGTTTAACTTTCTTCAGATTTGATTTCAACCGGGAGAGCGTTATATAGACGAACACCTAAAATCGGAGGACTGTTCAAACAAAGGGAGGTAGCAAATGTGCCTACATGTATATTTGAACAAGAGTTTTATACGAGTGAAAGTTTGAATTAAGAGGGAAGTGTTCTGGATGTTCGCGAACAAATAATAATACCTGATAAATGTAAAACACAAGGAGCAGGGAGGATAAAGAATTTCTGAAAAAGTGACCTGCAGGAAGTGCGCGGTGAGAATTTCTATAGGACCAGTCCAGTGCTGGTTTAGTGAGTGAGGCTGGAGGAACAACGGCACTGTCTGGTGGTAAAACGGGTAAACAATCCAGAGCCAGCATTGCTTACTAATCTCGGTTTATTATTGATCCAACTCTATTCCTTTCCTTCGTTCAAAATCCAAGAAATCTAAAACAGATGCCACTGTATAATCAGGACTTTATTACTAAACCCAAATCATCCTTTTCTTTTCAACGAAATCGGAGATTTACAACTAGAAAATTCTGGACTATTTGCTGTTTTTTTTAGGAGGAAACCGCCCGTTCTATTACTAGGAAACTGGCACATTATAATATATATCAGAATAAATAAATAACCATCAGTTTCCCTGATTATTAAGGCTGAATATACATTCGCTATTTTTTTACATTCCGATTTCAAACTTTGTGAGAAAACTACTGGATATTTTAATATTCTGAAATATAATAATATGTCTTTTTAACGTCATTACTCATGAGGCTATGTTGTGATTTCGCGATTGCTTAATTTTGGACTTTTTTTTTTGTGACAAAAATCACTCGATCGTAAAATCACATCATGGCCTCATGAGTAGGTAATGACGTTAAAAAGACATATTATATTTCAGAATATTTAAAAACCCAATAGTTTTCTCACAAAGTTTGAAACCGGAACGTAAAATAAATAGCGAATGTATATGGTGGCCCTTAAGGCAGTATACGTCAGTGTATGATCGCAGAAGGGGGCATGTATTTTATATAATGATTTTGCGGTCATTTTTTTCTGACGTTAAAAAGTCATTATATTTCAGAATATTCAAATATCCAACAGTGCCCTCAAAGGAAAAAAAAACGTAAACAAATAAAAAATCTAGATTCCGTCTTAACGTGAAATCTATATGTGTCTGTGTGACATCCGCGACACATCTAAAGGAGATTTAGTACAGATGTGTCTGTTAAAACCAGTAAAAAACCTGGAGCAAGCGAGACAAGTGAGGTGAGAGTTCGTTTTACGGTGGTGAGCAGTGAACCAACTTGTCCCACTTCCGACATAAAAACTAAAAAAGAAGTCACCCGTTCAGGAGTGACAGAGAATGAGAAGAAGCAGTGGAAGAATAGGTAATAGGCAACCTGAACCTCTAGCTTCGATACTGATCCTGGCAAAATATGGATAATTCTTGAAATGGTCTAGTTTGCCGAGCTTGAGGAGGGTCCTGAAACATATTAATTTGCGTCAGTTATACTTAACTCCCCGTTAAGTTAACCGGCACTCTATAGAAAGGAGTAGAACCGCCCTAAAACACTACCTAACAAAAATATAGGTATTTTTCTTTTTTTTTTAGAATAAAATGGACAGTAAAAATAAAAAAAGTAAGGCAACTTTTTCACGGCGCATAGGCCGCAGGTTCTGATTTTTCGATTCAGCAATTATTGGAAACGTCAGTTGTCAAACAGGCCACCATCACCGGCACAGCTATATAATTAAACAAAATAATGAAAAACTCTGTTTGTTTAAAGGGTGGAACATTTGTTGCAGAAGGGTGATCTGCCCGCTATTGAGTGACAGATGCAGTTCATATTGCACCTCACTAATCAGTTGTCACATGCATTTTTTTTCAGCGGTGGTCATTATTGAATCAGGAGGGATTCCGGTACGCGCACCACCATCTTGTTGCAACTATCGAAACTTTCCTCTATGATTTCCACGGTAGCACTAGGGATACGAAAATGGTCGCACCTACTTTCCCACCCTATGAGTTTCGAGCCTAGGACGAAATAACTTGTCTCAGGAAGCTTCTCCGAGTATTTTGATACCCCACAAGGCATATTTCGTGAAAATCAGAAAGGGGGTGATCGCAGACACACTCGAAGAAACTTTCTGGTAAAGTAACTGGTCTGAGGAAGACGCCCCGAGTATTTTGAGTACCCACAAAGCATATTTCTGTGAACATTACAAAACACCCATCTACATAGGCTAGGTAGTTCCAAGGCTGAGCAAGAAAAAATTTCGACACGTCGGAATTAGATCTTGGGCCCTTTAACTTCAAAGCTCAGTGGCCATTGCGATGTAATAACTCTGGGGTTTTGGCTGTTTTGGTTGTTTTGGTATGCGCATGCTGTATGTGATTTATTCTTGAGAGCCAGTGCTGACCTGTGACCTGCCGTCGTTTGTTTCTTCTTTCTTTATAGCTGACGCCGAGCTTTTGAATTCTCCGTCACGCCCATCCATCAGCCCAACACTCACTTCTCAGCATCAATTCACCAACAAACAGCAAAGGAAACGGTTGGACATTTATTTGTTCTGAAATATAGTAAATAGTAAGAGTTAATTCCTCCAGTTCCTAAATAATGTCTCCTTAAAGTCCACTATAGCGTTATTCTCCCGATAAGAACAGTTGGTGGCTTTAAATTTAACCGCAAGGTATTTTTCAAACCTATCCAATAGTATCATCAGAAAAGTGTCATTCAAAAACGTCAACAAACCTTATTGTACTCTAAACCTTAATCCAAGGTCACAAGCTCAGGTTCTTTGAAGACGTGGTCACTACCTTACCTACGTGTTATCCATACGTATAACTTATTTTTTGCAGGCGTTCTCCACAACTTCCCAGTCTAGTGTACAAAATGACATTCTTAAGAAACTGCTGGTTATTTAAAAGTTCTGAAATAGGCATAATATTAGGTTCATGACGTGTGTCATTTGCTGGCCAAAAATCAGGACAAGTTAAACTGTTTCCCGACGTTGAAAAGTCATATTATATTACAGAGGAACTGAATATCCCAAGATAATTAATTCACTTATAAATTTGTAAATTAAAATTTTCCAATATACTGGGAAGAGTAATTGCGCCGCGTATCCTATTATAACTTGGAAAACGAAATTTCCAACAGTGAGACGATTACGAGAAATATTATACGCGAGAAGAATCATATAAAGACAAGCCTACAACTGCAAACTCAGAGACAGGGGTGCCAACTAAAGGGTGTGCGACACATTTTCTAATTTCTCCACAAATTATGCATTAGGGAACATTCATTTTCATGATGGAACGAGCGAGGCTTCCATGTTGCCTTTGCTATACTCTACAGAAGTAAACTGTACTCTACAACCAGTGGCGGGTTGTGGTGCAAATTTATTGTCCTTTTCTTGTATTTCTTGCACGCAAAAGGAAGAACAAGAACATATTCCTACTCATCTATGGTAAAACCCACTTTAGCGCAGACCTGTCTATCTGTCTCTATTTTCCTAATAAGACAGACACCTTGTTTGGGAAAGAAACAGTGTTCTTGTCTTCTTAATAACAGGCTAAGAAGAGGGTGCTAGTGTATAAGAGAAGGGTCTGATAGGGTCACCTTACGAAAAAAAAGACGGTTAGTTATCTTTGTAAGATGGGCCAGTATAACAACTGTTTTCTTATACACTCCATCAGTCTTCTTAGTATGTTATTAAGAAGACAAGGACACTGTTTCTTTCTCATACAAAGTGCCTGTCTTCTTAGAATAACAGAGATAGATTGATTGAGGATAAAACAACTCATAGCACACAAGCCGCCACTGGTCTCGACAGATCTATAGTACCCCAGGACTTTTCATTTTATGTATCTAAACTCAAAATTTTCACCAAACACAAAAGATATTGTGGCTCTTGCTGACGCCCCGAAATCCTTTTCCGTTTTTCGATATTTCAAAATGAAATGTATTTTTCTCTCATTTGGAGTTTTATGTGAATTCTTTTTCAATTTTGGGCTGTTACGTCTGATGAACCGGAAAATTGTTCTTCATATCGTCGATTGGGGGGGGGGGGGGGGGGGGGAGTACTGGTATTGAGAAATTTGTAGGTACCTATTTTGAATCCCGTTTAGTACCACTGACATTAAACAAATGTGATTTATATAGGGGTCGATTTGGCGAGAATCACGCCCGAAAGTAGAGTTTTCCCTAAGTTAGTGATGGTCAGGGACCCATCAGGACTCTATACAACTATAGGCTACATCTACAACCCCTACTTCATAGCTCACTTGTTATACAACTTAACCAACCATTAAAAATAAATAAATAATAGCCCAGTAGGTCCATAACGCAATAACAGAACACAGACACGTCTCTATGAAAATTTCAGCGAAAAATCCAATGTGGAGAAAAAGAATATAACATGGACGTAAGGGTGATATTGACCATAGTATCGACCAAACTCCCCCCTACCCTGGCAGTCAGCAATAACTCTCTAGGAGGGGGCGGGTCTCTCCCGAGATGGTCATCGTTCACCCCTCAAAAACCACCCCCTCCCTCCCCCCTCGGCTCCCCTTCATCCCCTGTACGTCCATTTTCAAATTCCCATACTTATATTGCTTTCTCACCCGATCAATACCGCACTTTCCCCCCAATTGAAAAAAGTTGGTGTCTGGTTTTCCTCCTTGGGGGACAGCTGGCATAAATAAATACCAGTTTCCCAGTTGGGGACCTACAGTTTTAGGTGGGTTCCAAACCACCACAGCCTCAATTAACATTTCTCTTGACATGCTGAACATATCAGAGGTGAATGCCGATCAGAAAAACTTTGGTAGGATCGGGATCGAACCGGTGTGACCCGACCCTCAGTGTTCCTCTAAGGGTGCGTCCCACCATGCCCAGTTAAAATTAAACTGGAGATTCACCATGTTAAATTTAACATGGTAAACATAGGACAAAATCTCCAGTTTAATTTTAACTGGGCATGGTGGGACGCACCCTAAATCTATAGACCACTATAGTGACCTAATTTTAACCGGAACTTTGTTAAACTATATTTCACTTTAATCTCTAGTTAATTTTAACCCAGGATGACCACTATTTTTTGGAATAGCCACTCCAGCTGTGGGTCAATAACTGATAATTGATGGCTTGACATTCTTCAGACTTCCTGTCTGTCTTTGAAGATTTTGAGTAGAAGGTCTAGGGCTAGGGCGATGTCATTACTGAAGAATCTGCCCGGAGACGCGGGTGAGGTCCTCTGTCTTGGCAACTTCGGCCAAAAGTTCAAAAAAACCAAAACAAATGCCCCCCGAAAAAATGCGAATGAATGGATAATTTCATCAGAATAGTTCTATATTGCTATGTGGTATTCTTAAGAGCGAAGACAGAATCGTGTTTGCTTAAGTTTTTACTTCTGAAGTATAATATGTCTTTTTACGATTGATTAATTTCGGACCTAAATCACTCGATCGAAAAATTACCACACAGCCTGTTAATTTCAGCCGTTAAAAAGACATATTATATTTCAGAACTTCAGAATTTAAATATCAAATAGTTCCTTCATAAAGTGAACAGAACTCAAGAAAAATTTGATCGCTGCTGTAAAGAGAGTTCGCTATAGAGAATGTTCCCTCGTTATAGACAGGTTTTCTTTACCGAGAGACAACTGTATACTTTTATTAATGCCTGATGTTGCCACTCTGAAAGCCAACTTAGGTCACTCCCAAAAAGACTGCAAACCTTTTAAATTCAACTACCTTGAGGCACCCAGGCACCGAGTAGCACCTGGTGAGATGGCAGAGAATATTACCCAATCATTCCCATGACAAAACTTATTATCGACAAATCATTTCTCTGAATATTGGGCGAAGGACTGTATTGTGCGACTCGGATGCCATTAGTCACGGGTTCGAATCTTCGACTGCCTACTGTTCAATATTTCGTCCGCTCTCGATGAATTTTTCGAGGAAACGACTTCATTGACGTTACGAGAAGACCACCTGTAACTGTAAGTACCTACTATTAAGAGGACGCTATACCTGACGATGCATTTTTTGCCGCCCATAAGATTAACATTGCGAGCGGCGATTCATTTTCAAGGTTTACCCTTGGTTGGAAAGACACACAATTTTGCCTGTACCTAGCCCTAACAATGTTCTAGGGAG
This sequence comes from Mesopsocus fuscifrons, assembly GCA_950004255.1. Classification (NCBI taxonomy): domain Eukaryota; kingdom Metazoa; phylum Arthropoda; class Insecta; order Psocodea; family Mesopsocidae; genus Mesopsocus; species Mesopsocus fuscifrons. The sequence continues at coordinate 20,472,622 of OX465376.1, read as the reverse complement.
TGTTCGAAGCAGATTTCCCATTTTTTTTTTTTACTGGTTTTCGAGATACAGCACTTTTCTTGAGGTATGCGATGCTAGCATTTGCAAAACAGTTGCAATAAAAGAAACCAGTGAGAAATTGGGAAATCTGCTTCAAACACTCCCTAGAACATTGTTACGGCTAGGTACAGGCAAAATTTTGTGTCTTTCCAACCAAGGGTAAACCTTGAAAATGAATCGCCGCTCGCAATGTTAATCTTATGGGCGGCAAAAAATGCATCGTCAGGTATAGCGTCCTCTTAAGAGGAGACGTAAATCCTTTGCGCATAGTATTTAAAACACACAAAAGAACAATGATATTGTTTAAGGTTTTTATGTAGGTAAGTAGGTACTGACCAGCTCCTTATATCGCGGACGGCTAAAATTAACATTTTTAACTTGCTGATATACTATCTTACCGATAAAGTGTTCGATAGGGATTGTCAGTGAGCAATCATTGCCAATCATATTCGGTGTGACATCCATGCTTCCAACAGAAAATTGCTGCTACCGGGATTCGAACCCAGGACCTCAGCCGTGTGGGTCTAGTTTTTTCTCACTAGACCACGGCGAGGCCGGTCAAAAAAATGTTAATTAACCTAAATAAGACAGTAGGCGAGACGATGTTATTCCTATTATAATTATACACAAATAATCCGATACAACACGTCAACACTTATTTTTCTCATGTCACAAATTCCTCAACTAATTCGCTCGATTTATTGTCTGGCCCGAAACGTCTCCCTTTCCCATAAGCGAAACATTACAAATTCCACATCTAGACTCAAGACAACTCTCTTCTTGTGCAGTCATTTTAATTAAATAATTTATTTTGAGGTTTTCATTGTTTTCAAAATTTTCGGTTTTTGGCTGCATTTCTCGCATTGTTTATGTAGAATCATCTGATCTTGCTACGTTATTTTTATGGGGTAGGTACTGTATCTAGTACGGTTATTGCACCGCCATTTCTATATCTCGATGGAGTTCGTTCTCCAGTGAAAGCTAAACATAGTGTCATATTCGCAGAAATTTGTTTCCTCGTTCGAATACCACACTATGTGTGAGAGGTCTACCCCATCTCAGGATGACGTCACTGATATCCAGGGGTGGACAGACTACACAAATGTGCATGAATTGTCGTTGCTAAACTCTTTTAGATCATTGTGGCCCCTTCTTCTTAAGTCTACTTCTTGTTCTGAACAAAAAATAATTTAGGAAACCCTGGAAACCCCCAAAGACTGAGTTGGGCTTATATAGCTAAAAGGGAACCAGTGTCTATTAAAGTTTTATGTATAAGGGTGTAAATTAGTCAGAATCACTCTCGACAGTTCAGCTCAGTTCTGACACCGTTGGATATTCACACATTCTGAAATATAACATATGTGTCTTTAACATCCCAAATCAACTGGGTATATGTTGTGGGTTTACAACCAAGTATTTTTGAACAATTTTTTTGGTGACAAAAAAATCATAAATCACGATTTTTTTTCGGAGCCAACAAAAATAATAATCGAAGCGTGATTTCAACATTTGGCATATGCAGGGATCAGCTAAGGCGGTGACCCAAAAAGGCTCGCGTGTCTTGGTCTTTTGTTCTACATTGTTCTGATGTTCTGCCTTTGGGTCGGCGCTTCACGCACGATAGCATCCAGGACAACTTTGACCCTACCAGTCCCGCCTCAGAGGAGTCAGATGAGAAATTATAGACACTAGTGAACAAAGACTGATTTGTTTTTTGGCCGAAGTGGGCCGAAGTCGAACAAATTTTGTTAAAACGGGATTCGAAGCCAGATATCTCAAGCCACGAGTCAGACTCTCACACCGCTCGGATTCTGACAGGTGTTAAGGAGTACTGTTGCCATTCTCTATAACGATTTTCTTTACTACAAAAACCTCTCTATAACGAGAAAATTTACATGGTCCTTTCACGGTCGTTATACAGAGACATACTACTGTATATAAGAGCTGTTAATTTCGGCCGTTAAAAAGACGTATTATATTGTAGAACAGTTAAATGTCCAAAAGTATCCTCATAAAATGTGCAGAAAAAACGTAAACAAACACGACTATACGCCCATAAGTCAAAGTAAACACCAAAAACTGCCGAAAACACCAAAATGAAGATAACTCGTAAAATATCATCCCTTTTTATTGCCACCCTCGAGAAACACCCCAAAAATGAATGAAGAAGAATTTTAAGCCCATAAAACATCGAAAATGAGGCGATGCTTCAAAAACAGGTAAAGGTACAAAAGGTTTGTTTTTATGACGTGGAGGTTTTTTGTCACTGGATTGAGGTTCGATGTACCTAGAACCTTAAAAGCGCTTTAAATCAAAATAGAAAGAAGGGCAGATCAATATAATCTCCCATCTTTTTTGGGACATTTGTTGGGCTGGTGACATCCCCGTCTTCAAAATATAAATAACAGTCTTTATGTTGTTCCTTTTTCAATAAAAATTAGTTTAAATAGATATCCTTGTCTTGATTTTAACGTTTCCTTTACGTTACTAATGTTCACTTTACAAAGATTTGTGTTGTTGTTTCAAAATCGCCCTTGAAGAAGGTCGTCCATCTAGCTAGCGTAGAGGGATGCTAAGTCTCTCCATCCGTGACCTCTGTACATAAGGGGGTTATTTAGTCGGAATCACGTCCGACAGTCAAGTTTTCCCCCAGCCGGTGCAGGCCAGGTACCCACAAGGATGATAAAAAGACTGTCCTAAAAAATTGCGTCTCCAGAAAATTAATAACAGACAATTGCAGCAACTGGAACAGAAAGTAAAACTGCTGGTTCCAGTCAGCTTATTTCATTCAAACTAATTTTCCATGGGTCTTGAAATTTATTCCAAATGGGACGGACGAAACATTGAAAAAAAAAGAGAGAAAATAAATTAAAAGTTTTCAAAATGAATTTTAAATTCAAAATACGATAAAGGACGTAATAGGTAGACGGGGGTGGGGGGCCATAACTCTTGGCAGTACAACCAACAGCTACCCCTCACCCCCCCCCCCCCCCCCATTTTATGAATTTCAAATTCAAAACCCGTCCTGCCGCCATTTCTCTTGCCATGGTAATGATCATTTTATACATTTAGCGCCGAGAGACGGCCATTTTTTTTCTGATCCCCCCCCCCTCATACCCAAAAAAGCTTTTTATGCTCACTGAACTCTGTGGCTATTTCTTTTCAAATCACTGTAGTATTATTTACTCTAAGACGGAATATACATTTGGTGCATTTTTTTCCGATTCTTTTTTTGAGGACACTGCTGAATTAACTGGCTATGTTATGATGTCGATGGATTGCCAGTAAATTTCTGACACAAAAAATTATTGACCTACCCTGTTAAGGCTTTCGGCCCACTTCCCCCAAAGAAACACGCCTTGAGCTCAAAACCTGACCGAAAAGTATTTTCTGTCAGAGTTTTAACACCTTCACTGGTCATAATAATATGACGTCACAATGTTCCCCTAATGTTTCAATGAGACAGAATTGACGTAACGTAACCTACTGATTACAAAGCCCATTTCACATGTAGTTTGCTGAGAAATAGATAGATAACATAGACTGGTAACACTGTCTCTGGATATTGAAAAAAAATTTGCATTTTTCTTTCATTTTAATTCAGAGTTGCAGGGCGATAGAGGGTGATTTCATCCCCCTTGATTTTTTTATCGCCTGTTTGTTATTTTGAGCCGGAGGTGTGAAAGCGCCCTAGCATAGAAACGACGGCTAATTTTCATATCGGTTGCTTAGGGGGGAATGCTGCCTTTAAACAAAAGAGGGGGGGAGGGGGAGGGGGAGATAAACGGGGTTTAGGATGGTCCTGACAAGAATTTTTAACTTTTTTATTTAAATTTTTGGCTTCTATTTACGAGATTTAGATTAATCAGTGCTGATTGCTCATTTTGAAGACACTTATTCTGAAATATAATATGTCTTTTTAACGTCAGAAACTAGACTTGTTCTTCTTTCTGTGTGTATAAATCCACTCTGTATATCGAAATCCTCTATCCTCTCTATAACGAACAAACGCAATGGTCTCTCAACAGACTGCTACTCATTTTAAAACCCTCTCTGTAGCGAGCGAATGAAAGACGAAATCATTCGTTTTCCTCAGTAACCCCCTTGTTATGGAAGTTAACGCTACGAAAATCGGTAGACCACCTAATTTTAGAAGCCAGCATGTCTGTATAAAATCTCAGCGATATAGGGGCAATGAGTTCCGAAATAATAATTTCCTTATAAACGATTATTTTTTGAAAATAACGTTATATTACTACTGTTTTGCAGCAATTCAAGGGGAACAAGGTTGATTATTAGGCCAGGTTCCCACGGAGAGGCTGAGAAGGTGAACAGACGGACAGACAGATGAAACCGATGAGAAATTATTGTAATTAGTAATGACTGTGAAGTGCGGACTACCCTTTACGAAGAGACTGTCATAATTTCCCGCTAGGCCGTCAGTTTCACACAGATTAGCGTGTAATTACTTATCATTTCAAAGGACAGCCTCAATTGCTCCAAATGAGCACATTCCAAAAAATTATTTTCTACTAGTTCTACTACGTTTAGAGGAGTTTAGATTTTGAATTCAGTGCAGCTTTGGTTCCATATAGTCCAGATAAAGTTAGTAAATTTATCTTCCCGATAGAAATAAGTAGCTGAAAACCTTATCTGGCAGTTAAAAGTCAACTAAAGGCGCTATCGGCAGGATGGTAAAAGACACCAACTTTTGTTTCCAGGAGCTGTTAGGGGCTTATAGTGGACTTCAGGAAGTTGTGAAATCCTGAAATATCTTGCGCTGCCTTGGACCTACCCTGGCCTTCACCGGCTTGGAGAAAACTTGACTGGTGGTTGTGATTCTGACGAAATTGGGCCATCACTCCTTTCCTCCCATTGTAATGATATTGACTTCGCAAATTCATCCTCGATAGATCATTTCTGAAAATGATTTCTTGTATCAATATTAGGTAGAGATGAGGGTGAGGACGCCATGTCACAGCAGCTTCCGGACACCGGAAACTACCCCGAGGAATTGACGCACAATATGACGGAGGGCTTTCCGGTCCCTACCGGAAGTCAGCGAATGTGCCGACAGTGCAAATCATCCCCCCCTCCAACCGGATGTGCGGAGGGCTGCTGATACCGGAAGTAGTTGTCAAAACTGCGACCTTATGATCGCTGATAAACGATTTTACTATTTTCGCTTTCTCATATTATACCTCTATAAGTATTTAAGTCGTAGTTTGGCATTTCGGGTGTTCTGCGGGTCTATTACCGTTCTTTTAACGCTAGTGAAGCGCCAGAATTAACACTTTTCTCTATTCATGTTACTTATATTTTGAATATTTAAGAATTAGAGGTTACAGTATCAATCCGTTTGTGACGAACGAACACTGGAACCCTGCAGTCCCTTGACAAATCCAGACTCTTTTTGAAACCCTTTTTAAAGCGAAATCTCTCTATAGCGAGTAAATTAGGGTCGTTATAAAGAGACTATTCTCCAGAACCAAGTAATGCCGTGATAACATCCGTAGTTCACACCCAAAATAAATATTCCTTGCTAAAGCTTGGGGCATAAAAAATGCAAAGCTCTTTTCGTTTAGGGGTGGAAATATTCTCCCCACACGTCCGCAGAACGACCAATCAGCGACAGCCCTTCAAATATTCAGCGATATTAGTATTCGCATTGTTATCAAAGCATTTCTGAGACGAGGCTTGAGACTGTCCCATGAATAAATTCACACTTTTATCCCTCGGGGGAAAACGCTTTGTCAGCAGTTTCCCTTTTTTATGATAATTTTTCGGGATTTTCCAGAGATACGGGGTATAGTTTTCCCCTGGTGAGTGTGTGAGATCTTCATGTACAAATAGAAAAATAAGTTATTTGGAAAGCGGTCCCCGAGGGGGTAAACCACTCCAGAGATTCCTGGAGATTCCAATGAGATTCCATGAAGATTTCCAAAGATTCCCAGCGATATTCATAGAAAGATAAACCCCGAAGTGGTAACCATTCCAAAAAATTCCAAGATTACCTGAGATTTCATAAAGATATCCAAAGATTCCCAACGAGATTCCCAACGAGTGGTCAACCCCTCGGCGGTCCCGGTATAGCAGCAATTTTCTGCTGCTATACTCCACGCGCATTTTGGATGACAGTAACTTGACACATTGTTTTAAAAAAAACACAGGGTTCCCAAATTATATTTCGTTTGGAACCAGAAGTAGACTTGAGAAGTAGGGTCACAATCATTTAAAAGAGTTTAACAACGACAATTCACATATCTGTAGCCTATCAACCCTTCGATAAGTCTGAATTTACTATCATTCTAGCATGGATGTCACACCAAATATTCATTCCGTTTCGGCCAACACTCAGTTTATACTAGAGGATGATTTGGTGAGAATCACGCCCGGCAGTCGAGTTTTCCCACCAGCCGGTGAAGGCCCGGATTAACCAAACTGGCGCTTAACTAAGAAAGATCAGTCTCACCCTTAGTAATAAGATAATTACAGCCAATCAGAGAGACCTAAAAAAGGCTAAAAACAGTCAGATGGATAAAAGAATCGTGGTCTACGGTTCAGTAGGTGCCCATATCGTTTAAGGTTCAGGCACAGATTTCAGGCACCAAAAACAGTTCAAGCACCGATTATTTTCGTACAACTTGTCAAAACCCCGGACAGCTGGAATCAACGTAATTTCAACGTTACGAGAAAAAGTTTGTTCCATCTTTGGCTCCAGTGAGGTCTGTATCCCACACTGCGGTGCTATTGCTCTCAAAGCCCAGCAGTTGTCTTGCAGGTGCTTGTCACTTTCAATTCCTTGATATTTTCTGAGTTCGAATTTCTTTCTTTCAAAACACAATTGTGTTTTGTTTAGGGTTTTTTCAACCATATTTTAAGGAACTTGTTGGATATTTAAATGTTCTGAAATATGATATGACTTTTTAACTTTCAAAATTATTAATGAGTAATTTTGGACAAATTTTTTATTGACAGAAATAACTCAGTCATAAAATTACACCATACAGAGTTAAAAAGACATATTATATTTCAGAACAATTATATATCCAACAGTGTCCTCAAATAGTAGCAAACAAATATTCCAACTTAACAGAAAAGACAGAAAAATCCAATTCTGGCGTCCGATTAAGGAACTGAAAAAAAGGTTGCGTGTCGGTTGAGTTTTCCGTCAATAGAAAAGGTTATATTAAGAAGTAAATGAGGTACTTGTACCTTGTAGGATAGCTGGCGTGCCCATCACAAATCTGATATGAAAATGAAAATACCTGCTGTTCCATGGGTACCCCCCTGATTGACAGGCCTTTACTTTTGAGTGGGCGTACCTATGAATTAAACCTAGGTATAAATACCTACGAATTCCTGATTTTTTTTTGGGATTATTTTGTATCGTTATATTGGCTTATTCATATAGCATCCACACAATGCCGTTTGTTGTTGGTTTTTCTACATATATTTCAAGAAACTGTCGGCTATTTCTGTGTTCTGAAATATAATATGCCTTTTTAACATCACAAACTAGTTGCCAAAGGCTGGATTTCACCACTTTAACGTGAAGACTATCGTGTACACGATAGTGCTATCGTATCGGTAAAAAATGTTAACGGCTTTCACCATGCACCGTTACTGTTTCGTTAGCTTTCGAGTTGATTTTCCGTGCGTTAGCGAAAACGATAATTTTCATACCTGCGACTCATTAGGTGTAGTCTAATGTAGTCTAATCAACATTTTAACTTCTTTCTCCGAAAAAATAGGGGGTTTTTCACGTTTATTTCCATTTTAGATTGAAATTGTTGAAATGAATTTGATGTAAACAAAGCAGGCGAATTCTATTGACACAACAAAACCTAACGAGAGGATGTCTGCTTTTTCGAATCGATAAGTACCTAGCTATTCGAACGTTAAAAGGCACTATCGTGAGGTGGTGAAATTCAGCCTAAGACATTATGAATATTGATGCATGGATATTTATTAGTTCTGAAATATAATTTCCCTTTTTAATGTCAACGACTAAATTTTTTTTTATGACTTACTTATTTCCATATGTAACTGAGGGAAAGAAAGAAATATTACTGAAGTGTTCAGAAGTCAAGGGATCGTACGAAAAATTTGTCTCGAAAGATAATCCGGGTTTAAATCACATGTACCCGACTAACTTTGGTTAATTTAGATAAGGTTGAAGAGATAAGTTCAGGGATGAAAGGTCTTATGAACAGACATTCGATAGCGGCGTTACAAACGATGTTAAGTCCCCCTTAATCTCGCGTTATGTTATCTACCGCTCTAATAATCCTATAACCACCCTGTATATTTGGAGTTTAGAAATCCCTATTTCGCCCACACAAAAATGGTATTGTTGTGGTAATTTTTTTTGCGCCAAACCCGATCAATACCAACTCGAATTCTATAGGAGTGAAGACGCAAAGTTGTTGGTTCAGCTCAGATTTGTGCGCACAACGGGGACCTACAGTTTTAGGTGAATGCCGTTCAGAAAAACTTTGGTAGGATCGGGATCGAACCGGTGTGACCTGGTTCTCAGTGCTCCTCAAAAGATGACCATCTATATAGTCCACTGTTCAGTGATGTATAGGTACATAGAAGTATTGTACCTGAAACAAACCCGTGAGAAGTTCGAGTTCAAACTTGAGTCGAAAACAATGGATATGGGTTCATTACTGAAAATTGCACCCTAATTTGAGCAGGAAGTTTTTTATCAAGCATCACAATTATTTCCGTATTATTCCCACTCTTTTATTGAGACAGTAGGGATTGTTCTTTCATAATCAGGTTTTTACTATTTTATATCTAAGACTCTCTCTATAACGATGGTCGCTATAGAGAGAGACCTGTATTTAAAATGATGGACAGGGTGATCCTTACTTTAGTAGGGGAAAATATTTCGACGTGACGAGATACGATCGAGAGGTGGAACACCCATAGCGTGAGTTCGTCAAATTAGAGCAGTGTTTATTAAAATTTCGAATACCCTCCCCCTACTTAAAGCAACCCTCATATTGAGTGCGGGTGTCGTCAAAACAGCCGCACCTGCTTCATCCTTGCTAATGGCCAAGTGCTCTAGACCGTTGCCTTGGGAGAAACACTGACACAGGTTCTATCCCAACCCTATCGAATTTTTTTCTGAACCACCACAGCCTCGATAAACATTTTGAGGTGATTGCCGATCAAAAAAACTTCGACCACACCGGGATCGAACCGGTGTGTCGCGGTTCTAAACGCAAACATCAAGACCACTCGGCTATCAAGTGACTGTGATATATGGGAATGATTAGTTGTCTGTTAGGGGGCTCATGTCACGTGCGATCATAATGCTCCCAAAAATAAACAAATTCAGCTTCGAATAAATGGTGGCATCCCGTTTGAGCTCTTGAGCACTTGCGGCACGCGTCCTTTTTAACATAAATATTGTTATTGGCTGTCTAGAGTAGTATGAGATGGGTAGAATTTATCTCGAACATATGCCGCCCTATCTCGCGTTATTATTACTGTTCACACACGAATCTTTGTAAGTGATTCTGACCGAATAACGCCCTTGTGTACGGAAAGGCGAGACCCTTGTATAGTGATGCACGATGCAAGAACAAAAACAAGAAACGGCATTTCTTGTTCTCGTTCTTGTTCTCGCAAAGCGACTCTTGCTCTTGTTCTTGTAGTAAAAATCCTATATTGTTTTTGTTCTTGCAGTAAAAATCATTTGTTCTTGTTCTTGCTGCCAGACTCTTGCAATTTCTTGCATACACATGGAATTTTCAGCTGTTATAATGTGGTTTTTTGCCTACCGAACGGCCATTTCAAGTGCAATCTATCGTCGCAAAGCCTGCAGAGTTTTTCGTACAAAATATGGACTGCAATCCATGAATGAAGCTTTGGAAAAAAACTGCCTGGGTTTATGCAAGACACTTGCGAGAACTCTTGCAAGAGTTCTTGTTCTTGCAGCCAAAATCAACTCCTGTTCTTGTTCTTTTATGCAAGAAATGCAAGAAAAAAAGCAAGACAAGAGATTTTTGTGCGACACTAACCCTCTACCACGTGGCAAAAGACATTTTGTCGAATAATTATGATTTGATATTTTGCCCAAATGGAGATGCGCCGTAGAGCTTGATCTGAGTTTTCTGAGAAGTTCAGACGAGATTTGACATAGCCCAATTATATGATAAACTGTTCAGACCCAATTTCAACGAACCCCACCAATCAAGAATTTTGACAATGGTATGTTCTAAGAATATACCTCTCAATCATATTCTGCGATTCTGGATAAAACAATTATGTTTTGGATTCACAGGGTACGCATTTTTATGCCTGTTTATAGGTCGTGATTCTGACGAAATTAGTACAAAATATAGGTATCCTAGATATTTAAATACTTATCTCGATGGAACACACATCGGTTCGAGTTTGAATTAAGGGGAAATATCTGATAAATGAAAACAGAAGGACATCAACTAAGCGAATTTTTTCGACATGGGATTTTTTACTATGATGAATAAGAAAAGAGCCATACCTACCAATACCAAAAAAAATCATTTCCAATGCCATCAACCTTAATTCTAAAATCAATTGAGTAATAAAAGGAAAAGCGAGGGAAAGTTTGATCGGAAGTCTTCACTCTTTTCAATTTAATTCCAAAAAATAATATAAATTGACGTTGGAAAATTAAGATTTCCATTTCTGGAGGAAGGAAAGCTGATATTAAAAAAGGAAAATACATCACTTTCCATTTCGAGTTGTCAAAGGAATAAGAAAACTTGTCTTTGTAAAAAAAAGAAATTAATTTTCTTTTTTATTATTTTTCACTTTCTGTAATTCCACTTTCCTTTATTCCATTTTCTTTTATTATCTTAATTTTTTATACTTTGACAAAGTTAAATAATGAGCTTACACTTTCTTCCACTTGCCGGAATGAGTTTTTTAGTGACCCTTTTATGAGCCTCTTCAAAACGCTCTTGTTTGCTCGTATAATTTTACTTCGGAAAATTATGCAAACCCCGCTCTCGTTACAAGATACAAAGTTTTAAGGATGTCTACACAGCCGTGTTTGTTTACGTTTTTTTTCTAAATTTAAATGTTCTGAAATATAATAATATGTATTTTCAACGGCCGAAATTAATCGGCTGTGTTGTGATTTTCCTGTCAACAAAAAATTTGTCTGAAATTAACCGATCAGAAAAACACAACATTCGGCAGTTAAGAGGACGCTATACCTGACGTGCATTTTTTGCCGCCCATAAGATTAACATTGCGAGCGGCGATTTGTTCTCAAGGTTTACCCTTGGTTGGAAAGACACAAAATTTTGCCTGTACCTACCTAGCCCTAACAATGTTCTATAGGGAGTGTTCGAAGCAGATTTCCCAATTTCTCACTGGTTTCTTTTATTGCAACTGTTTTGCAAATGCTAGCATCGCATACCTCAAGAAAAGTGCTGTATCTCGAAAACTAGTAAAATAAAGGGTCCGACAACAGTCGCACTAAACTTTCTCGCCCCATGTGATTTTTTTTTTTTTTTTTTTTTTTTTGATTTCTTTGAGATTTTTTTGCGGGCGTAATTTTTAGCAATCCAAAATCGGTTGAAAATGACCCAAGAGCATCTATCTGAGATCACTCCCACCAAGTTTCATGGCTGTCATTCTATTACTGTAGTCCCAAATGCGTTCCGACCATTAAAAAACGTGGTTTCTCATTCTCAACTCATTTTCGACACTTTTTTGACTACAACGGCCGTAATTTTGAAGATAACAAAATTCTGTTCCACAGATGTTTAAGTTACATGGTTCTACACAAATTTACCAAATTTCATGACAATCGGTCAATAAATGTGAATGGCGCTGAAACGATCGAACTTTGGTCCAGAACGGCCGTAATTTTCAACCAATTCAATTTTAGTTGAAAATGACCTCGAAGCATCTATTTGTCAACACACATACCAATTTTCAGTGTTATAGATTGAAAAGTGTACCGTCGGCGCTTGTCTAAGTAACCAAAAACACGATTTTTGAATTATTTTGGCGGTTTTTTGACAATAGCGGCCGCAATTTTTGACCAATCAAAAAATCCTTGAAAATGCCCCTCGGCAGTAATTTTAGACAGGTCCATACCAAATTTCATCAAAATCGGATGAACGGTATAGGCGCTAGAGCACTGCACGGACTGACGGACGGACTGACTGACGGACGGACTGACGGACGGACTGACGGACGGACAGACTTTTTCCAGAAACCATTTTTTTGGACTCAGGGGACCCCCAGGATCATGGGAAACCCAAAATCTCAATTTCGAAATTTTGCACGAAAACAATACTTTCTCGCCATATATGGCTAGCGAGAAAGTAAATAAAGGGTCCGACAACAGTCGCACTAAACTTTCTCGCCCCATGTGATTTTTTTTTTTTTTTACTTTCTCGCTAGCCATATATGGCGAGAAAGTATTGTTTTCGTGCAAAATTTCGAAATTGAGATTTTGGGTTTCCCATGATCCTGGGGGTCCCCTGAGTCCAAAAAAGTGGTTTCTGGAAAAAGTCTGTCCGTCCGTCAGTCCGTCAGTCAGTCCGTCAGTCCGTGCAGTGCTCTAGCACCTATACCGTTCTTCCGATTTTGATGAAATTTGGTATGGACCTGTCTAAAATTACTGCCGAGGGGCATTTTCAAGGATTTTTTGATTGGTCAAAAATTGCGGCCGCTATTGTCAAAAAACCGCCAAAATAATTCAAAAATCGTGTTTTTGGTTAGTCGGACAAGCGCCGACGGTACACTTTTCAATCTATAACACTGAAAATTGGTAAGTGTGTTGACAAGTAGATGCTTCGAGGTCATTTTCAACTAAAATTGAATTGGTTGAAAATTACGGCCGTTCTGGACCAAAGTTCGATCCTTTCGGCGCCATTCACATATATTGACCGATTGTCATGAAATTCGGTACATTTGTTTAAAACTACGTAACTTAAACATTTGTCGAACAGAATTTTGTTATCTTGAAAATTACGGCCGTTTTTGTCAAAAAAGTGTTGAAAATGAG